>JAIEZT010001214.1:21642454-22237394 GCA_019594935.1 Periophthalmus modestus
ATTTTTTCCTCTTGGAGTTTTTTGGTTGCCGTGCAGACACTATGCTGTTACACTACACCAAACCAGCGTGTGGCGCAGGTGTCACTCACGCTGCGATGCAAGTGACAAAAAAATAAAATAATAATAAATAATAACATGTTAATTCACACTGAACTTCCCCATACCCCATGCTGCCAAGAAAAAAATACTAATTTACAATGAGCAGCACTCGTCAAAGCCTTAATTATGCATATATGCAAATGAGTGGCAGTAACACAATTCAAGTTTAACCAGGATTTGATCACAATAAACTCACTAAAATGTTACTACTACAACTGTTACTGCAACTTTGTCTCAGTATTTGTACTTAAACACTACAAAAACAAAGATATTTCAGGTTTGACTAATTAATTAACTCTTCGTTGGCAGCAGGACACATTTCGGTTAGTGGAAGTGTTATTGTCCCAGGTTTGGTGGTGTGGTTCAGAACTGCCAAAATGCATGTTGTTAAAATACACCTACCTGCTAGCACTAGAAACAGCATGGAGTGAATAGCAATCGTTAACTCATCTAAACCGCAAGCAGCGTTATAGCGATAACCTAGAAATTTGGCGACTATTTCACATCTTCTAGTTAGAGCAGGTAGTGGATTGACTTTAACACCGGGAAATAAGTGGCACTGGCTATGCTTCAGCTAGTGTATGGTAGTGTTTTAAGTGTGATGACAACTTTTCTAGCACACAATTCCCAAAGTCATAAAAACACAAGCTAGCTTAGTTCTCTTTTTAAAGTTTCACTTGCTCCTCAACGTTTTTAACCCTGGAGAACGCAAGAATCCTTTTCTTCTTTGGAAAATTATAAACATTGCATTAAATTACTGCTATAAGTTCACTGAAATATCCACTTTTTCAATTTTAACCCTTTATTCACTGATTTAGGATCAGGGCCAAATTTGACCCTTTGGGCAGGCAGGGACCAAAAGTTGCACTCTGGGTTTTTTTTAATTTTTTGAATTGAAATTTGACTTTTTTCTTTCTTTGTTTGTTTGTTTGTTCATTTTGGGTAGCAGCAATTAACTGTGGCCAAATTTGACCCTGTGGGTTCACCAGGGTTAAAATCCATATACCTTCAATCATCTTAGTGCCTCCACTACAAAACTGTATGTCTCTCTAATCCCAAACACCTAACATTTGAACCTCATTTGAACTTTGCACCTTCTGCCTGTATCAACTGCAACAGTTAATGCTGAATTACTTATATTTGTTTTTCATACGATAATTATATACGATAATAAATTAAAGGTCCTATATTATGCAAAACTGACTGTTGTGAGCTTTAAGCCATGTTAAAATGGTGTTACCTCCTCAAAAACATACCTGGAGTTGTGTTTCATTTCATTCACACATGTCTGACTAATCTTGCATTTTTCGTCTTTCTACATCTCCAAAGCTCCAAAATGCTCCGTCCCACCTTGTGATGTCACGTAGTGGTAGTTTTCAACTACCTTTACATTTTGTTCAGTTGACAGTTCCTGAGCTGAAATCATCCAAACAATTTTAGTGTATGCATATGGAGTTTAAAAACACAATGGAGCACTTCCTGTTTGCTGTTTGACATGACATCGCAAGGTGGAACAGAGTGCTTTCCGTGTGAGGGAAGAGCTCAGCCTAAAAAAACAGGATTTGTGTGTTAAATGTGTGTGAATGAAACAAAACACAACTCCACAGACGTTTTTTGGCAAGGAAACAACATTATAACATAGATCAGAAAACAGTATTACAGGCCCTTTAAGGTATCTATAAAACATAAGAATAACATAACGATAATATAATTGCGTTATATATCAAACTCTCACAAAATAGGCTTACATTTCATAACAATACTATTAATACTTCACGTAGGTATACTGCTTCTTTCCATTAATTGCGTCTTTATGTTTAAACAGTGCTAAAGTCACTACTCTCCTCACTGTAGTCAATGGGCCCCCGAAAACGCTCTGCAAGGTTTGGATGCAATTCACATATAGGTCAATTAAATGCAACAACATCTGCTCTCTCCCCACTATTTGCATATAGCATTCATATGTTAATCATGTCCCTTGTTTTTTTTTTTTTTTTTTCTTGTGTGTATGTGCATGCGTGTTTGTTATATTTTTTCCCTCCTGTACTTCCTCCCCTCCTCCCCGTCTCTTTGTATCGCCGAACAAAAAGGAAACGCTGAATTTTTGGGATTCATACTTTCTATTTCGAGAAAAAAAAAAACCCCGAACAAACAAAACGCTACGCTCGTCCTATTTTCCGATTAAAGGGGAGGTTCGTTCCAAGTGGCAGTTGCTCCATCGCCCCTGATTTTGACTACATGCCCCTTTAACGGCAAAGCAAGCCAGACCCTATCTCTTCCCCGAGCAGCTTAATGCCTTATAAATCAATGATGACACAGATGGACTTGCGATAATCTATTTAGAATGCCTTGCAGCTAAAATTGTTGTGCAGATGATTAGCCTGTTATTTTAAAACCCAAACCCCTTAAACCTAATTTTATCTTTTCATAATGTTCGGGACATTTTTAGGTAAATTTCCCAGCAGTCAAATCAGGTTGTAACGCTAGCATGTGTGCACTGCTAAACATGCACGCTTAAGTGTTCCGGGGTGGCATTGGGCAGCTTGACGAACAAAGGCGGAGATATTGGCCACCCTTGCCAAACCCATAATGATCGGGCATGTTTCTTTAACGCAGGGAGGGGGCAGACCTTTAACAGGATAGTATCTCCAGGGCATCTGAGCGTCTATGCGTGTGTATGTGTCGGGTGGTCTGGTGGGGACACGAGGGGGGTTAATGGCAATCGCGGATCTTTGCCCCTTTTCATGGTCGATGGGTCTCAATTTGGTGTGTGTTGTCAGCGCCTGAGAAGAAGGAGGAGGGAGGAGTGCGAAAATGAAGTGCAGGTTGTCAGATGTGGCAGCTGCTCCGAGGCCCTGATAAATATAAGCCCTTATTGATCGGTTGAAAATGAAAGATCCCCGAGTGGCGTGCAGTATTTAGCTTCTTGTCTGGCTCGCGTCAGCCGTGGCCTTGCCTGGGAGGGATAGGTTTTCAGCTGAGCCTCCGGGCACCGCAGCACAACGGCTTTGATTTCATCTTTAACCTTTTTCGCCAGCGTCGCCTTGACCTCTGCAGTGGATCCTGGGTCTGAATTTGTTACATTTTCATCTTGACATCGACCCCTCCCTATCCTCTTCCCTTTCCTACCTCGTATTCTTCTTAAAGTCTATATTTCATTGTCATCTCTACCAGCTCTAATCCTCCTCTTTTCTTGACTGCAAAAATCCATTCGGTTATACGTTTGATTTCGTTCAGTGCTTTTTAGGGCACTCAAAGTCGCTTTACATTGCATTATTCATTCACTTCACACTTACCCTGGGGTAGACCGATGGAACCAAGGCTGTCTGTCTGTCTGTACCATAATTAACTTCGCTTAACTACACTATTTTGAATGAATATTATTGTGCCTATGTGACGAACAGTGAACAGAACGCTCGACTTGACTTTTTCTTCTTCTGCTTGCACCGAGATGCATTTCATTGTACTATGGAGCAGCGTAGTTGTTATCTCACTTGCATCACTCCAGAAGGTTGCTGGTTGAATTCCCATTGCTGCACCGGTTCTAATTCGTCTCTTGTCTGTGCCTTCTCCAGGTGGTCGTCGGCAGTAGCCAGAGAGGAGTGACTGGGAGGGCCCACTCGATCCTAACAGGCAGCTTCACTCCAGTATGCTGTTGGCGTGTTAAGGTAAGTTCACACTGCATTTTAAAACACCTTCAGAGCAGATTATCGACAGGATTCACACAGGGATACACAAACATACTTTCATTTCATCTTATTTGGGCTTTTTTTCATTTAAAGCTCTATATTACGTTAAAAATTGCCTCTACCTCCTCTAAAACGTACATGGAGTTGTGTTTTGTTTCATTCACACATGCTTGATTATTAGTCCGCCTGCATCTCCAAAGCGCAAAATACTCTGTTCCACCTTGTGATGTCACGCAGAGGTAGTTTTGAAGTTAACAGCTACCTTGTACGTTTTGTTTAGCAGAGATTGAGAGAATTTCAGGTGTGAAATTATCAAAATTATTCGATTCTGAATATGGATGAAGTTTAAAAACACAGTGGGGCACTTCCTGTATTACCTCATGACATCACAAGGTGGAACAAAGTGTGAAACAAAACACAATTCCAGTTATGTTTTTGATGAGGAATAATATTATAACATAGATCAGAAATTTGCGTAATTTGAGGCCTTAAAATTTAATGGTATTCCAATTTCCTTTTTTGATTGGTCAATATATAACACAACATTTAACATACGGGATTACCCATTACATACATTCAGACATATTCACACAATTAGGCACTGCATGCAAAGTGAGTAACGTGCCTTGCCCGAGAACACACCGGCAGTGTCGCTGTCAGTTGCAGAAATCATCAAACCGTAAATCTCTGGGCTGTGTGAACGTCTCCATGCAGAAAAAGTGAAGAGAAACATACATTTGCTCAAGTGTTAATAGGGTTAAAATGTCCAGGAGGTAAGTTGGGACGTGAAACGATTTCTTCTCACTGGAGAATAGACTGCTCCCATTGATCTGTAAGCTGATCCAAAGAGTGGTTACTTCTGAGAATCACCATGTTTTGGTTTAGTCCATGAAGAGGATGGCGTTATGTTAGTAGCTACTGTCATTTCACATCAGCATCTTAGCAAAATGTGCAATAAGCAGAATTGACATTTTAAATACAAGTTTAAAGAAGACACATTGTGCTTTTGTGCATGTGTCTGCTATACAGTTATAATCTATGACACCCGTGGATCATTATGTTTTAATTTGCACATTTAAAACTGCAATATTCATCTAAAATGACTTCATAAAAGAAGCAAGTCTGTGGCCTTTTGCGTTGGAAAACTGCAGTGCTCAATGGATAGCTGCAGATCACGCTAGCAAATAGTGGATTTTTCTTCAATTGTGCCAAAATGACTACGTGACGCTGCTGAATCCTACATGTAACACCGATTAAAAACAAAGTAAGTACATCACAGTGGGCGTATATGGGTGGCAGTGAAAACAGGGATTAATCAGCAATATGGCGTCTTGAAAATAAGCGATTAAAAATTACTCAAACATGCACGAATCGCTCCAAAAACTGCTTCGAGACGGTAAATGAGAAGCGGAAACAACTACGACATGGTTAAAAGATCTGAAACATCAATTTTGCGTAACAGGTCTGCTTTAACCATAACATTACCATGCACTGTCATAAATTATTTGACTTTTGATGTATTTTCCATAAAAAGCAACATAAATTGCAACATAAATCAGTTAAATAAATTCTAATAAAGGATTTAAAGTGAGAAAAATACATGTGCTATGTGCTAAAACTGGGTCAAAACCAGGAGCAAGCTGCAAGTTGGATCAGAACTAGATGAGGATTGAAATTTGAACTACTTTACACCTGAATTATTGTTTAAAGTATACATATTACATACACATTTAAGATCTTTTTAACCATGCTATAATGGTGTCCTCCATCACCCGCCTTGTCAGAGTTGCATTTGGGATGATTTATGTGTGTTTGAGAGCAGAAAGTCAATGGGCCTGTTTCTATTATTAAGTTGTTTTAGATCAATATAGCAGTTTACAATGAACAGAATGCAAAATCATGATCTATGCGTGTGGTAGTTTATTGCTAAATACAAGAATAAAAGAAGCACACTGAAGCTGGTCTGCACATAACTTTGAGCAAGCAGATGTCTTGAATGCACATATGTTAATTCTTTGTTTTGGTTTTCTGGTCTGGGAGTCCTCGGATCAGTGATTGTCGCTAACTTTACATAGCCCACATCTGATTTGCAAAACTGTGTCGCTTTTGGTTCTTTTACAGTAAGGATAAAACACTACATAGACAGCAGCGACCGCACACGAGCTAGCACACACTCCAACTGTTCGTCATTCACTCCAGCATTTAGTCTTATCCCCAAAGGCACTCTCTTAAACCACAACACACACACACCACCACACACCACACCACACTACACTGCTGCTATGTGCGCCGACAGAACTTGTAACAATCTGGATTGTGATAATCTATGATAATCATCCACCACATGCCACCTAAAAACACACATGGGTGGCATTCAGCGCCCGCTCCGGCTGCTTGTTGCGTCGCCTCTCGCCTCCCTCCGCGCCTCCTCCAATGTCACTACCTCTAGCGTCAATGTCACCACTGCTCCTTATTCCTCTTTTATGTATGAGGGCCCGGTGCGCATCACCAGCCGGGAGAAAAGGTGCAAATTCTGGAACAATTTATGTTTGGCATTAGAGTAATTGAATCGCACTCGTATATCAAAGTAAGAAAAGTTGCGAGTTGGTGGTGTTGTAAATGCGAGGTGGGGATCCATGAAAACGTGTATGCATCTCTCCCCTTCTTCCTTGTCTTGAGAACAATGTGTGCCATCTTTTTTTATTCTCTCGCTCGCTCCCTCCTTTAGCTAGATGGATGATAAATTCCCAGCCGGAGAGCCAGCAACAGCTGTTGGCAGACAGGCCTGATATGAGAATAGCAGCATAGGATGAGCAGGCATTAAAAATTAATATGCTATTTAGCCTAGGTGTATTTTAGGTATTTGACATTTTCATGTCCGGGACAGACTAAATTTATTCATAGTACAGAAAAAAATAAAAAATAAAAAAATTATACTAGGGGAATGGGTGGTAGAAAAAGGGAAGATGGGTTAGGGAGAAGGAATGCAGGGCTGCAACGATTAATCGACTAATTATGACTATAAAAACAATGTTAGACATAAATGTATTTGGATAATCATAATCATCATCTATACCAGGGGTGTCAAACTCATTTTCACAGAGGGCCACATCAACAAAATAGTTGCTCTTAAAGGGCCAAATGTAACTGTAAGATAAACATAACTAAATGTAACCAAAAGTAATGTAAAATAAATGCTACTAACTAATTCTTAAACATGTTAATTAACCGTTTCTGTTTTTATTACTTATTCAAGTTACAAATATTGCATATGTATTTGCATAGATATGAAAAAATGGCTGTGTAACTGTGTATCTCCTGATAAACTGATATTTTAAGTCAATTTACTTTGTCACGGGCCACATAAAGTAATGTAGCGGGCCACATTTGGCCCATGGGCCTTGAGTTTGACACATGTGATCTATACAAAACTCTAAAACACATACAAGAAGATATTTTAAAACAAAAACAGCCACATCATTGAATCAAAATTCCCCAAAAGAATAAACACATTTTCAGCTATAATGCACTTTGTGATTAAATATTCTTTATTTAAGGTTAAGGTAAGCTACTTAATTGTCCCCGTATTGAAATTTGGCCTATGCTTTTAACCCAGTCTTCACCCATCTCATCTTGTGCTAGTCCTGGTACCTTTGCTAGAGGGATTTCCCTATTTTCCTTGTTTGAAGCCTTCAGTCACTATATGTCACCCTTTATTTGCTTGATGAAGTAGGCAAGACAAGGCAAATTTATCTGTACTGTATATCACAATCTGTACGCAAAGTAATTCAAAGTGCTTTACAGAATAAGAAAGACATTAAAATCACAGTACAAACAAATCAAAACATAAATAATCATCTTAAAATTTAAAAGAGAAGAGTGTAGAATAAAAACATTTGAGTCATATGCACAGATAAACAGAGCTGTTTTCAGCCTGGATTTAAACATAGTATTTAAGTAAAATCATCATCTTAAGTAATAATCATTGGACTAGTCAACTACTAAAACACTCATTAGTTGCAGTCCTGTATGAGGATAAGGTTGCTCTGGCTGTATGGGCATCACACTTCACCTTTGCCCCACAGAGAGGAGGTCAGGCTGGGTTAGACCACACCTCATCTGCCCCTGGTCTGTGAGGGCTTTAGCTGCCCCGCCTGTACTCAGCTCTTCTGTACAGTCACAGTGGAACAGATGTTGACAGTCGGCCTGGGGCACTGCTTCAGATTTGACTAGACTTTTCTTGCTTTGATAAAAAACAGGCTTGAAGTCGACCGGTGGTTTTAACACGACTGAGATAAAACGAAAGCGTCGAACAGCGCATAGTTCATAGGCCGAGTGCATCAGATTCCTCTGGATTGTAAATGGGTGCAAGGTCACAGTGCCACATGAAAACTGTTTTGTAAAATGGATCTTTAGAGTGTGAGAAAAGATTTTACTTCTGATAAAAGGACAGAAAAAACAACAGATTTTAGTGAAAGGCTCTGTACCTTATTTTTACTATCTAACATAAAAAAGTAACTTGTCCATTTTAAACAGTTTGCAGTGGTCCAAAGTTATTCCTCATTCTGAGCGTGCTAATTATTCACCATGATGAGTTTATAAGTGCTTTCCACAACTTTTAGAGGCCACAGCAGAATTTTGCTGTCACGGTAATGCATAACATCAACAACAGCTAGCATTCTAACTGCGTACTTCTTGATTATAGTCCAATATATATATAAACTTTATTATTAGATGCAGGTAGTACAAATAGGCTTGTACTGGGGTAAGACAAACTTTGCGAACATGCATGGGAATTAAAAAAAAAAAAAAAAAAAAAAAAGGCCCAGTATTAGGCTTTTTTATTATTTTTTTTTTTTTATATTATTTTTATTGAATTTTTGCTTTATACAGATAAAACCAAAAACAAACACACAAAGAACAACAGCACAGCATAGGATATTACTTCAGCAAAGAAATAATAATTAAAGGAATCGTATCAAATGCAACCTTTATGACAAGATGGAAACAACATTTCACCAGTTACTGTCAGTATTACACCACTACCCTTTTCATTTTCAGACAGTCCAGAACATTTTTCCATTTTTAAAAAAAGATTGGACTTACCACTGAGGTGTTATCTTAACCATTCTAAAGTCACCATATCAGATATTAAATTCTTCCACATGTGGACAGAGGGGGCATCATTACCAACCCATTTTGACATTATAGTTTTTCTACCCAGCGTCAGGAGGAATTGTGGGACATCTTTGTTAGTTTTCAAATTTGAGTGTTTTTTTATATTTTACTACTGGCTTCCATCAAAATGCCTCTCTGATTTGTAGTCAAAGTAATCCTAAAGTCACAAATGTCAAACACATACTTTTTTCACATTCTAAAAAAACTAAACGGCATTTATTTAAGTTACCTCTGCTTCTCAACATTTGGGTTTCAATCCTAAAATATATAACTAACAAAATAACAGAGCCTTGTGTTGCCGAGCGACCGAAAAGAAAGTGTACACTTGGAGTAGCGTTTTCCACCAGTCTCATTTATCCAGATTAGCGACCTAAATGCCAGCTGTCATTACACAGACAATACTCAGCAATGCAAACTTTACATTCTGTTCATTTTAAACAATATTAGCTGAGATTCCTCTGCAGAACACACTGAGATAAGCTGGATATGGGCTGACTTTGTATGCGTGGATGTATACAGCAGTCAAGGCCTCGGGTGTGGAAAGTGTCTCTGCTTTACTTACAGTGGATACTTTTTACTTTTACTTTACTACATTTGAGAGCAGGCATCTGTATTTTCTGCTCCAGTCTGTTTTTGAACTGGGCTGTAAAATAAAAACTACTTTTCATTCTACAATTTGAGGGCCTATTTTTACCATGTTTGTGGTAAAGTCCTGACTAAAGTTTTCAAGTTCAAGCTTCGGCTTTGAGCGAACAAAAGTAAATACACCAAATTCATACGAAAAATAAAGAAATGTATTCGTATTGCTGCTGTTGATAAAAATATGTTTAGTTTTTTTGTTAATATTACTGCATTTAACACTTTAAATTAACAACACTTACTTACTTAAAAACTTACTTTTTACTCTTAAAGTACATTTTCTAAATACTTAAGTAGATTTTTTTCACGTTATACTTTTACTTGAGTAACATTTTACCTTTGTATCTGTACTTTTACTTAAGTAACAAAGCTGAGTACTTCATCCACCACTGCACATACCTGCATCCATTCAGTACTTACACTTTTGATATTATATTATTGTTAATATTGAGCTGTTAAATATAAGTTTGTTTTGTGGTTCAAAGTTATTCCTCACTTACTTTACGGCCTCTGATCATCCTGACTGCTCACCACGATGTGATTTATAAGCACTTTCCACAGTTTTTCAGACACCGGAGCAGCGTGCCATCATGGCACAACCACCAATAGCTAGCATGCTAAATTACACTTCCTGATTCTCGAGCAATAAAACGCTTTATAATTAGATGCGGACAGCGCACAGTGGTCTCATGCTGACTTTAAGAGCTGCATTTACATCGGAAACAGCCCCTTTAATGTTCAGAAACCACAGCAGCGTGCCATCACAGTAAAGCTACCAATAACTAGCATGCTAACATTACACTTCCTGATTCTCAGATGATTAAAGGCTTTATAATTAGATGTGGGCAGCACACAGTGGGCTCATGCTGACTTTACGAGCTGCATTTACATCGGAAGAGGCCCCTTTAATGTGTTATAATCGTTAGACCTAGCGTTACAATATCAGCACCACATTACATAACTAACAATCCAGCTCTCTCTCCTGGTTGTCCACATATATTTTTATTATACACAAAGAAACTGACTGCTTAAAATCCAGATATTTCTACTGTATTTTAGACGTACTCTTAAAGAAATATTCCCCGATGAGTTGACAGGTGTTTTAAACAAACCTGCACCCCCGAGCCGGTGGTGTATGGGCTGCTCCATACAAAGTGCAGATATTTAAACATGCCTGAATCAGCTGTAAAGTGCATGCACCTGTTCACACTTGAGCCCAAACATCAGCCTGACGTCAAACCTCCAGCACACATTACTGCATTTGCACAACACTTTCAACTACACGCTACTGTTCTATCTGATTCACTAACCTGGATCTACTTTTGTACGACCGTTGAAGATAAAAATAGTCATGTGAAAGTGTACTCAAGTAAAAGCCAGTAGTGTTCTGATATACACACATAGCCTACATAGCTCTGTTAGTGCGTTTAAGACCTTTTCGTGTCACTACTAAAACTACTGAGAGATGCTAGCAACTAAATATTCACATGAATCTTTCTCAATACAAAAAATACAAATTTAAATGTAAAAAGAGTCACATTAAAAGGACAAAGTTTGACCTTTCTTGAAGAGTTTTAGAGTAACCTTGACCTTTATCTGAACTAGTATAAGCCCACATGGTAACATATATAAAGTACTATTAGTTTGTGTTTAAAAAGAGCATTTTTTCTTATTACACTGTGGTATTGAAATCGTTATTGACTATCTACTACAACTACTGCTACTACTACTATACAAGTAAGTTAATCTCTGCAATCTTTGCTACAGCCTCTTCATTTTATACACATAATCTAGTGTAGTCTAACATCAGTGACACACATTTGGTTTTCACTCCATGCTCAACTAAACTAGATTTTTGTCGTAAATAACTAGACCAGAGCTCTACAAAGACTTCCATCAATCCATCCATTTTCTGCCGTTTATCTGGGGTCAGCTCGCAGGGGCAGCAGTCTAAGCAGGGACTTCCCTCACCTCAGACACGTCCTCCAGCTGCTCCTGTGGGACCCCAAGGCTTTCCCAGGCCAGCCGAGAGACATAGTCCCTCCAGCGTGTCCAGGGTCTTCCCCGGGGCCTCCTCCCGGTGGGACATGCCCAGAACACCTCCCCAGGAGTCATTAGGAACAGATGCTCGAGCCCTTTCAGCTGGCTCCTCTTGACGTGGTCCACTCCGAGCTCCTGCCGTGTGACTGAGCTCATCACCTTATCTCTAAGGGAGCGCCCAACCTGTAGAGGAAACTCATTTTGGCCGTGACCTTGTCCTTTCGGTTGGTCATACCTAAAGGTCATGACCATGGGTGAGGGTAGGAACGTCGATTGATCAGTAAATCGCGAGCTTTATTTTTCAGTTCAGCTCCTTCTTTACCACGACAGTCCGACACAGCGACTTAAATGCTATTCTAAAATGTATATGTATAGTACCTTCTTATTGTCTTTACATTTCACAATCAACAGCCCCTCTCCCTCTCTCCCTCTCTCCCTATCTCCGCTGCCTGCTTGCGCTCCTCTCTCGTCTTCTGTACCATACATCTCTATTGCTCGCCGGCAGCTCCTTGGCGTCGCCGTAGAGCCGCGGTGCACTGTATATACACCTCCTGTTATTACCTTGGGGAACGTTTAGCAGCTCAATGTTTAACACCATAACCTCCGCTACATCGGCAGCGGCAGCAGCGCTAGTAGACAGGCAGCTATAGACTCAGGCATCCAGGCAGCAGGGGGACGGGGAAAACCTGGGAGGCTGAAACTAGAGATGACTCGTGTTCCAGTGATCCCAGTGATAAAAACGACGAGAGAGAGGGAGAGAGAAAAGAAAGGAAAAAGTGTGTGTGACAAGACGGCTTTATTGGAATCCACTACATGCACTGTAAAAAATAAATAAATAAATTAAAAAAAAAAAAGAAAAGTTAGGTTTAAAATAATTCTAAAATGAATTATAAAACTTCGAAAAATTGAAATGTTGGCCAGAAATGTATATGATCTGACCTTGTTCACTATGGATCAGACCTGGACGACTGAGGGATTACACAGACATGATCTGACCTTAGTACATTTGATTATGTCAACCCAAAGCCAAAAAACAAATAGATAAATTAATGATAATCTACTAAAAATTTATATTCAGAATCTATTTAATAATTAATAAAAATGTATTAATTCATTTTAATTTATTAATTGATTGACTGCTGTGAATTTTGTCAGGTTTATTTATGTATTTCCAATTTTTAGGAAAGAAATATCTGCAAGTGGACTAAAAGATACTCCCTTATAATTAATAAAATCCTACTCCAATCCTGCTAATTTATCTTAACAAGGAAAAAAAAACAACAAAACATATTAAAACAGTGATTAAACCCACTAAACAAGTCTCCAAATCCAAACCTGTAACTGAACAGATCAACATTTAAATCAGAGCCACTCACATTATGCTTAATATTCTAATTCCCAGCCTTTATACCTCTTGCCTATCCTATCTTCCCTTCCTTCTGTGACAAGCCCGCTTTATTGTCACCCGCCTCACGACGAGAGCGCTCCTTAATGGAAGCGTCTAATTCTAAGTGATATCTCTACTACAAAGTAAACACAAATCAAAGCGCCGCAAACTAAGAGGCGTCGGCGCTCATTTCAAAGTCATCTTAACAACCTCCTTCATTTGCGCGCTTTGCTTCCCATTGATTTCATGTAACCGAGGTTAAGTGAAAGTACGTCGGAAACCAATGGATCCACTTGACTCACGTCTGGGAGGGAGGAATCCGAACCCATCCCGACCGCCGTTTGTCTATTCCCATTCATCGCTCCGCACCGATCGCATTGTGTCTTGACATTAACCGGCTAATTAAAAGTTAACTAAGACTCAGAGTTGCTTGCCGATTGCGAGTCGTCTGCGGTTTTTCCCCATCTCTGCGGCCACTGCTTCTTTGAGTGGCTGATTGCTGTCGCTCCCGATCAGTCAGACAACCCCCTCCTCCCCTTTTTAGTAGCATATTGTACACATCAAGCGCACCCTCTCGTCCTCCCTCCCCCCTCGCCTCACCCGTACCCTTTTGCTGACACGGGGAGCTGTGGGCGTTGAAGTCTGTCTCATAGGAGTTTTGGGGAGGCGACTTGACAGCGGATCGCGGGGCTATACTATACAAAACGAGCGGGAATCCGAGCGAGGTCCATGCTAATATGACACATAACGAGCGTGAAGAAAGTGACTGGTGTAGGTGGTTGTTTCAACTTAAAAAAGGAAAGTCGCAGTATGGAACTTTTCCTGTGCAGCAGGGGTGTCAAACTCAAATTCACAGTGGGCCAAAATTTAAAACTGAGACACATTCACGGGCCAAACTCAATATTTATTGAAAAATGTCCTGCACCTGATATGTAATGTTTAACCTTTTCATATGGAAACAAACTTTAGTTTTGCTTAAACACAAAATCTGGCACAGCTCAAGCTTGATATTACAAACATATAAGAAATTAAATTTGAAATTATGTCTCTCACTGTGTAGTAATTAATGTGGCTGAGGTGACTTGTAGCTTGGTTGTTAATGAATGTCAACAGAAAAGGAGGGGCGCTCGCTGGTCTCGACTATGTGCCAACGTACTTGCAAAGTATTCTCGGATTAGTAGTATTAGTGGTGCATGCATTATATACCGGTGGGCCAGCTCTAATGCACATTTGATATGATCTCAGGGGCCAAATATAATTATGCCGTGGGCCAGATTTGGCCCCCAGGCCTGAGTTTGACATACATGCGGTAGAGGGTCTGCTACTTTCGATTCTCTCTAGATGTGATATACTTTGCCTAGAATGTTTCATGGTGTGTCATATCCGTCTTCATGGAGACAGGTAAGTTACTTGACCAAGCCATGTTACAGGTCAGATCTCTGCAGAGGCGACCCCGCTCATAGTAACAAACACTTAAAGGAAAAAGCTAAACTGGAGACATTGGCGACACAATCGCAATTTAATAATCTGGTAACAAACTTTTATACACACACCTGCAGCTGTTGTTAATGTTTTATATGGACTTGTATACTTGTTTTTTGTGTTTTTTTCCCCTGCTTGTATTGTATTTTAAACAGGGCGCCCGTGAAAAAGAGAGCCCAAGTGCTTCCATTGGGTTCCACTGTTTAAAAAAAGATAAATAAAAGCAATAATGTATGTTTTTCATGTTTTTTTTTAGATAAAAACTTGTGGAGATGAAAAAATTGCAAAATAGACAAGTTTAATGCCACATATTCCAGGCAAAGTAATGACCATTAACACAGAGACAAGACAGTGTCAGATCCTCACGAAAAATGTTACCTTTCAGTGTACCTTTAAGAAAGTAGAAAGAGAGTAGAGATCAGGATGCACTGTAAAAAAAAAAAAATAATAAAAAAAAAATTGAGGAAATGAATAGATCTTTTGAAATTTTGTTAGAATTTCTTAACTTGGTGGAATTAAGATTGTTTGAATTGTTAAATGTATCCAGCTATTGCAAGCAAATTCATGTGATGGGAAAAATAAATAAATAAAATAAAAACATAAAAAATAAATTAATAATAATAATAATAATAATAATATAATAATAATAATAATAATAATAATAATAATAAAATGGTGATGATGATTAAAAAAAAAAAATAGAGACAATCTGAATTGTCTTGGAATCACCAAAAAATGCCAGGAAATAAGTTACAGTTAAAAGGTCATGACCTTATAAGACCTAGGGCATGCATTATTATCAGCACACACAAGACGTTTAGAAGATTAAACCTAAAACTTAACCTGGACAAGACAAGAACTAAAACAGAACCAAACCAAGTCTAAACCTGGACTAAACCAAATCCATAACAACTGCCCTGAACTCAAGTCATTTCAGCCCATGTTAGATATGACATTTTTTACAGTGCAGCAGTAGTAATTGATATATGGGCCTGGCTGTCACTCCCTGCTCGTCTCATACATGCACACTGACATATCTACACTTCACCCCTCTAACTCTGTGGGCCTGCCCTGCCACTGCTCCAACACGCATTAGACAAAGATTGATGAGCTCTGAGAGAAAAAAAAAAAAAAATGGAAAAAAAAATAAGGTGCATCATCCCACAGCTCCACAAAAGGCCCTAATGTGTTATCAAAGTAACTTCCAGCATGTTAACGACAAGACGCCCCTGCCCCCCCGCCCTCCTCCCCTCTCTCTCCTCCTTTGTGGCGGTGCTCGCTCGCCCCAGCTAGCTTCCTGAATGAAAGTGCGGGCTTCCTGTTCTTTGATATGCACGGCCACATCTGGGGCGGCCGCTCGCTGGGCCCCGCCGCTTAATAACAATCACCTTCCCTTTCACTCGGTCCTGATTGTTTCTAATTCGCCCTGACAGATAGTAGCTGACAAGCCGCCCGCGCCTCCCTCCCTGCGTGACCCGGGCTCACTCAGCACACTTATAAGGCCTGTCATTTTTAATATTTGATTTTCACTTTGGAAAAAGTTATGTGTTTTAGAGCTGCCACAGTGGCCGTCCCCCCCTTCCTTCCCCCTTTCTCCTCCTCCTCCTCCTCCCCGGTCGTATGATGAAATCAGTATTTAACTGAGCCCACGGCGCGCGGACATCTCCCCCCTCTCCCCCCTCCTTGGCCTTTCCGCTGCATCCCTCGCCATATCTCTATTCTCCATTAATTGTCTTTCTTTCTCTCTCTTCGCCTTCATCATTTACCTCGCCGCTCGTTCTGTCGCTTTCGCTCAATTTCTCCTTCTCTCTTAGTTTATGAAGACAACTGGGAGAAGGTATCGACAGACTTGTGTTAGCCTAGCGACACAGTGGAGGGTTTTGGGTCTGGTTTGGGATCTGACTCTGATCAGAGGGAAGTGGCCTGGCAAAGGCTGTTGTGGCCATTATTTCTCTGAATCATCCTCAAGCGTCGTCTGTCAGTGTCGGTTGGGTAAGGCTGCAGATCGGGTCTCGCAGTGAACAAGTGACAAATATCAGACGTGAGCTTTGTGTTCAGTTCTGTCGCGGTCCAACAGTCTATAGTTTTCAAGCAATCTGGGATCTGAACTAAGAAGTTGTCTGATTCCTTTATGTACTAATACTACTAGTAAAAGATCTGTACTTGCAAGTCTCTTATGCTCCCAGACACATTACCTTGGAGAAGAAAAGGAATACAGTAAATGGGTGTGGCCAGCGTCAATACACTTTCTAATCACTATTGTACTTAGTGAGCAACATTCACATGGAAAAAAAAAAGGTAAATCCTCCAGTTAAAGTATTTCTAGAGGTGGGTCCCCTGCTCCTGACAGGTTATCCCAGTGGCATTAAAGGATAGATCAAATGCAGAGAACCTTCAAGGACAATGAAGTGTACTTTAACCTTACACCGTGACTAAACCATTTTAACAGAAATTGCAGCTCTCTAGGCCCAACATCGTTCATTTTGAGTATCCCATGCTCCCACAGTGCCAATTTCCCATAAACATCAAAAAACATGATACAAAACAATACTTCTTCAAAAATCTTGGGCAATTTACATTAGTTTCATCAGCGGAGTGCGTGCTGATTGTGTTGTGATAGTGCTCTGAAGGGGAAGTGACTGGAAGGACTTAATGACGGAAACGAAACTAAAACTAATACGAATTTTAATATGTTGTTTTAGGCGAATAAAGGCATTATAGGCATTTCCAAATCATTAAAAGGCAACATGGTGATCTAAATATGTTATGTGTTGACAATTAATACCCTGCATACACATACATATACACATACACTCATAATTGTACTAAAACACCATTCTTCCTGTCTTCAGATCTGACATTTTCTAACATAGCCTACGCCATCGCTGCAGTCACTTATATCGAGGCCTGTTACTGTACAAACCATGGAACACAGCAGCAGTGCGTATCGACAAAGAGCCCGCGTCCACATCCGCCCGTCAGGCTCGCAGCGCACGGGCCCCCAGCCTTATTTGCTTTCTATTGATTCCCATTAAAGGTATATGGAGCCATGTAAAATGCATATCAGGTAGGGTGATCATTAAATGAAAGGATAGATTCATTGACAGCTTGACGGATGACATTTTGCCGAGCGATCCATACCAGCCTTCGATAGAAACACAATTTGGAGCTTAAGACAAAGACAAAGGCAGCATTTAAATGGACAGAGGAGGACAGGCGGATGAGGAAACGGAGAAGCATAAACAGGGAGACAAAGAATCGACACATCTGCCATTTTATGAACCCTGTACGCCATTTTAGACGGCGATTTATATCTCCGAACAAAAGGGGAGTCTAAAGAAAGGATAGATCGTAATTAGTTGTAGATATACTATAGAGGTGTGATGCGTCAAAAATATGAGTTTATTATTCAGTTTATTCTAACGGGCATGGGAACTGTCTCTAAAAAGGTTGAAAAATCTGTAAACTTAATAAACTCAAAATATGTTCTATCAATGACCAAGTCTTTTTTCCCACACATTATTGAAAGAACAACGCTTGGATTTCCAAATAGTTTTGACCAAGACTAATATGTGTGGAATTCTGTGGAAGATTCTTGGGATTGTCACTCATATGAAATGGTCGTTTTAGTTTGAGATGAATTCAGCTACGCATTCCGTGTAAAAAACATTGTGTATATCACTTCTGTTGGATTCGTTTTAATCACAGACTGTATGAAGAAGTGGACTAAGTGGCTCCAGCCAAATGAAGCTCATTGAGGCTAACGGTTACAGGGGCAAATTCAGAGTTGAGTTCCATATTTGGAACTCCGACTGCGAGTATCATAGCAACCAAATAGCCAATCTGGAGCGAGGTTGTTGAAGGTAACGCCCCTTCCCGCCCGTATCGCTGGTTTAGCAGAGAGCGGGCACGTAGTAACGCTGTCTATCAGACCTGTTGCTAATGCGGGGAAAGAAGGTGCCTGATTTGTCTCTTATTAATGTTCATATCTTGATTTACAGACACAATAGCGAAATTAAAATATGAGGATCATGTAGAATGGGTTGATATGAAAATATTTAGACCAAAACTCTCACTGCAGCAGTTACAGATTCGGCAAGTCGGCAAGTCGATGGAGCCAGAAGCATGCCTATGAGAACTTCCTACATGGAACGCAGTGACTAGCATGTTAGCTATGTCCATTTATATACACAGTCTACTTTCACGTTAAAAAAAATGCATGTTTTGTAATTTTTGTTGGTGAAGTTTGCATTTTTGGGGTTTTTTCCAGAAAAAATGTTTTTTTTTAAAGTAAATTCTTCTTAAATTCTTCACTTTTGTCTTCAAACTTTTGATACTCATCCCACTGTAAAAATCTCATTTAGTATTTTAGTTCTGAGCCTGTCCTTTGAGTCCCCAAAAGTTCACCAATACCCAAGTCATAATTTTGGCAAAGTTTTATCTCAGCCACTCTATAAAACTTATCTGATCTTAATATCAAATTTCATAACTCATAATGCCAACTTCTCCTGATTCATATTATTACAAATGGACTGAAAATCTCTCCCAAACACCGCTCCCCTTTAGCTCATTCATTCGCACTTTTATTTCGGGACACTAAGAGGCCCAGGGCGCACCCACTGAACGCCCGCTCTCCTCTCTTTTCTGATGACAAAAAAAAAAAAAAACACAACTAATTGGAGGACCACTGCATGTTTTCACTAAAGGCACAATTTAATTACATTTGAGCTGGGAACGAGTATTTTGGGAATGTCTGTATGTGCGTTCCGACAAATGAAGCGGATGAAAAGCAATATTTGTTTTGCTTTGATTAGCGAATGGGCAGGGTAATTTGTTAAGGAGAGAAAAAAAAGGGCAGAAATCGCACAGTTTAACCCCGAGCTTTCAGTCAGTGGTGGACCGCACACACACACATCCCTATTTGACAAAATGTGCTTAATGTGTGCTACATAGGCTACTAAACATTAATGAACTTTTGCTCCTGGCTTATGCCCGCTCTTGATCCCATTCTCTTTTGTTTTGCCCTATTTTTTGTCTGGCAGGATTCATAGTAGTGATGTGACATTTGTGAACAAGTTGGCTCTTTTGAACAGTTCCTTAATGTGAATGGCTGGAACTGGATCTAATGAAAAAAAAAATTAAAATAAATAAATCTAATCGTTTTCTTTCTAATTTTTATGCATATTTAACTGATTAATGCTGAAGCAGCTTCAGAATCAGCACACAAAATATTAAATATTAAACTATTAAATGTTATTGTAGTTTAACATTTGATGTGGATTGTGCATAATTTCAAAGGGTAAGTTTGAACCATTTAAACACATCTGAGCCTTGGTCATTTCTCTCTGCGTTTAGTTTGTCGATAAAATTAGTTCTCACATTGACTTCTATCATATAAATAAATATAAACAGGGACAGTCTTTTGAACGGCTCTTTGAAACAAACAGATTCGGATGCCACAAAAGAGCCGAAAGTCCCATCACAAACTCCCAATCCTGTGGTAGTCGGTTTCATAAATCCCTTATTAATAAATGGGTGCATAATGTAAAGAGTATTGTTTTCTCCAAGGTTGTATTAATAAACATGAATGAATGTATTTGCCTTCACCAAAGCATGATTAATGCACATTAATGCCTGTATATTGCTCACTGGACTTTTGCATCACCACACACGTATTCCACCCACCCCCCGTGCTTTCTTCTCCTTTCCCCCCCTCAAAATTATATAAAAAACAGACCTATCAACATTAAATATTTATGGCATAATATTAATAGTTTTGTAAAGAAAATAACATGTTATTAATCCTCTGATTAACAACTGATTAACCTTTTTTATTAAACACGTGATCCGTGCATCATCGACTCAGGATATGTCTAGTGAGTGTGCGGCGGAATAATTATTTTTGTGTCTTTTCTAATTGCAAAAATCGCATGGCTGAGCTATACGCGTGTGTATGTGCTCCCCTTGACACATGCACACGCAGGCTGCTCCGGTTCTCACTTGTTCAAACAATCTGCATGTAGTCGGAGATGACAATGCGGGATAAAGGAAAAGGCAAGAAAATAGAACGCACAAACATGAGATAAGCAGAGAATTCTTTCACATCGCACGGAGAACAAGAGCCTAAATTTAGCCGCCGATCGGGTTTAAAACAATGGGGTTTAATTCACATATCCGTCGATTCTGCAGCGGTTGGCGATGGGCTGGGAAAGTGGAGGAAAACAGAGCTGTAGGACAAAAAACAGTTGCGCTTTTCTCTTTCTCCGCTCATCTCGAGTCGCCATTGTCTGAGTATTTTTAGTTCTTCTTCAACTGGAAGACAATTATGTTATGTTTTGTGACACACTGGCACCGGCTTCAGATTAGAGAGGACTTAGAATTAGAGAGTTGGAATCCACTGATAGGTTGTACATGTTTAGTTACATCTTTATTGGAAAAGGCAATCACTACTAAGAAAGATGTTGCACTGGTTCTTTCAGGCAAATAGGCTTGTCCAAAGTATCGAAAATTAGAGAATAATCAATGTTAAAACTAGTATCAAAACTAGATACTCATTTGAACAAGTATCGATACTAAAAAGGTGCATTTACAGGACAGAAATAACCTCTTCTTAATAGCTTTAGAATGATCTTGAGCTGTATCAGAACAACAGTAGATCAGGTGGTAGAGTGTCCATGACGCACAGGTTGGCGGTGCAATTCCAGCTCCTGCAGATGAATGCTGCCGTTGTGCCATTGGGCAAGACACTTGACTCACCCCAGTGTCTGCGCACACTAGTGTATGTAGACCACAGAGTTTAGTATATGGCAACGGAGCACAACAGAACCTACCTGAATGACTGAGCACCCATAATTATATAACACACATAACATTCAGCATATGCATTTTTGGACAGTAAAAAAATAAAACATTTAATTACTTTGTTTATGAAGACATCACAAACAACTAGTGGTGTTAAGTTTCCTCTGTGCCAGTGACAACTTGACCTCCTCCAATCAACACGTGGTCCGTGCCGTTCACACCGCATTCGTAATTAGATGAAGTGTATTTCCCAAGGACATAACGACAGTGTACTACTTGGAGCTGGGATTCAACCACCAACCTAACAGCTTTAAAACAACCTCTCTATTTCCACGGTTGCGCTTTCTAACCTTTTAAACCATCTTCACCTATATTGTTAATGTTACCTCCATTTGTCTAATAAGATGCCCCCATGCATTTCATTAAAGTTGTTTGGTTTTCCTCCATACATTGCATTTTAAAATCAGTTTTTGACTAAATCAGTTGGCATCTCCGCCTACAACCACATTTCAAGTCAAGCTACCAAACCGCGCAGTACCTGGAGGACTAAAGGCGAGCGTAAGCAGGGAGAATGGGCGGGGTTTGGACATCTGATTGGTCTAACAGGTATCCACATTTCAAACTCCACCCCTGCAGCCAGTTGTTTGTAATAAGAAACACTTTTCTTTAATCAGGGAAGTCATGTGTGATGTTACCTAGTACTTGATTTAATTGCAATGGCCACTGGAGGCAGCACCAGAAACCCGCAAACATACCTAATTTGCTCTAAAATCGACAAAAAGTACAAGGAACATTAGACAACGATATTAAAATACCATATGCAGCAGTTTATTTAGTGCTTGGTCCCACTTTTTTTTTACTGATTGCAAACCCGTAATTAAAATCAGGTAACCCAGCTTTTATATGACCTCTCCCAACACACATTTGACTTGGCCCCAGTACCATTTATACTTTAAAACCAACGATTCAGTACATCCAGATATTGTTGACTCCTCAGGCATTGTTTCACATAAATTCTCTGAACCATAACATCTTACTAAAACAAAGTCTAAAGATGGACACATGGCTTGCCACTATCATTTTGGTTCCTCAATCTTCCCCAGCCTTATTTTAAATGTTTAGTTGACCTAGCATTATAACCCCAGAATAAACAGCATATCCCATTTGTCAGTGCTGTTATGGTACAGTAGTGTTTGGATAAGGCAGCCTCTCCACGCACACAGAGAATAGATAGAAACACTGTGCTGTATAAATAACTGATTCCTGTTTGAATTGTCTCAGTGTAGAGGAAGCCTGATGTGTCAACACTGTTACACGTCTTGCATTCCTTATTATCACCCTTAAGTTTTAGTGACTTTGAGCAGTTTTTGTTAAAAAAGGTCAACGACAAGTAACACAAATTTTACAGTTTACTTGTCGATGTCGTGTGCTGTTATCCTGAAAAACAACTGGGAAATGAACATGGAAGTTATGTTCATAGTTTTTTTCTCAAATCAACCACTTTTTTGGTTTATTTTATTTTATTTTATTTTATTTATTTATTTTTTATTTATTTTTTTTTTTTTAATTTATTTATTTTTTTTTTTTTACTTATGTAAGGCAATTATGGAGTAGTATGAGTTTTCACCAATGTAAAGCTGCATATTCATTTTCTGTCCCAAGGAAATTCTTTTACCAACATACAACACTTATTCCAGTTTGCAGGTAGTTGCAACAGAAAACATAACATCAAGAATGCCCATACTATACTACTAATACTACTACTATACTACTATAAGTATACAATAGACAAGGCATATATGGTGTATATGTCAAACTTGTTTCTTTTTATTTTGTATAATACTACTTACTACTAGATTATATACTGGTTGCAGTCAGAATTTTCCTCTGTAGTTGAAAGTATGATTTTAGTTTCAATTCCAAACACTATACATATACTTGTTCGTATGCTATTAACAAACAATTCAGCCAGAAATACACCTACTCAATGAACTCACATCTCCCTCTATCTATACAATCTTATTTAACCATGATGCCACTGTCCCCTCGAACTTTGATTCACCACATCAATTCCCTTTGGCCTTCTTGATTTCACTACTGTTTTTTCACATCTTCCTGTCCTCGTATTTCTATTTTTTGCAAGATATCAATTTTAATCTCATCATCGAAATAAAAAGGTCAGATACTTTTTCCCCCCAATTTCTCCAACCGTTCAGACTGTGGTCATCCTCATGTGTATTCTCTTACAAGTTACAGATTTCTTTCAGTCCCTCGGCGAGTTTGTGGCAATAATAGCCTTATTTTCTCAAAGAATTGGGTGACATTAAAATTAGCTGCAATGCCCTTCACAAATACCAGCAACACACATTCGGCCTATAGTAATGTAGGTAACTTTGTTTTGTAGTTTTGGAGACTTTTTGACCCCATGATCCAATTAACTTATGCAGTTGTCCAGCAGTGATTCATGGTGCATGATTTGGTATGTACGCTTGCATACAACACATTAAAATTGGGACAACCACAAACTAAGCCTAAAAAATATCAGGAATAAACCAGGACATGAAGAAGACCAAACCAAGTCTACATCAGGACTAAACTATGGGGTCACGCACACGAACTCTCATACTTACGTTATGTTTGGATAAGTTCAATACACCATGCAGATTAATAATAACAAAAATCTAAAGGAAACTCTACGCCCTTAGTGTTGAAATGTCCAGTTCTTTGACAGAGGTTTAGTGAATGAAAACATATGGAATATACTATTGCAGAATGTAAATTTGTGTGGATATGTTATACGAATGAAAGACATGTAAAAGAAAAGGAAAAAAATTGTAAGTAGTTGCACTTTTCATGAGGTTTTTGAGGTCAGGATCAAGTTTATTTTTGATTGAAGTTGACTTTTGAATATTATGCCGATATTCTAAAGCAGGGGTGTCCAAACTTTTCTCATTAAGGGCCACAAATAAAAACACAGACAAAGCTGAGGGCCGATTGAGGGCCATAGACTGGTCACCAACACAGTGAATACTTCAAATTTGCGTTATTATTACAAGTTAGACTGAACCACTAGATCTTTGTTCATGCTTACATCCTCAATAAAACACATTAAATATTTGATATGGGCTTGTTAAAGTAGATTTTTAGAAATGTCCAGTAAAAAAGTAGTGTTTAAGCTATTATGGGCCAAGAAAAATTGGACCGAGGGCTGCATTTGGCCCCCGGGCCACAGTTTGGGCATGCTTGCTCTGAAGGTATAGAACAAAATCTTAAAACAAAACAAAAAAACTAAAGCAAAAGTAATTCAAAAATGTTAGTCTTTGAAGAACAACAACGATTTTGACCCACCTTCGTAACTCATATTTGCCCATAATGACTGCACTATACAAAGGTGGCTAATAGAACTTTTATGATCCCTCCCTTAATCTCCTATGGGTGCACACTTGAAGAGCACCGGCCGCGCTAACATCCAGGTACATGCGTTTTAAGCCTCTTAGCGCTGCTTGTCTGGGTGTAGCAGACAGAACAGCGTCCCTCCCTGGGTAGAGGAGAGAGGGAGGGGAGCCTTAGACATGGTAGGGACCTTCTTTAATTACTGCAGGATTGGTGAGCTGATAGCACTGTACTTTTCACTATAGGCCCGTGCTGGGTCAGTGGAGGCCTGTGGGATTAGCCGCTAACACACTAGCTCCAGTCCAGCAAATACAGAGAATAGAGAGTGCGCTACGGTGAAGAGAATGGCAGCGATGTAAAGATATATGATTGAATTTAAACATGCATTTATAATAGAAGTCCTTGGCTGTTGTATCTTGTTTATACTTCATTTTAATTACGTTATTTTCAATGCCAGAATCATTTACGTTAAAATTAAAGGTTGTCATGACAAATTGAAATTTTAATGTGTTTTTAAATAATAAGTGTTAGTAGTGCAAATTAAAGAGCGTGTAAGAAATACTGTAAATTGAATAGAAGGTCTTTTTGTATTAAGTGGCATATATATCTCTCTGTGTTGATTCTAATTAATTTATTGCTAGCCCTACAAAAAAAAAAAAGTTTTGCCCAATTTCTAACTTACCCGTTTTGAGCTACTGGCAACTTTTTCCCCATATTTTTACACAGCATTTTTCAAGGAACTATTCATCCATTCATGTACACATTTATTCAGCAGTGTACGCAGACACTGGGAGTGAGGTACGGTGAGTGTCTTGCTCAAGGACACAACCCTGGGTGCTGGAATCACACCGCCAACCTTCAGATCAGTGGACAAGCACGACTGAGCTACTGTCGCCCATGATATTCACATTGATTTCATAACAAAACAAATTTTTCCATATGTCCCTGTATCAAACCCAAATTTGTACTGGAAAAAAACTAACCGATAACCTTAGATTTTGCAATTAAAGTAAGTAGAATGCCCCAAAAAATGTTACTAAATGCTTTTCTTATGCATTGGAACAGCATCATCCCTTGTCTCAACCTGACGCATACATCAGACCATAACTCACTCCATTTAATTATTTTACACTTGCACGCCACCAGGCATTTTCTTCTGAATCCCAGTGTCACATGCCGGCTTGAATCTTCTCAGAATTCATAAAACACCTATAAAACATCACGCACGGTGCCAAATGCGTGGAGCCATTTCTTACAAACCTGTGATTTTTGAGTCATCCATTTGAATAGCACCTTGTCTCAAAGAACGGAGGATGAAAGCAAACTGAGCGAGTCCCGTCCTCTCTGTGGCGCTCAGTGGTAAGTCTATCACTCCACTGTGCACACATTAGATTTGTCACTAAACAAATAGAGACGCGTCGAGGGCCGTCACAACACTGGGAGTTAGCCGTGGGAGGAGAGGAGTTTGTGCCTCCCTGACGCCGCTGCTGCCGGTCGGACGTAGCATCATCACAGGAGTTTTGGTGACAGCCACTCTGAAGCCTGCTTTGTTTGCCTAACTTGTCTCTATTCCCTTTAATGAGCCATTATGGTTGTGTTTTGTCGGCGACATGTTGGTTGGCTGGCTGGCTCCGTGAGATGGTAGAGACAGGGGAGGGAGGGTGGGACGTGAGGGGGGAAGGGGTTGGGGGAGATACCCCTGTCGGTAAAGCTCCATGAGGAGATGGGAGAGGGGAAGCGCGCTGGGAAAGTTTGGAGGTGTAGTTTGTGCTGGAAGTTTGGGAAAGTTGGCAGAACAGAGACGTGCACCTTAACTGTACATTAAATTGCACTATGAGACTCTTGTGTTCTGTCTGTCTATTGTGCATTTATTCATTTACATGTTTTTTGGTGGTTGATTTGGCGTAAAAAAGAACAAAAAAACATCTTAAAAAGCATGCTTTGTTATTGTGAGTTGACTTGCCTCTCCACAGATCTGGCTCTTCTTTTAGTTTAGCACCATTCTGCAATAGTAATATCCCCAACATCTAAGCAGGTGACAAATCCTCCACTAAAAAGCTACACAGTGCGCTTTTACCTGTTAGACTTTTCTCTTAAGTACCTCAAGATCCAGAAAAACTGTACTAAATTTACTTGTAGTGAAGTAAATTAAGTATTTCCCCCAAGCAGACATCATTTAAAAGTAGGTCTTTGGTTCTAAATATAATAGACAGAGCATTGCATCTATTCACTTTTGGATTATTGTGTTTAGACTTCAGCAAAAGCACTGCAACCACAGAGAAACTTTTTTTTTTTTTTTTTGCAAACAACCAGCTCACCTTGTCTTCACATCACCTGTCCTAACTTTCCTTTAACAGTTCCCCAAATCAAAGCTTGAGTCTGGAAGCTAAACTCCTTCTTATCTGCGTTCGCCTTTTGTCTCGCGATCGCGCCTGGAGCTACGAGGTTTCTGCTCCCCTCCGTGCCATGTTCTTACTAAAACTCTTACTGCGCTCCGTGGAAAGCGATGATGATGGGGTAGCTGGAGAGGGGGAGCACAGGTAGAGGGGGGTTGTTGGGTGGCTAGTCAGACACAGTGACAACCCACCTGTCAGGTACTCAGTATAATTGGTAAACGAGGGCCGCGGGATAGTGGAGGGGCCCTGTCTCCTCTTCCTCCTCCTCCTTCTCCTCCCCTGTCTACTGCTCTGTTCTTTGTTTGACAAGTATTTGAAGTCGCCATGTAGTCGCTGGAAGCCTCCTCGTCTGGTTCGCGGGGATGATGCAGGCCGAGCACAGGAAACTTAACAGGCGAAGTGTCGAAATGGGAAGTTTTCGCAAAGTAGGTTAGAGCTGTACTTTTCTCTGTGGATGGACAGTGGTATTTATCAAACGTAGACAGCTTAACAAACTGAAATCATTGACTTTTCTGGAATAGTTGGGGCAACATTTGAGGTGCTTTCTGTTGCAACCAAGAACATTCAGAAGTTGAAGTTGACCTGACAATTATTCAACTTTTGTATAATGTGAACTAGGCTCCAGACAACAGTTGACTTCCATATTCTCTAACCATGGGAAGAATCAATATTACACCCATTTATGCATTTTCTGCTGTCTCGAACAAGATTTAAAAGTACCCCATATGAGGCTGGGTTGCACCTGCTACATCTGCGACTTTCTGGAGGTGGCTTGTCACCTGTGTGATTCCATGGCAATAGGAACATTCACAGTGGAGATAAATACATTTTATCCCAAACTGTGGAATATTATAACCAGAGGAACGACATTTCTATGGAGCCAAGCAGGTGGACGACCTTGATCAGGCCAAGCAACAGTCAGGTTTATGGAGATGCAAGCCCACCCAATGTAAGAAGCATATTTTTAAAGTTGTTTTTTTTAAATCTCTGAATCAGTGCAACAAAAACATCCACAATTTTAAATAAAACATGCTTTTATTTTCTGGCTCAAAAGTGACTTGATAGGACTTTAACTAACCCATTGCTTTTTGAAACTGTCTAAATAAGATCATTGTATCACTATCACAACTTTTGTACTCTCCAAAATGTCAAAACTATCCAAGAAGGGACATTGAAAGCAACCATTTAAATGTTTGCAGAAAGTTCAAGGCCAACAGGGAGACAAGAACCCTAAACTGAACTTCCCTCAAAGTGATTAGACAAAGACTTGTACTTTTCACCGCATCCGAACTTAAGTACCTCTCCGTCGTCACCAAACCTCTCCCTCTCTCTTTTCTACCTCTTCTTCCTCTCTCTCTCTTTCTGCCAATTCCAGGCATCAGGCTGTGTTTGCCCTCTAATGAAACATATTCATCTTCATCGCACTCTCTCGCGGCTCTCAAACTCACTTTACAGCATAGTCGATTAAACCCTTAGGGGCCTCTCTGTGCGTAAAAGGATATATAACGCGCTGACATTTCCACGAGTCCACATTAGGCACACCCATAGAGCATTCCGGGCTTCCAGTTCGCAATGGTAGCGAAGGGGGGAGCCGTCCGCGGAGACAGGCCTGGAGGTAGGGAGACGAGAGCCCAGTCAAAGCGGGATTGAGTCTCCCTTCTAAGCCAGTTAGGATTCAGTTACTTATGCTGATGTAATAGGGCAATTGTAAGTTGATACGCAAGTCTCGCCATGTCCTCCAATTATGCCTACCTAATATATATTAACTCTTATATAGTGTAACGATAGACTAACTAAGACGTAACTTAAATGGACCCAACTCAATAGAGAAGTGTATTAGTGTTGTGCATGACCATTTAGGCTTCTTAAGTATACCGAATATCCCTTTAGGGGCCTTCTCTTATCATCCTCTTATCTAAATCTGTTATTGCCGGCTTTGTTTGCTCCACTCAGTCCCTCCTAGACATCGGTTGAGGTCAATGGAGTAACGATGCGGAGCAAGGAGTGGAACGAGCCGAGATATCCCTTAAGGCCTCAGTTCTGATGTGTGTGAGATAGAGCATGTGAGTGGAAGGGTCTCCTTGGCTATGGGGTTGATCTTATGTAGGGGTAGCGTGAAGCAGATTGACAGGGCCCAGTTTTGATGCCCCTTAGTGTAGGGTTTGGAGTAATTGTGCCATGCTAGCTGATCTGGAGGGTGGAGATATATAAGTTCGTGGAGGCTGTGATGGCGTTGATGGAGATGTGAATTAGCAGAAGGCTGGAAGGGTCATTGTCAAAGAAAAGCTTTTGCGTGTCTTCTAGTTGGGTTTTCGTGAGGTGCTCCTTCGCACGCCAACCAATACGACATGCATGGACAGAATCGTTAGTTGGTTAGTTTCATCTTGTTTAGTCAGACATACCACAGCTACATTTTCAAGTTAGATGCCCTTCCTGACCTGGTTATTGGTTAAAGTGTATTGCGCATGGGTCCAGTGACAGTAAATGAGCTCTAGTTAGGCCTGAATCATTTACCCTCCAGTTGGTGGGTCAAACGTTGACCGATTGCACCAAAGTCTTGTAAGTTAATGAATGAATGAAATGTGGGTGATGAAATCAGTCCAAGTTATGGGTCAGATCTGTGGAGAGTTAAGTCTGCTCACAGCACGATCACATTTTACCATATCAGAGAATATTCCAAGGCAAATTAATCCAAACGATTTTCCTCACAAAAGTAACATTTGAAGAAGTAACCTGCTTTTGAAAACGTCTAACGGCAATACCACAAGGCTCACACAATATGATACATCCATTAAGTTCACTCTCTTGTTGCAAAGACTTCTAAAATTCACGGCATGCTTCTTAATTTTCCTAATACTGCCCTTTTCCAATTATATTCGTCTGTCACGTCCGATGGATTGAGCTTTTAATTCATTCTCATCCATCCCGGCATTGCTATTGAAAATGGGATAATACAGTTGTGTGCTTTTTTTTTTTTTTTTTTTTTTTGCGGCAGTTGCTAATGCAAAATGCTTTATGTCTGGGTTGTATGTGAATCCTATTTGTTGCTGTTGTTTATTTGTATCAATAGATTGTAATGATGGCTAAATTCTGTTTGGTATGCCCGGCCACAGCGTTGTCGAACAAGAGTGCTGCTGCAGCCATTGTCTGCTGCCTGCTCTATAGGGGTTAGCTGGCACGCCATACCAACAGATGTGTCTCAAATCGTTGTTGTTATTTACCAATGATCGGCACCATCTCAAGAAAACGTCGGCGCGTGCTGATTTATTTATTCGGACAGTGGATTTATGCAGAAAAAAAAGTCGGAATCTTTTCAGTCTCCAAAAGACAGCAAGATTGATTATTCATGATAGCAAATGCATTGTTTCTGTTGTTTTATATCTCTTTTTGTTCTGCCCATTTTCTTGTCTCTCTCTCCACTGAAAAAAAAAAAAAAAAAAACTCCAGTTGGCAGCTAAACGTCTGAAATGCGAAATTTGATAGACAATTGAGTAGATATCTTTGTATATGTGTAAACTGATTTGAATCGCTCGCCTGGGCCTATATACTGGTTGACGCCTTTTAAATGTTAAAGAGGGTTGAAGCCTGCCTGAGCTAATTTGTAGGGCTTTGCACCATGTTGACATTTAAATGTGATAAGAATAGCAAACTGTACCGAGCGGCCTATTTTGAAGACGCTTTCGGATTGCATTCACATCAGCCGCGGCCCGTAATTAATAAAAAAAGACAGGCCTCCCTCGCGCAAAATTTGATTATAATACAACCTTATAAACGCGTTGGGGAAAGAGACGCCGAGAGAGAGAGGGGAAACGAGGGGTGTGGGGAGAGAAAGAAGGAACGGAAGAAGAGAAAATCAAAATAAATAAATAAAAATGAAACAAGTGCGATGATGGGGGCAGGAATTAAGCTGGGAGGTGGGTTGCGCACACCTGGTCTTTGAGGCAGATTGCGTTGGCTGGCTGCTGCGCGATCACATTACTCCTGATCCTGCCTCTCTTGTTTGTCAGAGGAGCGGAGGAGCGGGCGAGAGACACCAGCAGGGAAGGGAGGGAAGAGGAGAGAGAGAGAAAAAGAGAGAGAGAAGGGGAAAAGGGGTGGGGGCCTGTGAAAATCAGCATGCAAATAACAGCACATTGTTAACTTAATCAGATGCAGGGGGAGAAAATATGGAGAAGGATGGGAAGGAGGGGGAGGGAGGAAGGGGAAAAGGGGGGTAGAGGATGCGGGGAAAGGAAAAGGGAGGGGGGGGGGGGGGGTGGCAGAGGGCACAGCAGTTAAGTTATACCCACCCATGTCTGAGAATGAAAGTGGCCATGGCATTCAGAAATACAGAGCCAGAGGGTAGTTTGAATGAGAGGCTGTATGGTGGATGCCACAATATCAGTTTTGCATTGCAAATGTTGACACTTTAAAAACTTAAATAAATCGAAGTAAATCAAGTAAATTATGATTAAAATTTGCATTCATATGTCTAAAAGATTGTCTGTTACCGAGTTCCGTACTTGATAAAAGGTGCTCAAGGCGTTATTTTAGCTGCAGGGTAAGCCACCTGCTTGTTGCTTGTAAGAATATACTTTTTTCACGGCAGGTCAATTTTGGTGACTTTAAATTGCACCATCTGAATGAAAAAAGACAGTTTTTTTGGTAAAATCGCAAGCAAATTTTAGAATATAAGTTGGTCATATAGGAAATCGCTTAGAAGCTGAATAAACTAGTAGGACAAGTAGTAACCAGACTACGCAATACCCGTGTTATACTTGGCCATTTGGATTCTAGACTCGGTAAATTTCACTAAATAAGGTGAGAGGATGCATTGCCCTCAGCACTCCCACATTAGCAGCAGTGGGGTGAGGTGGCTTTGTTTTGGCTCATCTGCCGGTGTTAGACATTTTCATAATGCTACTGTAAATGTCAAGATATTTTGGTCATAAACAATGAAAGTCCAGGCAACCTTTAGCAGCCCGCGTGTTTTTAATGGCAACAGCTGTGTCATCCTGTAGAGCTAAGCCGCACTTTTCAATGGGTTTCAGCCAACCAGTAGATGGGCCAATATATGCAAAATATTCGTTTAATATTTGGATCTGAATTTTTCAAAATGTCAATTTATGTTGGCTTGATTTTTATAATATATGCAAGGTTGGTAATTGTTATCGACTGCTACACTGACTGTGCGTATAAAGAAGAGGTTCTAAAAAGCAAAACGAAGATTAATATGATGCTCCAACTATGTTATAATGTTGTTGTGTCCTTTGGCAAAACACTTTACCCACTTTGTCTACATATGAATGTACTGTGTTCTGTGATTCGTAAGTAACTTTTGGCACATTTGCAGCCACACTATAGAAGGGAGTCCATGAATAACACATGAAATCGTAAAAACAAGTATGAATTCAATTGTAACCATCCAAATATATACTCCAAATTCATCTTATAAGTTTGTACAGGCCTATATTTTCAGCGCATGTCTACAGCGTCCCTTGCCTCAAAGTAAAAGGCTATCTCCACTGTGTGTTTTAACCACATCGCACTTGTACACTTGTCTCCGGGGAAAAGTTCAGCCTGTGTACTACATAGAGGTCATTTTTCATTATAAACATCCAGTGCCTTAATGAACTCGCCGACCTCACGCACACACACACACACACACACACTTTTCATATAGTGAAATGTGTGTCTTTTTTAATGAGTTGTGTAGCCGCCGCAGCTTTTGTTGTGCCAGATAACTCCGAGATGATGCTGAAGGTCAGGCGGGGCAGAGGAGAATGAGAGAAATGCACAGATTTAAGCTCTCCATGCAAAATTGTAATGACAGAATTCATGCTAGTCTGAAGGGATAGTGATAAGATAGTTAGTGCTGTTGCCCAACTGTAAGAAGAAGGACCCAAGTTTGATTCCCAGGCCAAGTGGTGTCTTCTTGTGAGGAGATTGAATGTTTTTCCTTGGACGGTTTCTATATTGGTACGCCTATTTTTTTGATTAACACAACATATGCACACAGTATAGGCTAGTCTTACTGACAGGTCGCCCCAGACGCATTGAAGGATGAGTCAAATTCAGAAGACAAGGACTAAGTATACGTAGTTTAGAGGCCATATATTACATAAAATTCTGGTTCCCTCATCAAAAAACATACCCAGAGTTGTGTTTCTTTTCACACGTGTTTAAGTCTGTCTGTCATAAAATTAACAGTCACCTTTTACCTTTTGTTCATTGGAGATGGACAATTCCTGAGCTGAAATCATGCTAATGATTCTAGTGAAGGTGCACAGGGTGTAAAAAGACAGCTGAGAACTTCCTGTATTACCCCATGACATCACCAGGTGGAACAGACTGGTTTCCCGTTTGAGAGAAGAACTCTGTGTGTTAAACATGTTTGAATGAAACAAAACACCAGGTATGTTTTTTTTACAAGGAAACATTTTAACATAGACCCAAAAAAAGCGCAATATAGACCCTTTAATGTCAGATTTTAAGTTTACACTAAGCTAAGAATCTTAACTTTGCAGTCGTCCATTGCAAACCCATGACTGCGCATTATGCCCAAAGCAGCTTTAGTCTGATTCAATAGCCCAATTCCAAGGATGCTTAAACGGTTCGTGGCATTTTATGAGGTAAGCTCGTAAGACATGACACTGTAACAATACTGAGTTACAGTTGCAGGTTCTATAGAAGATTGTCACCAATTTCTAGTAATGACTTTGGACAATTGAACACAAAATATGCAACCATAGTAAGTGTAGTTTATTTTGAGGTAATGAAAATTCCAAGAGATCATCTAAAACCTAAAGGAACCCCAAAAAGTTTATTTATATACATTTTTGTCTCCCGTCTCATCCAATTATGTGTTAGTATAATTTGATAGGGCACACGCTAATGGACCTCTTTATTAGACCTGTATATGAATTTTGAGCCACGGAGGAAGAACATTAGAATGAACTGTTAGCCCCGCCCACTTCTAGTATTGACTTTATTCCGCCCCACCCACTTTTGCCATAAATGCTACTAAATCATCGTTGTTGTTTTCTTTTTCTTTTTTTTTTTTTGTGGTGGCACTTCCTGTTAAGTGAGAATCCCATTCATTTCAATTGAGAATTTAGGAAAAGTTTTGCTGCTAAAATCTGATATAAAGTAGGTTGATTTGTGTAAAATGTTCAACAACAAGTCCACAATGCACTGATTCTCTGGGAGGCTTTAAAACGGTTCTGTAGTCCATGTAGAACAGGGGTGTCATACTCAAATTCACAGTGGGCCAAACTTAAAAACTGAGACAAATTCACGGGCCAAACTCAATGTACTGCACCTGATATGTAATATTTCATCTTTTCATCTGGAAAAAAAAGCTTTAGTTTTGCTCAAACACAAAAAAAGGAACAACTCAAGCTTGATTTTACAAACAGAGAGAAATTACATTTGAAATAAAAGGTACATCAGTAGTATTCATTTCTTATTTAAATAAATAAAATAAATAATGCCTCTGTTTGTAGCAATTAATTTGACCGAGGTGACTAGTAGCTTGGTTGATAATCAGTCAACAGAAAAGGAGGGGTACTTGATGGTCTACACGTCAGCGTAAAAAGTATGCGGGGATTTGCAGTATTAGTGGTGCGTCCGCTGTATGACCGGTGGGCCAGCTCTAATGCACATTTGGTATGATCTCACTGGCCAAATATAATTCCACTGCGAGCCAGATTTAGCCCGCGGGCCTGAGTTTGATACGTGGTGTAGAACTTATTATGGCAGCCCCATGCAAAATAATACAACCCCAAAGCTGATGCAGCGCCCTCCGGAATAAGATAAATACCCACACAGAGTTGTTTCCACATGTTCTCACCCAACAGCATCTTTGATTGGATAAAATGTCTGTGACTAGCAGTTGCTTCCTTATGGTTCTCATCCATCAAAAATGCTTTTTAAAATGTTCAGTCTCAATTTTCTGTCACAAACAACTGCTTTTACAATATAGCGTCTGAAGTAAAGACACATTCCTGACCTAGACTACTCAACCACACTGTTATGTTTGCCTTTCTTTTTGAAGCACACAGGAAACCGACGCAGTGAATCGAACCCAACACCTTCCCGTTGTGAGTCAAGCTTGTCGACATGTCCTCTTTGATGCCCGGCTCACATAAACCCCTTTTAAAGAGCACCAAAACATATACGAGGTCTCAACCAACTTCTTCTTGCTTTAATCACTGCTGCTCTTGGCACCAGTTCAGTCGCCCTCCCGTTTGCACGCACCCCTCCGCCTGTCCTCTCCTCACCCAATTTCTTTTATTTCCCCCACCCATCCCATCTGTGAAGTTTAAGAGCAGTGCCGCGGTGTTGTTCTGATGACGGGCGATAGATAGACAAACATGCTTTCTGCTCTCCCCGGGGCCCCTCACACCCCACCCAATCTCCAGGGGCCTCACCCTCTCAAGCACTTCCTCTGCTACAATAATTAGCTTGTAATAAATACAGACTGGCCTTAAAGTAGATAATGCGTTTTAGTTGTTTCCTTTCATAAGAACTGGTACATTAGCGTACTGTACACACTTAAGAATGGAATTGTGGAAGCTTTTTTTTTTTTCTTTTTTTTCTTTTTCTTTAGTCTGTATACTGAGATTTCATCCAGTCATGTGAAAAGCTTAAAAGAACAATAGCTGTTGTATGTGATGTTGTAAGAACTGTTAGCATTCCAGTACAAGTTTGGGGCTTCCTGATGCCTTTGATAAGATTAGCATTTTTAAACAGGAAGTAAAGGCAATACTTAAAGAAAAAAAAAAGAAACTTTTTATGCAACTGTGCTGATTTCACTGCTGAATGGGAAGTGAAGATAAAATGGAATTTAGATTTTTTTTTTTTTTCCTTTTTTTTCATAACAATAGTTTTGAAATGTTTATGTTTTTCTTTAAATGTTTTTTTTTTTTTCATTTTTTTTAAACATGTTTTCTTCATAGCAGTAGTTTTGAAATGTTTGTTTTTTTAATGAATTTTTAATTTATTTATTTTTTTATGTTTTTTGAAATGTTTTGGGTTTTTTATGTTTATTTATTTACTTTTTAATATTATTTTTAAAATTTTAATTATCATTATTATTTTATTATTTTTTTTTTTTATGTTTTTAGAGGTACCATGGCCTTTGACCTAAATATAATTTTACCTTATTGGCAGAAAATAAACTTGAAGTGTGACAAAAATCAAATCAAATCATGTAACTATTCTGAATTTAAGCATCTTGGACTATTAGACGGGCATTTCAATCCCAACTATAACTACTGGCAATACTGTTGTTGTGTCCCTAGGCAAGACACCTCACCCACCTTTCAAATGGGTCCAATGAAGAGGACAAACGATGTGTACCTTAATTTTAACCTTTCCTCCAATACCCCACTACACTTGTGTTTGAATGAGCGAGTAGATCCTTGATGTAAAGCTTTGTGCGTGTGTCCAAAAGAGGTAAAAAACCGCTTCACAAATTAAACCCATTTACCATTATTTTTTTGCAGTGAGCACAGCCCGGTTGCATAATAAGTCTTGACTACTTCTCCAAAGAGCTAAAGTTCCCTTCAAAAACTCCTCAGATTAGTGAGTTGAGACGCGACGGAGACAGTACGACAGAGGGGGAGTTTATCAAAGTGATAGAATAAAGAGAGATTTAACACGGTCATATTAAAAAGACATGCAGCCGTTTCAATATTTAAAAATCCCATTTGCTTCGACAGGAACGCTTTTTCATTCAAGAGCATATGGCAACTAGCGCTACCTGTATCTAGCCTGCTCCTTATCTGCCTGAAAGACAAGGGGGGAGGACGGAGACGACAGAGAAAGAGAGAGAGAGAGAGGAGGAGGAGGAGGGGAGACGGAGAGGGGAGTGAGAGAGTATATAAGAAGAAGTGGCCCAGAGAAAGAGAAAGAGATAGTTTCAAACAGACAGTCAGACATTGAAGAATCATTCAATTATCGGCAGTGTGATGTAAAATAATTACCTGACTGGCTTGCTGTAATGAGTGCTGCTAATTAGCCATAGACTTTTGTTTGAGTTGAAGAAAGCAGGAGAAAGTCCCAAGCTCCCAGCAGCAGAGGAGCTGTGAAGAAGGCTTGTATGTTGTAGGTAACACCATACATGTTTGCAAGAAGCTTTTTGTACCATGAGTGAGAAGCTAGAAGGAACTGTTCAATGTATCAGCCGCAAAAGAGGATTGCATAGATACATATAATGACTCATACTCAGGATCTTGAGTATTTGCGTAACAAGATATCATGGATTAAGTATAGTACATTATGTCACATGTTTGCAAGTCTTTATGTATTTTAAATTTGGATTAAGTTGGGGATGTTTCACCACCGAAAGTGCAAAAGAGGAATGTATAGACAGATATAATGACGTGTATATCTTGATTTGACTTATTCGACTTATTCTCAGGTGCGATTTATATGTGAAGTGTATGTTTTTTTCCTTCATTATTATGCAGTTTTTTTTTTTGACTGGTGCGACCTATACTCCAGTGCAACTTATACTTTGGAAAATATGGAAAGTACATTATGGTAGCAAGTTGTTTTTTGTTTTTTTTAAGTTGTATTAAGTTGGAAACGTTTCACCTCCCATTCACATTGCAGTCGGATGACTTGTATCCAGAGTGTGTATCTTGATTTGACTTGATCTTGATCCATGGTGGAAGCTTCTTAGATGAAAGGCGAAACATCTTCACACAAAGCCTAATTCATGTAACTTTTTAAAATATATATAATTTTACAAGTCAAATGTAAAATGATATGCCAATTCAAAACTGTATTCCTTTTTTTTTAAAGTAAAAGTAACGCATGAAAAAACCTACTTAAGTAAAACTAGTACCCCTTTAAAAATGTACTTGAAAGAGTTAGAGTAAAAGTATTTTGCACAGATTTTACTTTTAATAAAGCTTCAAATGTAGTGATTTTGATAAAAATTTGTGTGGAATTTTGTTCAACAGAAACAACTAAATCAATCATTTTTCCTAGATGTTTTTATTTGTATATTTTTATTCGCTCAAATTATGAAAATGTTAAAAATAAACCTCTTAGACTTTTCAGCAGTTCTCAAACAATAAGAAAAAAAAAATACTTTTACTTTTCAGTCCAGCTGAAAATGTAGTGGAGTAGAAAGTACAGATACTTGCTCTCAAATTTAGTGAAAAAGTACTCAAGTAAAGCACAGATACCTAAGATAGTACTGTACTACTTTTACTTTGTTACGTTATGTCACTGCTCATTTTACCAAAAAAAAAAAACCCCAGTGTGGATACATTCTTAGAGTACTTACTAAATTACTAATATAATGCATGAATAACAATTAGGTCAGAAAGATTAAAAGATAAAAAGAGAGACCCGCATTTCAATCTAGCTGGTGGAAATATTTAAACTTGTCCAAACCTAATCTCTAGCGCAAACGTCTCAAATCAAGCTTAAAATCCTCAACATATAGACGTTTAGCTACTGTTCCCACGTTCTTTCTCTACATCTCTACCACTTTGCTCCCAGGCACAATCCGACACACGCACTCACATCTCTCGGTAAACAGCCGCGCAGTGCAAATGCAGATCCTTCTTCTCTTAATTTGCCGCGCAACAATTAAAGTCTCCTCTTAGTAAATTGAACCTTTGTCTTCCCCACTCCCTCCACCTTAGTCTGATTTCGGCACCTGTCACAACACTGTAGTCATTATGCAAAACTCCGGCAGAACGGGCCCAGCGTGAGCGGAAGAAAACAGCAATTATTTCTGATATTCTGCTGTTTAGGCCGTATTGACATTCAACTGTTTGCTCCTCCTGCACCACCTGAACAGATTGAACTCGGCATTGTCTTAGATTCATTCAGTTCAGTACTGTGTGTCCTTTACAGTGTGTGTGATTTGGGATTTAGACCAGCTGTTCGAATAGTGCGGTGTGGAAATGGCGAGCTCTGGTTTTGAACTGATTTAACTCTTACGTCCTGGTTTAGTTCTAGTTTAGTTCTGCTTTTAGCTCTGTTTTTTTCCTGATTTAGTCCAATTTTTTCATAAAAACTGGTAAATGGTCACGTTTATATAGCACTTTTCCACCTTTAGAGCTTTATGACGAGGAAAAAGCCACCCATTCACACATCAATGTACGCAGACGCTGGGAGTGAGATGGGTAAAGTGTTTTGCCCCAGGACACAATGACAGCATTCATGTGTGGAAGCTGGAATCACACCGGCAACCTGTAGGTCAGTGGACAAACGCTCAACCAAACAACCAACAAACGCTATTTTGTAGTTCATGAGTATATATCGTTTCACACATTAATTTGTTCCACTTTCTGTATTATACAAAGTTTGGGTGAAGTACCTTGCCAAGGGACACAATGACAGAATGAAATACACACAGACATAGTGGTGGCACATTTTTACACCTGACGCCCTTCCTAAACTGGAGCAAATGAGACGGTTACCCTGCGCATTAAAGACGAACGCTCGCATAAAGAAGTCATTCTGCAGCATTCACTTCCAATAATAATCCATACCATTGACATATTACTTCCTCATACACCTATCCAAATATTTTCAGCTATTTCAACAACCTTATTCATAGCGGTTTTTTCTCCACCCGAACAGATTTGTATTGTCAGTTTGCTGTGTCCTTTTCACATTTGCGTGTTAGTGGGGCTCACATGCAGGTCCAGGAGCGACGGTGATGATGTAAGCTGTAGCAGATACACTGTGGTCATTGTCCCTGAGCGAGGACTGTCCATGCGTGATGAGAGACACTGGCCCTAACACATACCCTCTCCACACTGTGCCTTTGTACTCTGCTTTTACAGTGTGTCTGACAGGAGCGCAGACAGGTGTTTTGGGGAAGGCGAGCGGCAGGTGGAAGCAAATTGACCAGAAGCAGAAGTAAACCGTTACGGTGTATTTGTTTCCCAATCTGCCCTGGGACTGACTGAGGGAGTTGTGGCTGGTAATATGTGTCAGTGGTCTCATTCACACATATCACGTTCATACAAAGGTGGTAAAGTGTATTGCCCAAGATAACAAAGAGAGAATTTATAAAGTTTACAAACAATTTTTAATTAGAAATTGGTCTTATATCATTTTACATATTGGAGTGAAGATTCCAAAAAAAAACCCACATTTTTGTTTTTTTTTAGAGAATTGAAATGTGCTTTATGGGACAATTATTCAGTAATGTATCTTTGTATTTTAAGTTTTTTTTTTTTATTTATTGATTTATTTATTTTACACCATCATATTGCCATTTTTGCACACAATGTAACCTCCCTTGTGCCATGCCTAGTATAATGTAGTTACCAAATTTTGCACACACACACGCACAAAAAAAAAAAAAAAAAAATACTGAGAGAAGAAACTACTACAAAATTCTACCAATACGTGTATAAACTCCCCCAGTCATTTCAGGTGGACCCTTTTACACACTCCCCATTGACATTCTTACTCCTTTTCTGTTTATTTGTAGCCGGTCGCCCTCCGCTCCGGTCAGCTCTCCAGCCCAAATAGCGGCGGACTGCTTAACAAATGCTTGGCACTATTAATCCTGTGTCTGTTGCTGCGGCTTTATTCGCTTTCTACGGGGGGCTCGGTCACCACTCTGCCTTCTATTGTACCCCCCATTCACGCACACACATACACACATCTAACCCACACGTATTACACATCTGCAGGTCACCCTCATCATAGTGGGAATAATACCAGGGATGGTTATCATAAAGGCGAAGCTCAGAGCCCCCGCCTGTCTCGGGAAGATGATTTGGATGGCCCTGGAACAATGAACTGTGGGAATCGGCTTGTCCGGCATTGATCTGGGTCCCCTGGCATCCCTCTTGCAAAGCCTGTCAGGGCGAAAGACAGATAAAAAGAAGCAAAGCATTTTTCTCTTCTCCCTTACAGCGTCTTTCTTTCGGCGCTGTCAGGAGGGCTCCCACCAACCAGCGGGGATGAGTCGAAAGTTGAACTACCTGTTGACAAGCGCTCTTAAACAGGCCTCAATGACATATTGTGCAAAAGGAGGGGAGGGGGAGAAAAGAGAGGAGGCGCACACAAGCGTATTGAGTCCGTGTTTTCATCCGATTCTTTTGATTTCTTGCCGTGTAGAAAGACCAAGGATTTATCTTAATCTGCTGTTATTCATTGTCTCTGAATGTTGGATCATATTTTACCGTCGTTTTTTTAAGAAGAGGTCTTCCATTGGAGATTTGTTTTCGAAGGCAGGTCTAGTCCCCAAGGAAGCGAAGGTGCCCTCATTTTTTTTTTTTTTTTTTAACTACGGGATTTTGGCTTAGATCTAAGTTTACAAAAAGCACAGAATGAAATCCCAATGGGAAAGTTGGGCTGTTTTAAGCAGCTTCAACTGACCCAAGAGAAGACAGGCCATTTAACATTGGGATCTCGGGGTCCAATGGCATCAATAAAGTCGATAAAAACTTGTAGTAGTAGCAGAAGTTTTGAGAATGGTCCAAACTGCATAAAGAGCACCCCGAATTTTGGATTTCCTTTGAAGTAATTGGAGGGGCTTAACTTTCAATTGGTTCTGTTGGACAATAGTACTAAGCAGGGCAAGGGAAAAAAAGAAAAAAAAAAATCATTGTTTTCTCAAATGAATCATGCCTTTGTTTTATGATAGTCTTTTTCCAAGAAAGTTGAACGTCATTTGTCCGAAACAAAGCAACCATTTATGAGCGGCTTCTGGTTTATAGTTTAAAGTGCAGCATGATTTGTTGATTCAAATCACTGTGCCCACTGGTCAAAACAAAGGCCGATCTAGGACACTAATTTTGTTTCACAATGTTATATACAAGACACTTTGTAAGTTTCAAGGTAAGATCAGCAGTTACATCTGAGGGAAGTGTATTACTGTGTGTGGTGTGATGTGTTGTTTGTGATGTGCAAATAGAACTGAATTTCTATTTGAAAGTGACAACTAGAAGCATGGGATTAGAAATGAATGTGAAAATAAAGGACAGAACGAGATTTTGGTTCAATGCTGTTAAAGTTGAACACTAAGAAAACAGATGGCAATATATTAATTTAGTTTTGTTTTATTTAAAGTCTTATTATTTCTTATTTTTATTCTTATTATTATTATTATTATTAGTATCATTATATACACTGCAAATTGTCTGTAGATTTTACACATTTTTTAAGAATGTTTTTCTGGAGCAGTGGGTGTCCTCAATGGAGCATCCTCTGACCCAAGATGTTTCCTAGGTACCTAGCTCGTGGATTAGCATTCAGTGCATATCTGGGTATTTGGGAGTAGATAATGCAAACAAGAAAGTTTTGCCTTACATGATCAAAACATATTTAAAGGAACAGGATGTACAGGATGTGTGTTTTTTTTGCATGACTCCATTTAAACAGAAATTTAAAATCATACTTAAGAACATTCCCCATGGAGATATATGTGTTTGATGTCATACTGTACATGAGCGTAGCCAAAGGAACAGCATTTCCATGGAAACAAGGTGTTTGATTTTAGTCTGTTTTGGGCTAAAAAAGTTACATATTGTGGCTTTAGCAATTCTGGTACCAGTAAAAACTTTGCTGAGCTACTAATACCTTCTATCCCAGAGTACTTCTCTATTTGCCAACATTACCCTGTAAACTTATTTCAAGTGATTCCTCCACTAGGCCACATCTCTTTATTTCCACTTCTTTTTAAAATAGCACAATCCATTCTTGAAGCTTCATTTCTTGTTGATAGTGCGCAGAGTTATGAGTTTTGATCAAGAGGCTCTAGGCGTGCGATGGAGTCGGGATTGAGTCTGGCAGGGATTGTTGCCACTGTCTTCCATTCTTCCGTGTGCAGTTCACTGTGTTTTCGCCTCATTACAGAAAGTAATAATGCAGTGAAGTCAAAAGAGCCACAGAGTGAAGGGGGAAGCAAAACAAGGCTGCTTTCTTTATTGGATTAATTAGAAGCCTCGCGAAGACCACCTGCAATAGACGCAAAACACCAGCCAGGCAAAAACTCATATCTTAGTCTGTTCCGTCAACCAAAGTACAAAACCCAAATTTTTTTAGCCGGAGGTAATTGATCTTTGAAATGACAGAGGAAGCTCTGTTTGTACTTTGAAAAACACTGGAGGCGTTTGATTGGAGCGCGATGTCCCTGCCTGCCTGTGTAATCACTAAATATTTAGCATTCAAATCTCAGTGCATGTAACATATGGTAAATATCCAAATTGTCCCGTCCAATATCAGACTGCTGCCTCGGTGGCGTCTTTCATCTCAGTAATGATTCGCTGGAAATATGATGGAATTCAGCACATTGTGAATAATGATTGATTTGTTTAATGCTATGAATTTGTTCATTAGGACTTAATGAGCTATTGCATTGTGATTAGTCGATGGGTTTGGTGTCGATACATGCCAAAATAACAAAGTAAAGTCCAACTAATGGCTTTTCGATTCCTCACTTTCTTGTATAAAATGTCAGAGCAAAGTTTTGTGACACGGAAATTCAACAGGCCAAATGTACACTGGGTTTAAGAAGCTTTCCTTATGAATTTATTATTAGTGGCAATCCCTAATATTGAAACTGTCTTTCATATAGTTTAATAATTTATAAGGTTACAATTAGAGTGCAGAACATATAAATCCCTTATGCATTTATGATGCATGCTAATATTGATAAGACCAAAATGAAGCGAGCACATTCAAATGCGGACTGAAATACATTTCCATTGTGTTACAGATACCACTTATAATTAAGCGGAGGCTCGCAGAGAATGGGAATAGAGAAAGGAATGTATTAAGAGAAGCACATTATAGTGTTTCTGAGGTGCACGTGGAGCTTTAGTGAATATTAAAGCACCAACAAAAAGGCAACAGCTGAAGCTTCATGAGAAAACGCTAAAGGAAGTGATTGTGGTTTTAGAGGTATCAGAGGAGCCAATGCTTTTAATGAGACAGCAGAGTGTTCATGCCAGGAAATGATAAGGTTATACAGGTTTGAATAACGGCACATACCTACTACACACAGACAAGAGCAAGTGTTTAGAGCACTGCAGCATGGCAGAGGAAGAGACAGAGAGACTTCTCTAAACAGTGGTAAGAATGCATTGTACCATGTTGTTAGAGTGTGCGTCTGAGCTGCGTGTCTACTGTATGTACATATGATTTGGCAGTGCGGTGCTAACACTCGGATATTAGCAGTGTAACAGTATAACAGCACACATAGACTTGTTAAGCCTTCTGTGGGCAGCCGTTTGATGAAACACACCCACTGTGTCTTTTGGAGGGCATTCTCTTATAGAGCTGTTGTTACAGGCTGAGTATGTGTGTGTGTGTGTTGTTCTGTACACCAACCCCTCATTCCCCTGCATGTGTGTGTGGATATGAGCAGAGGGGGATGTCACATAAGAAATGTCCTTTTTAATCAGGGGAAAAAATATAAAATGGCTCGGGAGCAAGGCGAGCATATTAATGTGGCTCATTTGCATACGCTCGTCAGCCAGGATACGTTTATAAAAAACACAAACTGGATTCGTCAGTTCATTTCACAGTATTCCATTGTCTATCTGCCTTTGTTATATGTTAAAGATAAAGGCAGAAATCAAATTGAAGAAAAGGGCAAGCTGCTATCTCCCTAAATGAGCAACAGCTCATCAGCCTAGTTTAAATCACAGATTTCTATTCCAAAAGGCAGCCAGCCGCCTCTGTAAAAAAGGGCCTATTCAAATCAGGTCTGCCCTGATATAGGCACGAAGGCTGCTGATAGAGCTGGTGTCACATAAATACAATTTAGAACCGTGCGTCGCTTGGATCAGTCTAACAAAGTTTTATCCTTTTTGCCAACCATAAATGTACACACAGTATTCTACACTATTTTATCTTTTTTATTATTAAGCTCGACTCCGATGAGGAAAGAATTATTCAAGTCACAGGAGAATAAGATGTCAAGATAAGCCATAAATTTAAGCTTTTCCTGGCATGTCATACAGTAAGTCTGTGACTACCGAACATAGCGTGGCCATTATATTTGAGATGCATTCAGTTCAACTGCTTTATGATACTTGTGGCTATTTCAAAGGGCAGCCCACAAGTGTCACATTCCTTTGGACAGAAGTGGAAGCTGTTACAGTGTCTAATTCATGCCCAAGAGATAAGAATCCAGCATGGACTGTGTGTTGGAGGGGACAAGGTCTACAGAACAGGCACCCCTTATGTCTACTAACCTCCCACTGAAGAGGAGAGGAGGACAAATGAGAGAGAAATGTCAGATGAATGTGAAAACAAATGAATAAGACACATGGTCCATGCCAGAGAGACAGTGGGGGAGTAGGAAAAGAGACAAGAGATGTTTTGGTCCTTACATGCCCTTAGTGCCCCTCACTACCTTATGTACATAATGTTATACAGTATGTTTAATGTGGGTGTGATCAAGTCCTCTTTTAAGGGTCTCTTAGTGAGCTTTTTTATTTTCAAAGTGAACACACCTACTACGCATGCATTATATATGGCCTTACTAGAATAGATTTTTGTTGTTCATTATAATCATGCATTATAGCACTGTTGCTGCCACTGCTGCCAGGCCGCATACTAATCAGCTTAATGAGATATTATACAATATTTTGTTGACCAAAGCAGAACTGTGGTTATTATTTCTGTGGGCTTGACCCCTGCCAGCAGCCAGAGGAAGTGTGCACATACAAGTGTACCTCTCCATCTGGAGAGCAGATGGAACTGTATTAAAGCTGTTGTTCTTTTATTTAAGCACATATGAAAGAAAGCACATTTAGGGATGTTAATCTCTGCTCATTATACACTTGCGTTGTGGATCTCTGCGTGTGTGGTAGTGTATGGTAGTACATCTGCTCCAATCTATTCTGAAGAGTCAGACTTTAAGTACTTTGGAAACTTAACATTATGAGTATTTGTCCAGCCAGAATAAAATAAAAGGTGTAAGATAAATGAGGTTGTGTAACTTGAGCTAAAGGTTTCACATCAAATTGTAGCTTTGCTGTTGAGGACTGTATTGCATCATTACAGTGTCATGTCAGTGAGATAAGAGTGTTTACAGGAGTAACCCCTTGGTTTAAGTGCCATTGTTAATATCATAATTGTAGTATTGCTGTGGCGTCCCTGTCAATGTGCCTGGTTCCATTCATTAAGGCGTGTAATTGGAGGAATTCTGATAGGATGGGCACAAGTAGCTTAATTATACACTGCACACCGTGTTTACTGAGTAATTGTTGTATCTAAAATAATACATAATTTTGTAAAAGTTTTGTTGACATTATGAGAATGTCATGTCTCCAGAACACCTAGGCCTACATCAGCCACTTTTACATGACTCATACTTCTATGCCTTCATTAAACTAACCCTGTGCTTTTGTTGTGTGCTTGTTGTTGCAGGATGGAAGACTCGAGTTTGTGCCTTGGTGTGTCATCAGGAGTGCCTGATGCAGAAGCCCATCTCAACAGTGCAGTTCTAAATGGACGCTATCCCATCAGTCAGAAGCTTCACCAGCTCACTGCCCAACTAGGCCACGCCTTCCCCAACCTACACCGCCCGCAACCAATTCCTGAGGAGAAGGCAGCTACACCTCTGGATGAGAAGACCCACCACACTGCCCTGGCAAGTCAGCCAATCAGCAGTCAGATGGCACTTTTGGCTAATCAGCTCAACCGAGACATCGATGCAGGTGCCTTAAGTGGGTTGAATGGTCGGGTTGATTTGCAGCAGTTCCTGAATGGCCAGAATTTGGGCATAATGTCCCAAATGAATGACATCGAGGATGATGCCCGCAAGAACAGAAAGTATCCCTGTCCACTGTGTGGCAAGCGCTTCCGCTTTAACAGCATCTTGTCCCTGCATATGCGTACACATACCGGAGAGAAGCCCTTTAAATGCCCCTACTGTGACCACCGAGCTGCTCAGAAAGGCAACCTGAAGATCCACCTCCGCACCCATAAGCTGGGCAACTTGGGGAAGGGGCGAGGGCGTGTGCGTGAGGAGAACAGGCTGCTCCATGAGCTGGAGGAAAGAGCTATTCTCAGAGATAAACAGATGAGAGGAAGTGGAAGTATCATCCCCACGCCCCCCACACCCCTCCTGGGTCTCAACAACAGCACCACCCATCAGCCACAGCTTGGCTCAGCCTGTGGCCTGCTTCAACCATCGGGCCTGGGCACTCCAGAGACCCTCTCCCAGCCCTCCTCCTCACCAAAGCCCACCGGAGCTTTGGACGATCAGCTGAACCCAGCCACAGGTTTCCGCTGTACCTTCTGCAAAGGCAAATTTAAAAAGAAAGAAGAGCTGGATCGTCATATCCGTATACTCCACAAGCCCTACAAATGTACTCTGTGTGAGTTTGCTGCCTCACATGAAGAGGACCTGATAAGTCATGTTGAGAAGGCCCACATCACTGCTGAGACTACACAGGGTGCGGGGTCAGGTGGAGCTGGTGGAACGCAGGTGGCCAATGAGTTCCGCTGTGATGTTTGTGGGCAGGTCTTCAGCCAGGCCTGGTTCCTGAAGGGCCACATGCGCAAACATAAGGACTCTTTTGAACACTGCTGTCAGATCTGTGGCCGTCGTTTCAAGGAACCCTGGTTTCTCAAGAACCATATGAAGGTGCATCTGAACAAGCTTGCCATTAAGAGTAAGCCCCCACAGCCCAGTGACCAAGACATGGCAGCAGTCAACAGTATGGGCAATCTGGCTCAGGAGGCCCATGCTAACCTTTACTCTCGCTACATCTCCTGCCTGCAAGGAGGCTTTCTTTCACCTGACAAGCAGGGCCTCAGTGAGCAACATCAAATGTTGGCTAAAGCTGGAATTGCTATGAAAGAAAAAGAGATGTTGGGAAAACTCCTGGGGCCGATGGCAGCAGGGATGGGCCATGGGCTGGATGAGAATGAAAAGCGTTCACTCCTGGGTTGTCTTAACCTGGTGCCCCCTCTCAAGTCTAGCTGTATGGAGCGTCTTCAGGCTGCTGCAAAGGTGGCAGAGATGGATTCTCTCAACAACTATCAGGCCTGGCAGCTGATGGCTCGTGGCATGGCTATGGACAGAGCTTTCATGCCCAAGGAGCAGCATCCACACCAAATGCACCCAGGGCAGGAGGACGAGAATACTGGGTCTATGGCCTATTCTAAAGACAAACCAGACTACTCCATGATTGGTTCTACTGATAGCTCCAAACAGAAGCTGTCTGAAGCCCTGCAAGGCTCCAAGCTCGGCAGTGGAGCTCTGATGTCCATGAAGGAAGATGGCAGAGGCTTTGACGCTCACCGTGACCTTCTGTCACACCACGGTGCTGGAGATACACCTGCAGGCCTAGCTGGTTTAGGTGGCCCAAACTTAGACTTTGGCATTTCCAACATGAAGGAGAAACCCTCCGAGTGCCCTGACTGTGGCCGGGTCTTCCGCACCTACCACCAGATGATTGTCCACTCACGCATCCACGGCAAGGACCGCAGGAGCATGGAAGATGCCCTGGATGAGCGCCGCGGGTCAGCCAGTGATCCAGAGTCCCAGTCCATTAGCCGATCCACCACTCCCGGCTCCTCCAACGTCACCGAGGAGAGCGCCATGGGAGGGGCCCACTCACAGACAGGCAGTGTCCAGGACGACAGCCCACACCCCTCGTCCCCATCTTCAGGTAAGACATAATAATAGTTTAACTCCATATTATTACGTATACACTTTTGTCCTTTTAAATTATATACAGTTCATATTCAGTTTAATTTGGTGAACTGGATAATCATGGACAGAATGTTTAGGCATTGGTCAAGTTTTTTGGTAGGATTCGTCTGGCAGGGTTAGAAAATGTTGGTACTTTTTATCTGAGAAAAGTTGGGTTATTTTTGTCTAATCTGCAAATAGAGTATTGTACCTGAACTTGCATTTTACATTGAAAACAGGTTATGAAAATTCCAATTCTCATGCAATTACTCTTGAGCCTTATTAACTTAAATTGACTCACCCTGGCAAGACAGATACCTGCTTTGGCATTGCAACCACACTGCAGGTTAGCGGCTTATGTCCCCCCGGAACATGAGTAAAGACTAGGAGCAGAGGGACCTACTCATTTTAAGCAAAGTGATTAATAAATGCCTTTAATAAATGCGTTGGAGACAGCTCTGCCCCCTCCCCTCCCTCTTCTTCCTCCTCTTCCTTTCCCCGGCAAACACGGGCCGGCTGGGGCTAGATAAGTATATGTTTAGTGGGATTAAGGGAGGCTCGTTGCTAATGATTACACAAGTTTTTAAAGGTAACTTTCGCTCGCTCCTCAGGGCACCGCGCCGGCGTTAAGAAGCACGAGCGGTAATTAGGTCACGACTGTGCGATAATCAGTCGGTTTAAGCTAAACAAGACACTAATTAAAGATATACATATAAAGCAGGTCAAAACGGAAATCTGCGAACTTCATTTGCGAAAGCGGCTATGTGCTTTTAAGTCTTTTGAGAGGGAAAAATATATAAATAATATAAATATAAATCAGCGGCTTAGCTTAAGGCTGTAAGCAACTTAATTCCAGCAGTGTTTATTTATCCACAGAGGCATGAAGTCCTTATCGTGCTCGTGTAGTGTGATGGGTTTGAACATAGGATGGGCTATGTTTATTTTAATCTAAGAAATAATAACAGACAACCCCCCACCCCAATTAGGAATTAATGAAAATGAGAACGAGATAAAAACCTATTTTCTTTATAGAGACTATTAAACATAACACTTTCTCAACAGGGTGGGGGTGTAGCGGATGTAATTATCTTCTGAATTTTAATGCTGCAACTTTCCCTCTCTCTCTATGTCTCTTCCCTTCTCCCTCTCTCTCTCTTTCCCTCTTTCTTTCTGTCTGTCTGTCTCTTTTGACTTAAGCGCTTTGAATCTGATGAGAACAGCTTCGACAACTTCAGAAGTGCTGTGTTAACATCCAGCCGAGTAAACGCTAAGAGAAGAAAAATAAGCGGGTTAAAATAATCATTGACAAAAAAAAAAAAAAAAAAAAAGCAATGTGTTTTTAAAAAAGCAAATGTTAACGGAGTATAATGAGGCGCGTTTGATTTAGCTGTAAGTGGTGAAATCCTCTCCCTCAGGCGTCGTCTTGAAGGGAGGAGAGGAGGATTAAAGCAGACAACACTGAATAAAACAAAGAGTAATGTCTAAATTGTAATTCATAATGTTGGAGACTCTCTCATTGCAAGTGCAGTAGTTAACGACAATGTGTTTTGTTTTTTTTATTTTGTCAGTAGACTTGTAAACTACTGGGATCATTATAATGCTTACCAGTATGAGTATATAGTACGCTGTTGCCCTAAAGTTTGAAATTGCATTCACGTTCATAATGATAATGTTGGAGTCTCTCTTAGTGCAAGTGCAGTAGTTAACGAAAAAGTGGCACTGTATTCAGACACTGTATTCAGACATACAGCCATGACTTGCAATTGGTAAAAATAAAAAAAATAAATTAAAAAATAAAAATAAAAAGTAAAATAAAATAAAAATAATAAAAATTAATAAATCAATTAATTTAATAATAATAATAATATAATAATAATAATAATAATAATAATAATAATAATAATAATAATAATAATAATAATAAGAAGAAGAAGAATAATAATTTTTACTGTTAGGTCACTCATATAGGTATAATATCTTGCTCAAGGGCAGATATGTTTACAAGAGGGATGTGGAATTTAACCATCAATTTTTGCCTCCTCAGCTGTGGTTCATACGCAAGGTTACTAATATTGCTTAATTTGTTGCATTATAGACAGTTACCTCCAGTATCATTTGGCAGTCTCTCGTGGCCTAAATAAGGTGTTCTTGCAATGTAAACCAAACTAACAAACAAAAAAACTAGAGTCCTAAACCATAATGCAGTTTGTCTTCTCTGAGCTAGTAACAGAAATTACATCATATCACTATACTTTCTAACCCACGTAGTACACAGTTGAAAATCATGGACTCATCACTATCACCAACTGCCCAGATCTCTTCAAACAGTCTTTTGAGACTCACTTTTTTTTTTTGATCTGACAAACTGCACCAAATAATTAGACACCGCGTGCACATATCTCGAACGTCTCCTTTGCGGTTGTACTGAAAAAAAAAAAAAAAAAAGTGAGAAGTAAACAGATATGAAAATGAAAAGCGTCTTCAATATGCTTGTTTTTGCTACTTCCTGTTTTTTCATCAAGTAGCAATGAAAGAAAAACTTGTCTTTTCTTCACAACTTAGACAATGTGATTTTCTTTCGGGGCTCAGGGACTCTCAAATTAGAAAGCTTTGATGTGTGAGAAAAATGTGTTTGAATATCATGTGGAGTTAGGTGCCGTGGTTCTAGCCTAGTTTGTTGTGTGCACTGTGTGGTACGTATCAGTTCTTTACGCTGAAAAAAGATTGAAATTCAGAATGTTTATGTTGGGTTTTTTTTTGCAATAAGTATTTATAACGTGCTTTAATGCAGTTTTTGGCAGAAAAAAAGTGGTCTGTGGTTTCAATTGTGTAACATTTAACAGGAAATTGTTATTTGAGCTGTTTAAGTAATACAAAAACACCATGCAAAAAGCCGGTAGAGGTCTGATGTAGAGGTGTTAGATTTTATGATAAGAATTTACTGTTTGCAGAGGACATTTACTTCTTTGTCTAAACTGGTCAGTGGAAGAAAATGCTTAATTCATATGATTTTAAGAGCATTATCACGCATTAATACTTAGAAACCAATCTAAAAGTGTCCTCCTTTAAACTCAACAAAGATAAAAAGTTCGAAATGACTCAAATCGACACTGAAATGCTGCATTCTGCATTCAAAATTTACTATGTACAACTTTTTTGCAGTGTGTGTGCCTCCTCTAACTTACAGGATGTGGCTACTGTACTGTTTTATCATATTATCTCAACTTCTCTCTCACTCCCCGTCTTTCTCTTTCTTTCTTACTTTCTCTCGCTCACTCTCCCTCGCTCTCTCACAATCTCTCACCGAAAAATATAACAATCCCGTCAATGTGTGTCTGCGTGCACCTGCTACCGCGGCTGCCATGCCACCTACCCACGGCGATTCTGAGTTAAACTTAAATTATAGTAATCAACAATAACATCTCAACTGTGAAAGAAGGTCAACTCCGGCGCTTTTGTCTTTGAGAGCGCACTTGTTTAAAAGCAATGAGTGGAAAAAAAAAGAAGATGAAAAAAATACAAGAAAAGGGAGATGGGAGGAAAATAGGCAGGCCTGTGTCAGCAATGTCCTCCACAGACCTTTCGTATTATAGAGTAGCACACCAGCTAACCTTGAACATGTTCTCTATTCTTTATTTGAGCGAAAACAAAGAGATAATTACGTTTATGAGCGGCGTCATCTCTTTTTATTTGCTATCCTCAGATCCACCTGCTATTCTTACGCCTTACACTTGTGATTAGGGTAAATGGAATCATTGTACACATTTGGTTAGCAAGTTTAAAGCAGACATATTGTGCTTGTGTCTGTTATATAGCTATAATCTATGGCACCCGTAGATCATTATCTTATAATTTGCACATTTTAAATCGCAATATTCATCTAGAATGACTTAATAAAAGAAACAAGTGCGTTAACTTCCGGGTTAGCAAGCGTCGGTGCCCAATGGGAGTCGCATAGCTCACGCAGATCACGCTAGAGAGCAGCGGATTTTCTTTTCATTTGTGCCAAAATGACTACGCAACGCTGCCAAATCCTACACGTATTATTAAGAAAATAAAATTAGGGAATGAAGTAAGTACGTCACAGTGGGCGTGTACCAGTGGCGGTGAAAACGGGGATTGATCAGCAATATGGCGTCTTGAAAATAAGCGATTAAAGATTACTCAAACATGCATGAATCGCTCCGAAAACATGGGTAAATGAGAAGGGGAAACAACTATAACATGGTTAAAAGCTCTGAAAAGTCAATTTTGCAGAACAGGTCTGCTTTAAGGCTGGATTTGGAGTTGTTGGTCAGATTTTGCAGCACAAAAATAGTTACGATTTATTTTAAAAGGCAAACACAAGCAACCAAATGAAGCAATAATTTTCCATAACATCTTGCATGACTTTCTACATTGTCCAAGGTTAAATGCTGTGTTTCTGTAACCTACTGGAGGTTTCATTTGGAAATCACCAACCCTGTTTATCACTTACTCATTTATTACTCTACGTGAGAAACTCAAGTCTTCAGAATATCACAGTTCGAAGAGTAAGACAAACCGAAAAACATAACTTGACAAAAATCTCAGCCAGTTTAAAGCCATCTAAGTTTTAACTTTCATAAAGGCATTAACATTTTTCTTCCATGTGAAAGTTGTGTTTTAAAATGTTTTGTCCTATATGCTTTATTGGACAAGAATAATGCAATGTGAATACAAATGTGAAACTGGCGGTGACGATTTGAGAGAGACATTCATTCCAAAGTACATGAAGAAGCTGGTTGGTTTCAGCCCAAAGACATTTTATGTAATGCAATAGAACGTATACTATAGATGTATGTTATTTATATGGCAACTCATTACAGTAAGTGTCATGAAATTTACATATGCGTCACTGAAAACAAGACAAATATGACATTTAAAATAGCTTAAGTGATCATTTGGCAGCCGTCATGCCCCTCTAGTCAATGTACAAATGTTACTAATTGTGTAAAAGAAGGTTTTGCTGTGCGTGTAAGGCCTAAAGCGGCGTAGACTAGTCAGCTTAAACCCACTCGTACCTCTGCTCCTGGTTTAAAGGGCTCTCCCTCTGGCTTTCTCTTTCTCTCTCTCTGCGGAGAATCCCTCGTGTCTACATTTATTTAAAGAAGAAGGAAAAAAAAGCGAGGGAGGAAGAGCGTTTAACATGGCGGGGATTAGCCTGTATATCCTTGGGTCTTTACCGCGGCTCAAACAAGCAGGCAAAATGCTCACTCCATACAAATTGAAATTGGATTTGCCGACTTGCCGCCTAAGGTTATAAAGCGTGGATATTCATCTAATTGCGTCGTTACAATGGGGGCGTAATTACACATGCGGACAAACTCTTACAGTTGTAATTACTGTGTCATTAAGAAATAAAGTGGCGCCAAACAAGATCCACAAAATGCAGGGTGACAAACCTGATCCAAGCGGCTATTAACAAGTCACTCTCTCACTCAGCCTTCAACAGGTTATAGACACGAGCATGAAAGTCTATTAAACATGTTTACAAATCCAATATAGTGTGTCTAAGTATGGCATCAAGCGCATGAAACGATCACACTATCTTAATTACTAATGCCTTTTTATTTAGAGTACAGCGAGGTGGCATGACTACCTGAGACAGTCTGGGTGAAGTTTGCATATTCTCCCTGTGTCTATGTAAGATTCTTCTAGGTCACATGTGTCAAACTCAAGGCCCGTGGGCCAAATGTGGGCCGCCACGTCATTTTATGTGGCCCACAACAAAGTAAATTAAAAGGTATGACTGTCTTAAAATATTTGTTTTTCAGGAGATACACAGGTACACACACAGTTATATCTTTGCAATCCATATGCAATATTTGTAACGTGACTAAAATAAATATGAAACGGTTATTTGTAGATTAAAAAGTAGTTGTAATAATTTTACATTACATTTGGGTGCATTTAGTTGCATTTATCCTACAGTTACTTCTGGTTACCATTAGAACCAAACCATTTGAAGTTTATAATACATTAGAAGTACCAAATAGAATTGCAAATATCAATGCTAAAGTAGAGCCAGCGCATCATGCCTAGTGTTGAAAAGTATAGTAGTAGTACTGCCTGGCAATCGATGTGTCCATGCAATTTAGCGAGATTCTATATTTTAACTTTTTAGATACATATGACTGCATTAAAATGATTACTATAAGCGTACTGTTTATAGCTTCACTTGATACACGTACTTTGCTAAAACTTTGTGGTTTTGTACAGAAAGGACTAAAACACAGTAATATCGAAAGTGCTACCTACCCATATACAACTTAAACTTATACTTATATCTCTTGTATTCGCTTAACCCTTTTGCGCATAAATCTCTTTCCTTTTAACACCACCAACCCTATTTGACCCATTCTTCTGAGCCCGCACCCCACCCATCTTCCCCCAGCCACACTTCCCCTCCCGCCCTCGCTCACCCGTCATGTCATATCGGTGTTTGTGTGTGTGTGTGTGTGTGTGTCACCAAACTTAAATAGACAGTCATTGTGTTAGTGGTTTGCATTCAATCCCCTTTCGCCGTTGTATTTCCGTATTACAGTAGGTCAGAGCTCTGGTGCCTGCCGAATGATAAAAGTCCCCATTCAAATGTGCTAATTGTCAGTGTGCTCCGATGATTGACACGTCTTGGATAAATGCAGACTTAGTATTTTTGTACACGCTCGCACAATATAAAAGGCCAATTTATTCCTCTGTTCTGTCTTTCTCTCTTCTTTTCATTTGATTTCGCACGTTCATGACTTTTCTCCCTCTCTCTCTCGTAGACTAAAATTTGTCAATATTACCCTCGGCGAGAATTAGCAAAGGCCCTTTTTTGTCGTTTTAAATTTCTTTTTTTTAAGAATTCCAGTTGTATTCCTTGGAGCGGGTTTGATCGAGGAAAAGGGAACTTGTTGCGTTTTCCTGAGTAGCTTTGGACCAATATGAAACATGTATTGGTCACTTTTATGTCTTAACGATCGTGTTAGGATTCCCAGCTTGGTTATGAAGAGATAACATGAAGAAAGGGAGGAAAAAGTGATAGAACAAGAGGGGAAATTGTGATGGTGAGGGAAAGAGCACATGAAAAAAGCTACAGAAAGAGGAGTAGAGAATGAATGATGACGAGTAAACATCACTGGATCATACCCTTCTTTTGTCTTGACTAGTTATGTGATGTTTATGGCCCGAATCTCATCTGTTGAACTGCTCCTTAACGTGAACATTTCATATCGAATCTACAGTAAAGTGTCAGAGGTTTTTCTTTCTATTTTTTTCTATGTTTTTTAGTCACATTTACTCACACTTACGAAACATCAAAGAAGCAGCGCAGACGATACATACAACAGCTTTTTAAAACATATTCCGTAAGTTGTAGTTTTGAAGTTTTCATTAGGTAACACATTTTATTTCAAGTTTGGACCATAGACTGTGTAAAGATAGCATAGCGGTTGGCTCCAGTCAAATGAAGCTCTTTGAGGCTAGCAGTTACATGGGTGAAATGAAAGTAACACCTCTTTCAACCTGCATCGCTGGTTTAGCACCGAGCAGGCGCTTAGCAATGGTGTCAATGAAACCTCTTGACCTGAGGAAGTGACCTCAGGGAAAGAAGGCGCCTGATTTCTTTATTTAAGGACACGATAGTGAAATAAAAATACCAGAATCACTTACAGTGGGTTAATATGAACACGACAATTTTTCAATGTAAAGTGAATTGAAGCCAGAGTCGATGGAACAGGAGCTCGCCCTTGATCACTTCCTATCTGGAAAGCGGGCGCTAGCAGGTTAGCTACTGTATGTCCATTTGTGTATACAGTCTATGGTTTGGACAATATGGTAAATAGTCACATTTTTATATCGCACATTTCCACCTTTAAAGCCTCAAAGCGTTTTACATCAAGGAAACACACACTTGTCTTTTAAAGATGCATTATGCAACTTTTCTAGAGAACTGTTTTCCATCTGCCTACGACCTGACATTAGGAATGCTCCACAATCTGGCATTAAATGTATCTATCTTGCATTTATTCGATTATAGCTGTTTTTTTATTACACATACAAACTTGAAAAAACTTGAAAAACGCATTATTATTGTGAGCTGGATCGCCTCTTCACAGATCTGACCTGTAACTCGGTCTGATGGCGTCAGCTGCTTGTCTCCATGTAGATAGATAGGTTTAACACCATGCTGTGTAAACAATCCAGAGAAAACAACGATATATCTCTATGGAAACAAGCAGATGATGGACCCTCTACCTCCACCAGAAAAGTTACATAGTGCATCTTTAATTAATGAAAGAGCCAAAAGTCCCATCGCTAGCTTCACCCATGCCAAAAAGCAGATTTACTTTTTCGCTTCTCGTTTGCATGCCTTCCATTCCATCAGCGGCGTCAACCTTCTCTTTCCTGTTTTATGTTTTTATAATTAAAACATAATATTTATCTTTCCATAACAGAAGGCTGCCGTACTGCGTCAGGTAGACTGCTTGCATATTAATATTCCTAATACATCAACAAGCTATCTGCTCCGGTGTCATTGCTAAAAGTCGCAAAGGGAGCGAAGGTGACTTGTCTGCAGAAGGGTTTATGTTGGGTTGAGAAATTCGACAAAAATGGAATGCAGTTGTAGAGAGAAAGAATAAAAAGCAAGACATAAATAAACATTAGACTCAAAAACGTAGCAGAATCGAAAAAGAGCAGTTGGGAGTTGCTATTATGATGCACAAAGGAATGCAAGTTTAAGTAAGGATTCCATTCACAATCTGCCGAAATCGTCTGGCTAAGTTGTCGTATTTGCAAAGCCTTCGCTCTCGATTTTTTTTTTTTACATTTCCAAAATTTTGCAAATGTTAATCGTTAAAGCGTTTTCAGTCTGTGTTGGTTAGATGGTCTTATATGGTTTGAATTTTGCATTTCAAAGTTGCAGTTCTCGAAGAGTAAGTTAGGGGTCTATTTACTGTTTGCAGACATCTTGGTGCAGTGAAATTCTTACATTTGGTCACATTTTTATATAGCACTTTTCCGACTTCAAGGCTCAGAGCGCTTTTAGATCGAGGAACCACTCACACATTCACACGCATAGGCCCATCATGATAATTACTATATCGATTTAAAGTTAAATATATGAAAACTTGAACATTATATTTTGGGATTCAATATAAGTTTTGAGCTGTAGAGGGGTGAATAAGTCCCTTTTTATGGCTAATTATTGGTACTTCTGCTATTTATTTGCTATAGCTTCTGTCTTTTAATGAAACAGTCTATTTTAAAATGGCTCACTGGGACGATCTTGCGTGAGGTGGGATAAATGTCACGCCTAAGGATACAACAACAGCATTCATCTGTGGTAAGTCAGTGTGTTGGGTTATGCAAGTTTGAAATGAACATGTGGATACTGCTGAAACCTTTTGTTCCTTTGTGTTATGAGCAACTGACAAAAACTGTGAAATCTATTTTTAAAAAGTGATTCTTGCTAAGGTTGGAAATTGAAAGATGTTAGCATTTGCAAGGAGACAAAGTAAAGCATTTTAAAATACCTCGTTTTAAATATTGTAAAGCCGAAGAAAATGGATGGATGAACTGATTTTTTTTTTTTTTTTTGCATATTTTTTACCACTTTATTTCAGATTTTGAGCAAACACTAAAACGTGAATTACTTAGAAGTGGGCCGCTGTGATGACTATTATTTGAAACAGGCTCATGTACTTTGAGCATAAGGGCAGCATATCTTACATTTATTGAAATACGGGTGCGATTGTTGCTTTTAAAAAAGGAGTTGATAAACATATACATCATTTTATACGTGCTGTATATATTACCATTACTTGCATGTGGGCTGCAGTGACGACTCTATCATTTAGAACAGGCTTATGCACTTTGCACAATAAAGGCGGTGAGGAGAAGCCAGTAAAAGTTCCGTGTGAGTTTATATGTACTTCGCCCGGGGTTCAGATGGAGCGATGGAGCGATAGAGGGCCGGGCGAAGGGGCAGAGGGGGGAGGGGGGCATGGGAGGGAGTACGCCAAGTTCCTTTCTGTGTCTGCTGACAGCTGTCTGCCTCCGTCAATGCTGAATTCCTGTGAAATGAGGCAGGGCTGTGGCGGTCCGGAGAATGCAAATGGGTGGAAGTGGATGTTTGAACAAGGAGGATTAAAAAGGAAAGATTTAAAGGTGCGCAATGTAACTTTTCCCAGTGGAGGGTTAGTTCTTGTCTCCATGGAGACGTTATTGCTTTGCCTGGAGAATGCAAATGAATGGAAGTAGATAGCAGTTTTAACAAGATGAATAAAAATGGAAATACTATGTAACTTTTCTGGTAGAGGATCTCCCACCTTCTTGTTCTACTGGAGATGTTCGTGTTTTGTCTGGAATGGTACAAAGTATGACTTTATACCTATCTATCTCCACAGAGACAAGCAGGTGTTATAAGGCAGGCCTGTGGTGGTCTAGAGAGCAATCTAGATGGATGGAAGTGGATGTTTGAACAAGGGGAGTAAAAAGGAAAGAATTAAAGATGAACTGTGTAACTTTGTCGATATATTGTATTGTAAGTGTGGCATTAAGCTTATCTATATCACCATGGATACAAGCAGCTGAACAAGTCAAGAGTCAACCCAGCTCACAGTGAGAATGCATGACTCTCAGTATATATTTGACAGTGTCAAACCATGGCCTCAGGACCTGGGCCACCTGCCCATATTTACAGGTATAACTATCCATAGCTCTATAGATGCCAAAGCTAGTCACTCAGGCAAACAAACAATTTGGGGGCCTCTCCAGTCATGACACGACACGGCCAGGTGCAGCACTGAGCACACAGGTGGCCTGGGCGGGACTAAGCCAATGCACCAGTGCTGGTGGCTGCCTGTCAATCAGCTGCAAAGGGAGAATCTGATTGGGCAGTTTTAACGCTAGGGCCAGCAGGTTGCAGACAGAAGGCCCAAGGAAAGACAGGGCATTTCTGACCTGCAACCTCCAAAATATCACCAATCTGATAGGATCAAATTAATGTTTTGTTTGAGAGAATTTTATATCTAAAAATACAAAACTGTGATTTAATTGATGTATTAAATGATTACTTTTACATTTTTTGCTGAAATGTCAGGGCCAGCAAGGCCTTCTCTGCTGGTCTTGACATTTCAGCAAAAAATGTAAAAGTAATCATGGCATGCCGCTGATTTTTGAGAAATACAATCAAAGATAATGCCATACTGTGGAATGTGGTGGAATCTTGATCTTGATCCATAGTACACAAAAGGTAATCTTTAGAGTACTTTCAATCCGGTATGGTTGTAAATTTGTCGTAAATTAGCAAATTTGTGTTATGAAAACAATTGATCTTATTCTGTACTTGTAGATGTAGATTTGTCACATACACAGTTCAGGATATACTTATTTAAAAAGACATAATAATACTTTAATACTTATATACATTTAAATTTAGTGTAACTTTGATTCAAATTAGTTTATTTGAAAAGATTTATTTATTTTTTTTTTATTAATAACAGCATCACCAACTTAAAAATGTATTTTAGTCCAAGGTGGTAGGGTCGGGGCAGGGGAAGGAGGAGGAGGGCGAGAGGCGGCGAGGACAGGGGAGGGGGTCTCTGTTTGAACAAGTTAACTTGGGCATGATTGGGGTTCCTCTTGCGCGTGAAAGAGCAAGAGAATACATTGACCTTTGCCTCATTAAAAATGGAGGGCCAGACATGTGATACCAGGACTGCGGAATCCTGCCTTTTGCTCCTCGTCCTCCCTGCAATTCGCCTATTCTTCCTCCTTCTCTGCCTCCGCTGCTCCGTCATCTTCCTCCTCCCCCCTCCCTCAGACCCCTCACCCCATCCCCGCTCCATCTCCTCCTCTTAACCCCTTTGACAGGTCACATAAAAAGCCCTTTGTGTCAACATCAGGCCGCTGACAGAGAGCAGAAAGCGACATAAAAAATGCGCCTAGCTATCTCTTCATCGCAAAAAACACAGCTCTACAAGAAGAAAAAAAAAAAAGAAAAAACGCAGGGAGGAATTAAGTCCAGGGATTAAGATCTCTAAGCTTTTTTCCTTCTTTTTTTCATCCTTTCGTTTTTGCCCTCTCGCCCTGCCACATTCCAATTGTTCTTAAAATATTTGGCAATGTCAATTAGTAAGTGAGCAGAGCTAGCTGATGAACACAATTTTCCAGGCGACTGAGCACCCTATTGTTGTGGAGCCGAGAGCAGATTTGGGAGGTCATTATCATTCCCTGTTAGCCGTGCCCAGCTGCTCTCCGCTTGGCTCCGGCTACGGCCCTTCTCCCATCCATGCTCTTCCTCCTCTCCTCCTCTTCATCCCCGCTACACGGTTTGTCCTCCATGTTCACCAGTTAAGAGCTGGTTGATGGCAGGCAGCAACAGGGGGGCGCTCAACAAGACCGAGGGAGGGAGGGAGGGGAGCAGGAAGAAAGGAAGACAGTCAGATGGATATAGGGTGGTGGTGGGGAGGGGTTACTGTACAAGGCAAATGAGGTAGAGGAAGGAGGGAAGAGAAATGAGGGAGGGAGCGAGAGAAGGGCACTAGGGCAAGTGGTGGGAGGGGGTAGGATGCTCAGATCGGAGTGAACGCAAGAGGGAGCATTGAGGAAATGTGGGGTGAGAAAGTAGTGTTTTTTAAAAACAAAGAGCTATGAATGCGATGTTTAAGAATAAGTACATGGGTCCTTATGTGTAGTAATGTGTTCATATATGGTGAGAAACCTGTTAAAATACATTAATAATAATAACGTATTCATTTATTAATTGATTAATCTATGTATTTATTTATGTATTTATTACTGAGATATGTTTTTATTGTAATTAGAATTTGTTTCATAGTATTTTTTTTCAAATTCCACATCACTAACGTTGAAACATTACTCCTGTCCGCTAGTACTACATTTGGAATATGATAGAAAAGTTAGGTATCCCACCCTACAATTGAATCACATGCAAAATATAGCCCTCTATGTGATAAGTAACCTAATGGAAACCAGACCTAATGCAGAGTCTTCATGAACTAAAACTATAGGATTATAAATTTGGACCCCACTGCGCTGAATTTGTTCTGAGCTGACCTTAAGCTGGAGTCAGTCTGGCCTCAAATGGTTGGACATGTGGTCATGCAGATGTCTAGTTCACATGACTGCTTGTAAAATGAGGTACAGTTATTTGGAATGCTATTATTATTCTTATTAGTGGCTAGCATTAAACTTGTTGGCTGGAATCTATCTGGTGTGGACTCGCAGTCGACCCTTTTGTTTGCAGCTTAGCTTAAGCTGTTTTGTAATAAGCATTATTTAAAACACTTTGGCCGGAGTGCTGAGGAATGACTGTAAAAGGTCATTTGGGCAAAGAAAGGCCATATTGTTTGGAATGGGGTGAACTATAATCTGGTTGCAGAATATGCATTAAAGTTTTAGATGGAGTTTTATACATCTGTCTTTTTGAATGTGTTGTGTTCAGGTGTTTTTGTCTAAACATCAAAGTAGATCATGCCTGTTAACACACGAAAGATCTAAGTTCAGGCTCAAAAAGAAAGAATACAGTGTGACAAAAGGGGTGGTGAAGGGGGAATCAGGAATCTCTAACTTTTTTGTACTTACCAGCTGTACATCTTAATATGTTCCCAGAGGCTTTTTCGCCTCCCTCCCTGCACTCTCCACCCAACGGACACCTCCCACCCATGGGTGCCCTCCCTTCTCCTATCTCACATCGTCATCCCTCTGACGGAGCATTCACAAGTTCTGAGGGCAAACACTTTGGAATTATTAAGATCACATTCACGAGAGTAACTGCCATGTACTTAAGAAAGAGCTGTTAAATATTTCAAAAAAGGGATGTGTTAACCAAAGATTAGGCCTTTTTTCTCCCTTGTCCACTCTGTAAAAGTTTGAATAAGTCAACACTGACTGCTTGTGGTGTGTAGTAGCAGGTCTTCCAAAAGTGTGTGTGAGTGAGCGAGCTAGAGAGTAGGAGGAGGGCTGGAGAGAGAGCAGTGAAAAAGGGTGAGCGGCATCAAAGCGTTGCTCTCAGCTGCAGCTGCCAAGCCTCCTCGTCCCCAGTTAGCAGCCATCCAGCTGTCAGGCTGCGCGAAGAGGAAGAGAGGGGGGAAATCTCTCACCAGCCATATGGTCCCCAGCTCTGTCGGAGACACTCCACGCTCCGTGGGCAAATGGCAAACTCATATATCTAATCAACACTCTTAATATCCAGACCTGAGACCTGGATATTTCCAGAGCTTTGCCTTTCATCGACCTGGCAAAGAGGCCGGAGGGGGAATGACCGAGCACTTAGTGTAGTTATGCTCCATGCCAACATGACTGATACTGTGAAACATGGAGGAGTCTGTCTGCTTTATGTGACAAACTATTTCCAGAACATCAATATTGCCCCACTAATACGACTTAGATTCAATGTGATATTATCCTCTGACCAACAACAGAGACTTGCAGCCTTGAAGAGTATGTCTGTTCTCATGATGGAGCTGTGGACTCCTCTTTGCCCATATCCATTTGTAGCTAATAATTCTAATGAACCCCAAAGCAGACCACACTCCAGACACCTGATGTTTCTCCATCTGAAACATTATTTTGACAGTAATATGTGCTGTGGATTGACTCGAAACCCTGTTTAGTTGAACAGAAGCTGTTAGCTTTAGCACAGCTAGCCCCAGAGAGAATAGGCTTGAATATGGCTTTGTGTTCTATCTGTTAGCGGGATGCTACACCTGCTCATCTAATCCTGGCAGGCCTGTGCCTTCAGTCTCTCCCGCTGCAGTGTAACGGACGCCTTATGGCACGGCAAGCCGCGCCGAATCACGGGGAGGTTTGTCGGTATTACAGCGACATCGCTGTGCAAAGCTTGGAACCCACCATCACCCCCTCCTCACTGGGACAAATCCTCCCCAGTTTCTTTTCAGTAAACACTTATTAGAGTAAGGATGGGGCACGCTGCCTGCATGAGGTGCTAGGGCAGCTAAGAACAGGAGGGAAAGGGGTAAGATATAATCAAAAGTTCAAGATTGTGGTCTGCGGGGGAACAACAGGTAAAATGGGTCTCATCCAAGTTTAAGTAATCTTTACTCAAGTCAACAACCTCGAGCAAAGGCTATTAAGAGCAGAGAGGAGGGTAAGAGCGGGGGGAGACGGATATGGCCTCAGTGATGGTTTGGAGGGACGCTAACTTTAATGGCCCCACTGGGTTTTTAATGAGTGTTGTGCCCCAAACAAAATGAGCTAATTAGTGTTATCATCCATATATCAGGCCTACACAGCCTCGCACACACACTGACTGCCTCACCCAGCTCCTTAAACTGTTCAAAGGCATATATTTTTATAAGCTTGTAACATGTTTATCTCAAAAGCATAAAGTAAATAAATGGAGCTGTCCGCTTTGATCAGAAATTACAAGAAAACCCAGGGATATTTACGGCATTCCTTTCTAAATTGACGGTTTGAATGTACGCAGCCACACTCACTTAAGGAGCTTTTGATTCTTTTTTTTCTCTTGCACACAAGTACACACTTTAAGACGCAGAAGGCCGTGCCCTGTTTGTGAGCCGAGCGATTATGTCTACACTGGTTTAAAGGCAGGATAACAATGCCATGAAAAAAACACCGAAAGGGCTCAAGCCAATACATCCAGGCATTTGGACTGTGCTCTGTTGTTACCTGCTCGTAAGCTCGCTGTTTGTCACGCCATCGCCTCTGGTTGACCACGCCGCCCCACCAGCCCCCACTTTATTTCTCTTGCACTAAGCCTATTATAAAATCAATAAACAATTGAGCTTTTTTCCAGTCCTTTTAAATCTTTTTTCTCCTCTATATATCCTCTGAGATGAAGGGGAGGCATGAGGCGAATGTGTGCACAGCAGAAGGGAGAAAGAGCAGGCTGAGTGGAATACGTGGAGCTTAGTTACTGTTTCTTATAGTAAAGGATTCAGTGAGTTTGTACCAGTTGCTTTGAAAGTGTTGTTATTCAAGTGAGCAATTAGAATTGGTTTTGATCCAATCTTTTAGAAGTTAGCTAAAAAGAAAAGAAAAAAAAAACTCTCTTTGTATAAATTGCAAAAGCATTGACAAAATTGCCTTAGTGATTAAACAATTAAATTTTGACCATCGCAGCAAAATGACCCCTTGTCTTTGATTGCACTGTTCCTTTTTGTATGCAGTTTCAAATGGAAAAACAGTACATGTATTTTTCCAATATCTAAGGGTTATTGGGTATGGCAATTATTCATTTTATGGGTTTGTACTTTCCCCATGACAGGCAATTATGCCATTAACCTTACTGTACCATCACCAAAAATAAACACGGTCTTTATAGTCAACATAGTCTTGCGTCTGTCAGAACGCTAAAGCTAACTAAACTGATGATTGAACACTGTTATCACACCAGCTCTTTATAGTTCTACATCACTTCCTATTAAGTTTGCCAGCCAAATAGCAAATGCTCAAGCAAATGATTGAGGGATTTTTAATTGTCATATTCTTGAAATGTAATAACCCTTGAGTTGATAAAAATCAACAAACACCAACTTTGACAGTTGATTTTCAAATTAGGCATCAGGAAAAAAAGAAAACAGCGTTTACAGATTTTAATTCTCTTTGTCAGTTTAAACTCATATTTCAAACTTAGCAGTGGGGAGATGACAATGTAAACCTCTTTATTCCACAAGTCGCACAAAAGTTGGAAATTAGAATGTTGTCTACAAAGCCCCATCGGTTCCCCTCCTCCCCCCTTCCTCCTTTGTCTTCCCCGTTTCCCACCAACATGTCTGTTTGTTTACTGCTTGAGTCTTCTTCGAGTGCAGATACGGTAATTATCGGTGATCAAAAACGTCCAGGTTTTTCAGCAGATGCTTTTGATGTATGGATGACACTGCCTGTTTCCGCCATCAGTTGCACAGAACGCTAGCAATTTGTGCCTTTTCCCAGCAGCCTTTGTGGTGTAAATCCCATTGATAAAGTTAAAGTAACTCTCACAATCTTTAACGAAGTTTCTAGCATGATCAAATTAGTCTTTTGATTTCTTTCGTACATACATTTCTTCGCCATGCTGTCCAGAGTCCAGTGGGCGAACTTTGACAGCAACAGATTTCGCCAAGCTGTCCATTGCATCATTATTTGGACATTATTCTTTTAGCTTGCCTCCATTTTGGCCCACCCGCTTTTCAACATGCCCACTATTGGCTGACCCTGTCGTTAACCGAGTTCCCATTGGCCGGCAACCTCCACCCCCTCGCATTGAGCCAAGCCTTGATTGGACGACTCAAAGGATCTCTGGAAAGCTCTTGTCCGAGATGGCCTTAAATGGACAGAGATGTGGACTATCGCGGTCAACTGTCGATGCTTCTCTCTGGCCGCCCGCTTCGTCCGTTGAGATGAGGCCCGCGGTGAACCCGGAGAGGGAAGATGCCGAACTAGCATTTGGCGGGCTCCGTGCTGTTCCCTGGGTTTGTCCCCCATACAGACCCCGTGTGGGCCGCTGGTGCTGACTGGGCTGGAGGCAGCTTGATGTGGGCATGTGTGTCGTGTCGTCCCCCCTGTCATCCACCAGACGGAGGGCTGTATCATGGCCATGGTCCTGTCACACTTGGATGATGCCTCCTCGCCTCGCTCTGACAGTGACTTGCCTTAGTGACAATTACCATAAGAAGCAGTTCTCCGGTGCACCTGGTTCAAAAGGGCCATGTAGCAAAGATTGGCAAGCGCCTCGCTATCCCTCTCTCGCTTCTCTCAGGCGTCAGCATTGATTTGGGTGGTCAGTTTTGTACTATAGTCACTGTTCAATTCTTCAGCCGTTGATTCAAGTTTTCAATATCTGGTTGCCATCTTCTGTCACTAGTCACATGAATTCATATTTCATTCAGTGCCATCTATATTTCAGAAGAAGTGAAACTGTTTCAGAAAGTTAGCTTTTAGTATTTTTATTTGAATGTGCAGCACAGTGAGTTTAGGTACTTCATATTTTAAGATGTTTGACACACATTACGTCTGTAGTAGGAACGTGACATAATGTTGGTTTGTATTGTTGGTTCTATTCCTACATGAGACATTTTTCTTATTACTTAGTTTGTTTTTGTGCATGCAGTCATGGTAATAGTAGTATTACTAGTAGTAGCAGCAGTCGTAGCAGTTGTATTAATAGCAGTACTAGACAATCATACTACTAAGTTTATTCAGTGTGCTGGACCTTACTATTCATACGCCATAATACAAGCTACCTTACTTATTCAAACACTTTTAGGTTGTGACAAAAAATATACCACAGCTCTAACTTGCTACTACTTAACCCCCTCCAGCTCTTGATCTGTCGTGTGACCTTTTGCCTCCTTCACACCTCCATTCAAGAAAGAAGACCTGCAGGGCGCCACAGTCCCTCCTATAACTCCCTGCGTTTTGCGTCTAACCCTTATTTCCACTGGGAGGAACGCTGACCTCATTTGCGAGGACAATAACCCCCTTGACTTTAGGGATTAAGACATGAAACCTTTGTGGATTAATTAGGTTCCGAGCAGAATTCATTTTGCGGCCATAGAAAGCAAAGAGAAAAGACGTGAAAACCGGTTGTAAGGGTTTATTATGGAAATGTTGTTTGCCCAGATAGATATATTAAAAAACAAATGTTGGGGTTGATCGCATTTAAATCCTCCAATTGAATAGCTCTGCAATTGTCGGCTGCGCTTGGAGGCATTAGCATGGGAAGTGACAGTAACACAAACTGTCAAATTGCAAAAACGCATTATACAGTCTTTAACATTGGTGCTGACTTCAAACTGTGGGTTTTTGCAAGCGTGCAGACAACATTAGCCTGCTAAAGCTTAAGTCTTTGGCAAGGTTACACATGCAAATGCGGTTCGCCGGACTATCTTCAAGCCACAAAAGGGCTGGAGCTGGAAATCTGTGCATTCACGCCTCTAGATCTACTCTTAAGCTTGTCACACATAATGTAGCGAGTTGCAGTCCTGACAATGCAGCCGGAATCTCATTGTCTCAGTTGTCGTGGTAACAAAAGCAAAGTGTTTGTTTTCCAAGATGCGGTGCAATCGCAATTTAGACGCTTTACACCTATTGCGTTGTTTTTTTTTTCTTTTTTTGTTCTGTTTTCACGTCAAGAGCATATGTTGTTTGAATGTATCTTTAGCTCGGCGAAAAGGGGCTGTTAGCTAGATGGTTTGTTTACAAAATAACAAAGGTGTGTGTGATCACCAAAGGGAAAACGAAGGATGTGTTAATGCATGTTTGATGTCATCCTAGCCCCGCTGTAAATAAAAGCGACTGTTGTCTTATTAGAGTAACACCTCCGATCGCGACAGCCTCAGGTATCGCTCCCTTACGGACGCGGTGCCGAACATGTGCTTGATGACATTCTTTGCACACTTTTGGTTTACAACTCTGCTAATGAACGCTCCCCTCATCAACCGTACCCATTCGCTTTATATTTTTTGATCTGCCCCGGAGTTACCATTGCCCGACGGCCCACACAGCGAGCATATGTTTACGCTGGTGATAAGGTTGTTTTAGCAAGTAAATGTCTTTCTTATCGTCGCTGGTATAAAGCGTAAACGTTCACGGGGAGTTCTTAGGAGTCGTTTTCAGAGCTAGATTAAGCTGTGGGTTTCGGAGCATAAATCACTCTGAGATTTAAGATGTTCTTAAAAGAGTCGGCAGTCTATTGTTTTTGCAAAGAAGTAATTTGAGGGTTTCCAATCTTACAGGGAAAATATGTGAGGAGAGGCGAAGTTTTTAAAAAAATGAATGGGATCTGTCTTGCTTCATCTAATTAGCATAGTCCAGTGTAGCTCGTTACTCTAGCACTATCTAACTTTATTTTTACACCTCTGCTGATTGCTAAAACACATTACGCAACGTTACTGTGAGTGGGCTTGTCTCTTCACTGTTATAACTCGTAACTAAGCCTTGCGGTGGCACCTGCAGGTCAACATGGAGACAGATAAGTTTAATACCGTTAACATCTCTGTGGAGGGAGGCAGTTGGCGGACCCTTCACCTGAAAAGTTACATACACAAAATGTACACTTTTAAGATTAGCAACTGGTGCAATTTTGGGTTTTCAAACTAAAAACATACAGTAGATAACATAATAAATACAACAATTACATATTACAAAGAGATAATCATAATATTGTTACATCACACCTATTAATAAAAGTGTGACTGTCCATACTATTGAGGAAATGTAGTAAATTAAGTCCCTTCTGTGTGTAAAAGCTAATACCAACTTTGAAACCACAAGTTTGTAACTTTTAACCCCATTCATTCTAGTTGTCTTTTTCCGTTGCCATTTTTCAAGGCATCATGTTCTAACCCTGGGCGTCCATCCAGCCGCTGTACCAGTCAGCTCCTTCCCTCTTGAGGACACAGGTTTATCCAAGGCTTTTCACGGGGAAGGCTCCTTGCATCCCTCCCTTGTGGTCCTCCTCATTCCCCCTCATTCCTCCGTCTTAAGGCATGCTAAGGCTAAGTCGAAGCTAAGCCACCAGCCACCCTCATGGGGCTACGGATCGTCCAAATGCCACCTCCCCTGGCGCGGGTTGTAGGTATAAGGTGTAATCGTGCCGACACAGTACTCCCCAGGCCAGAATCAGGTATTTCCTATTAGACACAGTGATGAACGCTGGATTTTCCAAAAGCCGTTTTGGACAATCCCCCCTCCCTTCCCAGAATTCTAGCATCTCTTCTTTGCTTGTGATCTGTTAGCGTGCTTTGCTCGTACCTGTTTTGCTATTTCTTGACACAGAATTTAGTCTTTTGTCGTCCCCATTTGGCATCCAAATTTTTTTGGATAGAAGGGCAAAAAGAGGATAAGGGATTGGAAGTTTGTGGAGAAAAGTTTTTGGAGGACATTTCTGGATAACGTTCACAAGGCACAAGCTGCTCACAGTGTGAATATGGCACGTTGTCAATGAGATCTATTTCCATGACGATTATTTTTATACTCTGACAATCAGGGAGCCGACAGCACCGCACAAGGGAAAAAAAAAAATCCTTCTTCCAATTTGATACACTCTGTAACATTCTAGCGGTAAATACTAACAAAGCCATAAGGGAGATGCGATTTAGCGACAAGATATCAACCTCCTTTTCTGGTTGCTCAAATCCCAGATCTAGCTTGACTAAGTGTCCTGTTGAGTTGTCAAGTGTAAGTGCATGGAAGCCCGGGCTGATCACATACTCTCCATTGCTCAGCGTTGCGGTAAATGCAACATCTGATGGCTCGCAGAGAAACCAGGGAATGGCATTGGACAGGTGAGATGCAGGAGCGTGCATCACTTTTGGAGACAGGAGTTAGCACTGTGTCACCCCTCCCCATCTGCAAGCCTTCAAACCGCTGTACATTTGGCATGTCAGCATTACACGTGTAGCCATGTGATCTATGTTGACTTTTTCAAGTCTGGCAAAACTTCTTACTTTGAATTCAGTACCAGTAGTCAATTATATTTATGTGTTGGTTCTGGAAAAAAACTCATACTGATATACCCATGAAGTAAGGAATAAATAAATAAATGTACTACTACTATTACTACCAGGCATACTACTCCTAACTACGAGGTCTTCTACTACTACCACTACTACTATTTTACCACTAGTAGTTGTAGTAGTAGTCCCACTGTGCTATGCATAAGATTAAAAAAAAAAAAAAAGGAGTTAATAAAAATGAGTAGATCACACCCAAGACGTACTTTTTATAATCATCTTAACTTGTTATTCTAAGTTGGAACACAAAATTGAGATGCCAGATTAATTAACCAATCCCTAGTTTTGAAACTACGTGCTACATGTGTGGCCACAACACCGTCCAAACTATTCCTTTTGCTGTAAGTTCAGAAACAGAGACATCTTGTAAAAAAGAACATTTGTCCAGTCTATCAAGAATATGGCAAGCGAGCAAACTGATTTGGAATGCACTGCCATATTCAGTGTCACTATTTGACTTGGTGTTTGGCAGCCAAGTACAGGGTGCAGATTGAGAGACAGTGTCATGCCGAGTCGGAAATGTCTTCTTTATCTGCCATCATTTTTTCCCCATTTAAAAACAAAAACCTAAAATCGTCAACTTTGCAACACGAACGATTTTACCTGAGTTAAACCGACAATTTGTGAGAATCTCCCCAGTTGAAAGCAGCTAACCTCATTCGTCTACTTCCTAGCGTCTTGCCTGCTCAGTGGGCTGTTGGAGGGCTTTTTCGGAGACAGAAGGGGCCGGCTGCGGAGTGGGGCGGTAGCCAGGCATCTTGATGATTTTTTCGGGGTGCATCACCATCTTCTCTGGACTCGCCAAGTGTGCACCAAGGCCATGCCATCCACTGTAGAGAGTGTAAGATGGGGGGCACTGCCACGCACACACCCCATCTCTTCCAGGCATCTTGGAAACAAAAACCAACAGAAAAAAAAAAAGTAGAAGATGCATTCCGGTTGCCATGTTAAAGACAAACGCTGTGATTTCTGTAAGCAATAAAAATATAATCTGCTGAATCTGTGATGAATATAGCGGAATGGTTGTCTGGTGAAACATTCCGTGAACTCGATTAGATGCGTTAAAGCGTTTATTTGCAAAGTCGGTTATTGCGGACATAATTTGCGCTGGCAGTTTGGTTCACCTAATTTTATTTATGTATTCCCTTGGTCAATGTTATTTCAATGAATGTGAGATTTTGGTTCGCTAATGCCTGGATTATACTTGTAACGGAGGACTACAATGCTCTGCTGTGTGTTTGGCTAATCTATTCTGTTTACTGGTCCCATTAAAACGCCACTAAAGTCAAGATTCAAAATAAATGGAAATGAATATCTGCTTGATAACTTCTAATTGTCAAGACATCGATCTAACTCAGAATCCTGCTATTCTCTTATGATTTGACCTGTAAATCTTATTGCACCTCTCCTTTTTCACTCCTGTTTTTCTATGCCCCTTTTTCTCAGCCTAAATTAACGCCATCTAACACAATCGATGGATCCCTGCTAATCGCGTTAGACGTTTTGTTTTAAAATACCAGAACCCAGCTGGTGACTCCATGCACTCATCAGCTTGACTCCTCTCTTCATTCTTTGTCAGTTTTTGTTGCTTTTTTTCTTGAACTCGCCTACTGTATCATTCAATTCGCTGTATTTCCTTGTTTTTTGGATTGGGAGGGTTTTTGGAGAGGGGTTGGAGTTGGTCTGCATCCGAAGGTATCACGTATTTGACCATATTTTAAGCCCAAACGAAACATTAAAAAAAAAAAAAAAAAAAGTCTTTAAAGGTCAGACATTAATGCTGGGAAAACAAATGATCAGTGGATTTATAAAAAAAAAAAAAAATAAAACAATGTAGTAGTAGTAGTAGTAGTAAATAATGTACTACTATTACTGCTATCCACTATGGCTGCTGTGGTAGTAAGAAAATCTGATCAGAGGTGTTGCTCTAATAAGAGAAAAAAGGCTTTAAAGGTCAGACATTAATGCTGGTATAAAGTAATAAGTGGATTCATGAAAAATTGTTCGACTAAACCCATGTAGTAGTAGTAAACAATGTAGTACTACTGCTATTGCTGTGGTTGTAGTAGCTCTGCCACTGTGCTGGAGTCTATTGCTCAGATGCTTTTAACTTAAGATGATAAAAATCTGAGAAATTATCATTTGATTCATGAAAAAATATTCTACTAAATCCATCTAAAAGTAGTAAAGAATGTGCTACTAATAATAATAATACTCGTAGTCCCTCTGTGATGTAGTCTATTGCTCGAATGCTTTTGACTTAGGATCAGAAAGGGTTTATGTATCATTCAGTTCACTGCATCTCCTTGTTTTCTGATTGGGAGGGTGGTTTTTTTGGAGAGGGGTTGGACTTGGCCTGCATCCGAAGGTATCACATATCTGACCATATTTCAAGCCCAAACGAAGCATGTGGAAAAAAAAGAAAAAAGTCTTTAAAGGTCAGGCATTAATGCTGGTAAAAATTGATCTGTGGTTTTATGAATTTAGCCCTGTCGTCGAAGGCCCTTTGTAATGGAAGATTCAGTGGGGGAAGCTTAACATTGCATTGTTTTGCTTTGACAACGCAGCCACGAGAGCCCGCGCAGCTGTTCCCCCCGCTCACAATGGCAGATTAATTAACACAATCATGTGGCGCTGGCTCGGGCTCAACACCCAGGTCTGCTCGGGGATAGATAGGTAAATCCTATACATGCATTTCCAGACGACCACGGAACGCTCCTGTGATGCCGCGCCACGACCGGTGAGGTTGCCGGTCGCCGACTGGTCATCCACGCACGGGAAATTATGCCCCAAAACACATGGATCCTTTTCCTAATTGCCCTGATTAGATTGTGGCTGTTTTGTGCCGAGGTTCCTTTATATGTAATTGAAATGAGGTGTTAGTGTGAGTGGATGTGGATGTGTGTGCAGGATAGCTGTCTGCTTGCTTGTTTTACATAGAGGTCGGGGAGATTACTTATGATGTTGAAATGCAGACAAAAGAAGTTGAACAATCTTAAAGGAGCCTTATGCAAAATTGACTTGGAAGACCATGTTATATTGGCTTTATCTTCTAACTTACCCGTTCAAAGTTTTTAATCAAATCTGTGGTCATTTTAGATCAATATTGAGGGTTTAAATGTCCAAAACAGAAATAAATAAATGAAATAATGACCTATGAGTGGAAATAGATAACTATATATCAGACATTATGGATTTTTATATATATTTTTTTAATAAAATTTGCTTTTTTGTGGAATCTTTGCCTATTGAATCTCAGTTTTTGTGTCATTGCATATTTAACCATCGCCTAGGTACTCTCAACTTATAGCATACAGGCTAATACTCCAGCTAGGAACTCCAAACTAAGATCTGACGAAGGGTCTTTTGGGCATTTCACATCACATACTGCAAACCACTGTAACAAGTCGACGTAGTGACATTGAAGGATGGGTCAAATGCATAGAACTAATTTCCCCATTGGAATGTTACAGCTCGGCTTACCTCAATGTATCATTTTACTACCTTATGCATTGACACCCACACCTTTGTAGGCTCACATAGGATCTGGTTAATGCCACCGTATTCCTTGGACCATATTACCAATTACCAATATGTCAGAATCCCTCAATATCCCACCTGTTAGCAGCATGTGTCTATGTATATCCACTGGTCCCTCCCCCGACAACCCTTACCCTCCGCATCCATTCTGTTTAAGTATCCACCGCCATTAAAAACGCTCGTCTAATTAAGATTCCACTGGCCGACCCGTCTCTCTTACTTACTTAGTTCCCTGACATTTTAAACTGTCTATTATGCCGGCTGGCTTTCAGGTGCAATGCTGTGTAAATGGCAAGTCAAAAAATTATGTATCTTTTACATACAGTTATCCATCAGGGGAACGGGGGTGGGGTGTGGACGGAGGGAGGGGACGGCGGGGCTGACGGATCGCACCCGGTGTTTAAATAATTAGAGAACGCTGTGATCTTTCCCGATTGATCATATCACTTTACGTCGCCGCTGTCACTCTATTAGCGGCGTTCCGTCTCCTCCCCTCTCTCCGCCCACGCACGCTACCCCTCCGCCCCTCCCTCACTGCGTCCTCTGCCCTTCTCCCTCCCATGCTTTCTTTTTTTAATTTGGAATGTTTTATAGCCAGAGGTGAATGTGATGGATTGTTGTAGTGTGATATGGGTACAAGAAAGTATGGACTTGAAGTAGCTCCAAACAGCGTGTACCGCTGTTTTTGTCCTTTAGCAAGGCACTTCACCCGCCTTGCATACTTGAAAAACAATGAATTTGTACTGTTTTGGGGAGCTAAACACCTAAACTCCACCCAAACCACATTTCAAATAGAGCTGTTAAGCTGAGCAGTACCTGGAGCAATAAAGAAAAGAGTGACGGGGGAGGAAGAGCGGGATCTTGAGGTGTAAGGAACACTTTGGTTGGTCTAACAGGTGTCCACACCCCTGTAGCTAGGTGTTTGTAATCAGAAACACCTGGCTGTAATCAGGACAGTTCTGTGTGATGTCACATTGTGCTTGAAATTGCGGTGACCACTGGAAGCTGCACATTTATGTAGTTTGCGTAGCACTAAAATTGTCAAAAAGGACTAGTAGCAGTAGACAATGCTAGTAAAACACTGTTATACACATACACACTGTTAAGTAGCAAAAAAAAAAGTAGATTTAGTGTTTAGTTCCACTTTAAGTCAGTCTATTTTAGTTTTTTATGACTAGTCAACAGTAGCTACGGGGTGACAGTAAACTCAGTTGATGGAGTGTTTTTTCACTGATCCGATGGTTGGCGGTTGCAATCCCGCTCGCTCTCGACTTAAACGTCATTGGTTGAGAGGTCAGATCCACTGACCCACAGGTTGGCGACGCGATTCCAGCTCCCGCAGATGAATGCTGTCATTGTGTCCTTGGGCAAGACACTTGACCCACCTCACCCCCAGTGTCTACATACACTGGTGGATGAATGAGTGTGTGAATGTGTAAAGCGCTGTAAATGAGTGAAGGTGGAAAAGCGCTATATAAAAATGGGAACAAATATGTGAACACTGTGGTATTGATATCACAAATACATAACAAGAACCACTGCAAGATATAGGAAGATAACAGTTCTGTTAATATCTTCAGGGGGAAATAAAGCACATTTAATTGATAATGTATATTCCATCATAAAAACACGCACACGGGGAGCACAGTGGCGCCTCTCCTCCCATGTTTAGCATGACCGCAGTTTGTCAATATTTTACCCTTGGCCCATCCCCTGTGTTGATATAATGATCACTTAACAGTCAAGTATAAGGCGAGGAGGAAATTAGGGCGTCGGCGGCGGAGAGGACAACAACACTGAAGCAATTATGTTTCTTTCAACCCAAGCATTCTCACGTTAATGAAATCCCTTATCGTTAGGAGGGGAGGGAGGGCGAGGGAGGAGGGGAGGACAGGTGCACAAAATGTACGTCGTTCATTTATCTTATTCTGCGAAATGAACGGAAGGAGCGGCGAGAATAATGTAGAGATAAAGTCCGAGCAACAAGTGTGCATTTCTTCTTTCTTTTTCTTTTTTTAATAGCTGTTTCTGCACTTTGCGATGAGGGGAGGAAGAAGAGATGGTGGGAAGGAGAATGGATAGATGGATGAATGAATAGCAAAAAGGAGGAAAAGGAGGGTGTAGGGTGCGATCAAATCACACAATAGAATCTTTCGAAAGGACAAATCGAAGACACTGCCCGTGCTAGCATTTGAAGTATTTACCATGGTGCAAAATGTCTGCCCTTTTCCTCTTGGAGATAAAATAAAAGTCAGGTGAGCGATGAGACCTTAAATGAGACTCAAAGCTAGAGTGAAATCACAGTCTATTACAAAACTTTTTTATTTTTTAATAGCAAGAGAACTATAGTAAGCAATTGTGGATACAACTACAACTGACTTTATTGTATATTGTTCAGTGAAATGGGTAATTCTATCAATATTAGGCAAGGGATTTGATATAGAATGCTAATAATACAGATTTGTACAAAAATGTACATAGAGGGAACAGCTAAACCAGAGGTGCCCAAACTTTTTTTTCGAGGGCCACATCTCAAAACACATTTGAAACGAAGGGGCGGTATCAATGCAGTGCGGTGCTTTAAACACAGTTTTGCCAGAGCTGCTGTGTATTAATAAGGCTGAAACACATTCATTTTAGGTCTGTATCACACGCAATGTGATGTTTGAGGAGTTAGTGGTAGAAATAGTTTAATTTGTTGTTAAAAGTACTGCTTATGATCAATTGAGCCGGTTCGGCAGGAGGCCTTAGGGCCAATAAAACCTGGTCTGAGGGCCGCATTTGGCCCCCGGGCCATAGTTTGGACACCCCTGAACTTCAGGGGTGGTATATTAGGTACATTATGTAACTTTTCTGGTACTGTTTACCACCTGCCTGGAATGTTCCACAGTATGGCATTAAACTTATCTGTCTTGCATTATAATCAATCACAGGAGCTCTATTGCTTTGATTTGCTTGCCTGTTCACAGATCTGCTTTGTAAGTTAAGCTGGTGTAGTCGCTAGTTTTCTTCCATGAGGATAGAAAAGTTTAATGCTATGCTCTGGAACATTCCAGGTAAAACAGTAACTTCTTTATCGACATAAGAAAGTGAGTTTACTCAAAGAATAGGCTCTGTCTGTAGTAAAACCTTGTGTCAAGTTAATATCATGCAAATATAGGCAGAACTTTTATATTTTGAAATATTTCCTTGGCTTCACTGCATGCACACTCTTTGTTAGTCTGTGGATTTTAATATCTTGAATAACCTATTTAGAGTTTGTACTTCATTGCAATAATTAATATCCACGGACAACTTATGGTCAATTTTACACTTAAAGTATTTTTAGGGACTGAGCGGGAGCCAGGTGTGGACCACATTTTCCAAGAATCCTCCGAGGGACTTGGAGGATTTCAGCATTAAGATACCTTTGGGATAATGCACAAATAAAAAGGGAAAAGAATTAAAAAATCTGTAGCCTAGTCCTTGTTAGCCAACGCTATTAGTAGTGTCAGTGCTAATGCCTTCTGTGCGCCGTAAAAGAAGCCTATGTGATTGGAAACAGATCTGGGCCAGTGGGAAGGCTAACCCCAGCTAGCTAGATTTAATGACCCATTTCCTTCACTGCCTCGTGCCACAAGCAGTTAAACGACAGTCAAGGTGCCCAGAGGTTGCCTACCCTGGGACTCTGCGAAGGGGATGGAGGGGCCAGCGATGGTGGCGGTGGAGGGGGGGGTGATGGTTGTGGAGGGGTGGCAGTGAGTACGTACGCTAACGCCGTCGACAGAGTGAGTAATAGCTAGCAGCCGACCCCAGCTACCACGCAGCAAATCACATCCCATTTCCCCAGCAGGAAGTTAACTCGCGCCCACCGCAGTCCACAGTCCCATGCACTCTGCCTCCATGCTCCGTGATTAAGCGAGCCAGGTTAGTTCTTTTAGCGTATAGCCGACATGTGTTACTAGTGCTGATTGATAGCCAGAGGTGGGTAAAGAAGACACAGATTTTAGATTTAAAATAATATTACTCAGAGAAGTACAAAGCAGTGATTTGAGAAGTTACTCAAGTCAGAGTAATTTGTGAAAACTACTACATAACTATATGGGCGCAATAGCAAGTTAGTATAATTGGACAATGCACAAATTCTAGTATAGAGTGGCCCAAAAGTCACTGACAGTTGAAAAAAATTTCATAACTCTTTTATTTCTAAATATTTTTATTTTATTTTTTCAGAGCATTTAGAATTACCCTTCCAAGATTAATATGAGCAAATATAGTACCTAGGAATTAACCTTCATTGTACAGTGGTACTTTGAGTCACATGGGTCAAATTCAGAAACCCAGCGGTGTTACCGTCGACATTTTAATACCAGAGATGCCCCAAGCATAAATGGCATTAAAGGAATAATAAGTCGTTTTCAAAGACAGGGGGCAGTATGTGATCTCCCGAGTCCGGATTTGTTCCTGTGGAGCTATCTTAGAGAAAAGGTGTTTTGAATAAACCTCAGATAAAAAGGTGAATAAACCTCAGATAATAAATGACTAAAAACGTAATATCAAGGATCAAATAAATTCAAATGTTATGTAAAGTGTGTTGGATCAGGCTATTCAGTGCAAAACCGAAAATGGTGGACACTTAAAAAACATTATTTTAAAAAATTAGGTAATTTTTACTTCCCCTAGTGTAAGTAGTGATAAGTTCAAGAGTAAGTGAACAATTATAACCGCATATATTGCCAAAATTCTCAGAAGGTTTCTACGGCTAAAATTTGGTGAGTATAACTTACGATTTGTAGGAGCTATTGAAGATTTAAAAGTGTCAGTGACTTTTGGGCCACCCTGTATTTTCAAAGAATATACCATAAAAGTGAGAAAAACTAAATAATATCTGAAGGGGCAACCCAAGAAACACAAATTCAAATCAACATAAAGTTTTTTATCACTTGTAGAGTGACCAAAACTTTTACTTAAAGACTATAGTTATTTCAATAAAGAACATTACTCAAGTAGGAGTAAAAGTATGCTGCTTTCTTTTCAGAGTTACTCAAGTAAATGTACCCACCTCTGATGATATCACATTGGCATATATTTCAGCTAGCGGACAGGGAAAGAAAGTGAGGAGAAGTTGTTTTTTATAGCCCGATTTAGACTGCTCCATTGAGGGCATTTCCAGTGGACGTTTATGTTCTTCAGTCATTTGTCATAGCTCCAATTAATGGCTTGTTTCTTTTGCGAAGTGCACAAACAAGTCAGTAAGTTGGGCTTTCATTCAAATTTATGAACTTAAAAATTCAAAATTGGAAAAGATAGTTGGTCAATGCTATTAGTTGATGGGTTGATGCCAGAGACGCAGAGACATTTTACTGTTTGAAAGCTTCAGTGTAGACGCCTTAAAGTTCTAACACTAAACTTTAATACTGGACCAATGCAGTTAGTATTGCTGCAGTTAATTGGCGAGATACTTTTAGTTATATTTAGCAACCACTATAGATAACCCACATAGTAATTGACCTGTTAACATGCTGGCTGCTGAGAGATACTTCAGAGATACTTTCATCCTTCAAAATTCTTCTCTGTTTTGAACAAGCAAGATTGCATAATATGTGCATTTAATAGGTGGACTACTATAAAGCATTTCTGGTGGAGCGTCTGCCACCTTCTTGTCTCAAAGGAGATGTTATTGCTTTGCTTGTTCCACAGTGCAGTGGTTCCTCGCTGTATCGCGGTTCACCTTTCGCAGTCTCGCTTTTTCACAGATTTTTGTTAGTACAACTTTGCATGCTTTTTTACGGTGTGTGAACATCCATTGTGTTCTGCGTCCTGATTGCTTAAGGGACTGCAGACCATTGTCCATCGGTCTCCTCCATGGCGTGTCTCCTGTACAGCACAGAATACGTTCAGCCAAATTTACATAAATGTTCGATTGCAGTGTGACTCTTAAGTGCTGTATGTTTGCAAGTTTTCTTCCCGACAAAACCCACAATGTCGATGAAATGTCCTGCACCGACAAATTTCAGAAACACTTTTTTACGGAAGTTTGAGAGTGTTTAAACAAGAGAGAAATGTGAGAAAATGTCTGAGAAAAGTGTATAAAGTGTGTGGTGAGGGGTTTTACAGCCTTAAAACATATATAATAATTGTTAAAAAAAAACAAAAAACACACAAATGAATAAATGCAAGACGTCGGCCTGTCACTATAACAAATGTCGAAGTTTGATATATTGCCGAAGTAAATATAAATGATAATACTGAAGCAAATTTATGCCACTGACGCAATAACTCAAGAGCAGGTTTAACGATAAGTCGATATACTAATTATCGAGACAGGCCTAGCAAGATTAGTTTAATGCCATACTGAGGAACATTTCACATGAAGCAACACCATCTCAAGTCTTGTTTATCGCAGTTACACAGAGCACGTTTAAACCACTCGCGCTTGTATTGTGAACACGAGTGCAAATTGCCCAACGCACATTTAAATACATAAGTGATACTATTGATATGACCTCCCTTTGTTTAGGCCGAAGTCTTTCATTCCACAACGACGAGGAGCAGCCCACTTGACCTTCTCTGCAAGTACGGCATGCACTCCAGCCCTAAAACAGCCACCAAACATGCAAACTTGAGCCAGCCACTCTCTATCAAGCTAATGATCAATTATTAATATCCACAATCCGCTGCCTTGATGTGGCTTGGATATAGAAAGCAGGCAATTATGTGCTACTGTCTCTTTTGGGTTTTGGCCGCCTCCCATCTCCGGCCTCCCCCCTCTTCCTCTCCTCGCCTCCCCTCTCCTCTATGCGTTGAGCTGTTCCATAAATATAAAACAGATAGCTCCTCTTAGCGCGCCACAAGTTCTTATTGGGGGCCCTCTCATTGCAGATATCCAGATTCAGATTAATTTGTAATTAGTCTTGAGTTGTTGAGCCTCCTAAAAGATAAAGGATTCCAACTCCAATTCTATGCCCCCCCCCTCCGAACGCCGACGATCACTTAAAAAGAACAAATGCACCAACGCTTGATAAAAATAGCATAAGCTTGGACTTATTTGTTTGGCGACAAATGCCAGTCTGTCTGAATGGCGGGGCTAATGCTAAAGCACAAGCTAAATGAGTTGGGCTATAATAAAACTTGTCATTGTGTCTCTTGTTTGGATAAATAAGGGGGGTAAACGCTTCAATTCATTAGCACCGAATATGCAGGCCGGGAGACTATACAAATTAGGAAGCAATTAGAAGGAAAAAGAAAATTAAAATACATGCTCTTAAAAATGTGATGTTCATCCGTATTGAAAGTGCCATGTAGAGTTCCAGTACATTTTGCAGACTTAAAAGAATCAAGTCAGTACAGTGTGATATTAGTTTGGAGAAGCAGACAGGAGGAATGGCAAAAGCTCTTTTTCAACACATTCAAATTTTTATATTAATAGAATTATACGTAATGTATGAACCTCTAAGCCAGGGGTGTCAAACTTATTTTAACAGAGGGCCACATCAACAAAATGGTTGCTCTCAAAAGGCCTGTAAGATAAATGTAATTAAATGTAACCAAATATAATGTAAAATAAATGCAACTACTTTTTAATCTTGTTAATTAACTGTTTCTATATTTATTACTTATTCAAGTCACAAATATTGCATATGGATTTGCAAAGATATGAAAAAATGACTGTGTAACTGTGTATCTCCTGATAAACTGATATTTTAAGACAGTCATACCTTTTAATTTACTTTCTCAAGGGCCACATACAATGACGTGGCGGGCCACATTTGGCCCACGGGCCTTGAGTTTGACACATGTGCTCTAAGCCCTTCAATTTATACTATCAGTTGGGTGGTTTTCAGATAAGTCCCACTGTATTAAATATAAGTGGCCTAAAGAATGTTGTGATGTCGTCTGAAACCCAGCAATAATGAAACTTCTTCTCAGTCACGCTCAGTAGTAGTAAGGTACTGTTGTGGTCACAGCTGCCCTGGGGCATATGACAATAGACTAAGAGACATGTCTGGCATTCTGGGCCTATACAGACGTAAACATAGTGACACATTATAGAAGAGAGGTGGGTGAAGTATATTGTTCATGTCTCAGTCGTTCAGGTCTGATCCATAGCAAAAGCTGAAGTTTTCATCTGTCAACTGGGCAAATCGTTGTAGGAGTGAAGATGTTTTGCTGCTCATCCAAGTCGCTTCTGACCAGAACTAAAGAAGCAGCTTGGATGAGCAAGCAACGATTTGTCCAGTTGACAGATTTAAACTTTACCTTTTATATTGTTCATGGACACAACAGTAGTATCTAGCGCCTGAAGCGGATTTAGAACCAACAACCTTACAGTTAACGGGCAAATAACTCATATATCTACTGTGCAATCTAGTTTTTTTTACAATACAATCTGGTGCTTATTGAGTTGCACGCTTACATCGATTACTTTTTGAGTTTTGTAAAGATGAACTATTTTTAGTAATTCTTCTGGTTACTTGGAATGTTCCACAGTACAGCATTAAATCTATTCTAACAATTTAAATGAAGTTGCAAGTGTTGTCATTGCCTGGCGTTGACCCCTGCTTGTTTCCATGGAGATAGATATGTTAAATTCCCTCCTAAACAGAAATGTATCCATCTCACAGCTGTCCATAGGAAAAGAAAATTTCAGTTCCAGGCTAAGCAATAACATCTCCATGGAGACAAGCAGGTGACTAGAAATGTTACATAGCACACCTTTAAATAGTTATAGTCAGGCCTAAGACACAGCAACGCGTGTGCAATCCTTTTACTGTATTCTAATACCTTTAAATGTCAATTAATGTTTTGCAAATAGAAAGATGATAAATGATAAGCGCGTATGCCCTTTTGGTGACTGATGGAATATGATTGTATGAAGATAGCCCAATAGTTTTTTAGTCATTTAAGAGGATGGGGGAGGGGAGGGGGGCAGGGGCAGGAGGGGGCGAGGGCGCGCGGGGCTCTAGTCTATTAATAGTTGAGTCATCAGTGCCTCAATGTTCCGAAATGGCAAATTGTTAGATCCCCAATGGTGATTATTACTTGCTGTCAATGACCTTCATAACAAATTAAAATTATGCGACTGGGATGGAGCGTGCTCTTTAATAGGCGTTATGCATGGGATTGTGTGCGTGCGTGTGTTTGTGCGTGTCATTTTTGTATGCACGTGCATGTGTGGGTGCGCACGTGGCCAGAGAGTGATGGTCTGCAGCGTTAAGAATCTCCCAGTCGTTTTATACCGGATCTTTGTTACGGCTTTTGTAGATGTGTTTTTCCAGGGGTGTAGTTAGTTTAAAAGGTGGCCCCCTGCACGATGGTGGTGTGTGTGTGGGGTGAACATTTTGGTTGACAGAGGTGAGAAGAGTAAAAGCTGCAACGGAAGAAGACGGCAGTTTCAACATCAGTACTAAATCATAATACTTTTTTCTAGGACCCCTGGTGGCTTATGGGACATGGTGCATTTTTGCTTGGTTTGCTAACTAGAACTGTCTGTAGCTTTAGCTCAAGAAAATGTAAGTTCAGAGTAAGTAAAACCAGAAATGATTAACTATTAGGGCTGTTACCATAGCAATTAACAATTTGAAACCTAATATTATATCTTTAAAAAACAAAAAAAAAAAAACAAAAAAAAACAGAGGTTAAGTCCTAGGTTTGATTATCAGACTATTCAAAGTTGTATGTTTTTGAATAGAGTTCTCCAGTTTACCCAATCAAAAAATAAAAAAATAAATACTCTTTTTTTCTTTCTTTTTTTTTTTTTGCATAATAGGCTAATTAACAATCTATTTGTTTCAGAATGATGAGAAATTAGGACCGTTGCCATAGCGATTAACAATAGTATATCTTTTGACTGATTAAAAGTCCTCAAAATATCACTTATAAACATTCTTAATGGGCTAGAATCCTGTCCCGTGGAAGGTTTGGAGATAGATAAATTAGCGCTCTATCGCTCCAGGCTACAAACAGGTTGCGATTAAGAAAAAATAAATAAATTGCTGCAAAAAAGCCGGTAAGATGTTAAAAAAATAATAAAAAATTAAAATTAAACATTAAAAACCCCAAAAAGTATACGTCCTACCATCCACCTCAACATATAGCACTGTCCCATTATACCCACACTAGGACGGGATGTTTGCCGCCGCAGTATAAATCTTTTTATTTCATTTTCCGAGACACTGGACAAGTTCATAGAAGAGGAAAAACGGGACGCGTCCTTGGTCCTGCGATTTACTGCTTGTTCCTGCTATAGTCTCTCTGTCTCACATACACACACACACACACACACACACACACACAACTGCCAGGACGTATGGGTGTGCGGAGGGGAGCAGATTTACCCACTTTAGCTAGCTCCTCCACCTCTCTGGCCTTGTTAAAAGTGTTCATCGGCCCTTGCGGTAATATATGTCTTTAAGTGCACATTTATGCTCCCGGGCAATCGATCACCGTACACTCCCCACCCGATAATTACTCCACCTTAATATGCACCCTTGATGAGGCCTAATTGATTCATTTTCATTGATGGGGAATATCGTTGCTAATGGTTGCGGTGTGCGCTTGCTTTCATTGATGCCATAGGATGTGTACAGTGCGCAGGGAGCCCGGTGCCAGGTGGAGTGAGCGTGGGTTAGGGGATAGGGGAAGTGGCAGGAGCAGAGCTAGGGCTGATGATTGGGCTATTGTGCTGGCTGTTGATTTAGCATGCATGGGAATGAATAGGAAATCAATGATGGCTAAGGGAGGAGTTTTACTTTATTCAGCTATAATGGGTCAGTGCAACAGGGTGGCTGCTGTCATGTTTAGGTGGCAGTCTGGATGTAGATGTAGCAGAGTACGGTCGCTGAATGAAGCCAATTGGGTTATACACGGCATAGTAAAATTTTAAATACATTTTTCACTGTCAAATGTTCCTGTTTTGCACACGTGCAACACCCCAATATCACAAAATCATTGCATTGTTTATCTTCCCATATTTGAAATGTGCAAAATTACACCTGACAACATCTTTTAACAAAAAAATAAAAACATTTTTTAAATAATTTGCATTCCTAGGAACCTACTATGTCACCAGTACAGTATGTGACTTTTTGGACAGACTGGAAAACATTTTGAAGCACGGTATATTGCTACAGAGAAATACTGCGATAAATGATAACACTGAAACTAGTTTATGCCACTAATTAAGATTTAAATAATGCAAGATAATCCCAGTAAGCTAATTTTAAATAGACTGTTTCATTAAAAGACATGAGCTGCAACAAATACATAGCAGAATGTGCCAATAATTAGCCAGAAATGCGACTTATACACCTCTCTACAGCTCTAATCTTATGTAATTACAACAAAAATACTCCAAATCTTCCTAGTTTTGCTGTATGATAAATATTGAAGACCAAAATATATTGTTCCAGCTATACAGAACGATAAGCGGATATAGTAATTTTCACGACAGGCCTTTTCTAAGTTGGACAGATCAATAAACTCAGCCAAAATGACAAAAAAGATGGTTTCATTCTAGTTATTTTATGGCAAAAAGTGACATACTGTGGCTTTAATGCATCATTCCTTCTTTAAGTAACAGGAGCCTACACATTTATAGGTAAAAGTACAGTGTTCGTTTGTTCGATAGCCTGACAGAGATAACCACAAACACATTCTGAACGCTATTCAGGGTGACAAAAGAGTGTATAGATATTTGACCCACTGCAAACAGGAAGAAGGCCTAACCACTCACCCAATTTCAATGTTGTGTGTTTCACTTTTATTTTGAAACTGTCTAATATGTGTGATAGAGCATAACTGACAAGCAAAAACCAGAAAAGCATGAATGGTGTGAGAGTTTAAGGATCATTCCAGTGTACTTTGGAAATCTGGGCCCCCCAAACACGGTATTGCATTGGGCCCCCAAGTAAGCTGGAAACGGCCCTGCATGCACCAAATGAATGTTTTATAAGAAGATAACTGTAACTCATATTGAATGGTTTCTATAAGTAGGGTAAGGCAAAGCAAGTTTATTTGTGTAGCGCAGTTCGTACACAAGGTAATTCAATGTGCTTTACAGAATAAGAAAGAGATTAAAAGTAGGAGATATAGCAAACAAAATGATGGTATTGTGATGTAACATATGCAGTTTGAGTATATTGAAAACCAGTGGTGGATGAAGGGCACAATTTTGTTGCTTAAGTGAATGTACAGATACTGGAGCAAAAAAAAAAAAAAATAATACTCAAACAAAAGTGAATATTAAAAAAATCTACTTTAGTAAAAATATTAAAGTACACCTTTAAAAATGTACTTATAGAGTAAAAAGTAAAAGTATTGTGCAGATTTTGAGACCTACTAAGCTTCAGATGTAGTGATTTTGATAAAGATTTGTGCTGAAATTTGCTCAAAAGAAAAAAAAAAAAAAAGATCTTTTTTTTCTCCTCGCTGTTTTTATTTGTATATTTTTATTTGCTCCTCAGACTCACCAGCAGGTCTCAAACTGTAAAAGAAAAAAAGTAATTTTACTTTTCAGTCAAGTTAAAAAAAAAAAAGTAGTGGAGTAGAAAGTACATGTAGTGAAGTAAAAGTTAAAAGCATCTACTTTAAAATTTAAGTAAAGTTAAGTGAAGTATATTGTGTTCCACCACTGTTGAAAACCATGCAAAAAAGACTGTCAAAAGAACAGCTTGAAAATAATAATTAAAATAAAACTCCTAGTGCAATCTACCAAATAAAAAGAGACACTTCTGCAGATTTAGGGCAGATTTGACTATCTAACCACATGTTGTGCAATACCAAATCTCAACCAACACATTTGCAGGCACATTTGCTGCCATTTGTATAATTTAAAAACCCTATTGAGATACCCATCTTTGCCAATGCACCTACCCCTAATTACTCCTTTCTTATTCTTTCTCCTATACCTTTACTATACTTTATTTCATACATCCAGTGTGCTTCCTCTGCCAGTGCACAGAACCCCACGCAGTAGTAGCAGCAGCAGCAGCCTCCCAGTCAAACAGACAGCAGACCTAGCCATCCTTCACTAATGGTAACCACACCACTTCCTGCCAACAGATATTGAGAGGGGGCATGATGAATATACTCCCTGATTATTACAGCACCGCAGCGCACCCTCCCTCATACACACACACACATGAGAAAATGCACATTAAAGCCTCTGCACCTGATTTTTACTGTCTTAAAGAGACTTTATGTACCTTTTAAGCTGGGGGGGGGTCCGCTACCATCTTGTCTGAAATGTCACAGTATGTCAGTAAATGTATCTCTCGCATTTATTCAATCATAGTTGTTTAAAAAAAATAGCATAAAAACATGAATTCTAGCTGTGAGCAGGGGCTGCGTCTCCACAGATGTGACCCGTAACTTGGTCACCTCCTTGTTTCCATGGTGATGCGATACTGTGGAACATTCTAAACGAACCCTCCACCAGAAAAATTGCATATTAAACACGTGAAAAAGTAAACTAGTTCATTTTAAACAGTTTGCAGTCGTCCAGAGTCATTCCTCACTTACCTTACGCATTCCGAGTATCCTAGTTATTCACCACGTTGAGTTTATAAGCTCTTCTCCTGACTTTCAAGGGCCTCTGTGGAGTTTTACCACCATACTAAAGCTAACAGCAACCACACACTTCCTGATTCTCGGACAATATAACAATTTATTTTGAATTTATTTAGATTTCAAGAGCTGGTTATAAATCTGTACCTGGGGCAAGACACTTTTTACTCAAATACATAAGAATAAAATTGATACGGTGCCTTTAATATTACCACACTCACCCTAAAAGACACCCACCTCTGTCCCCATCTGCCTTCTCCTCTGATTAGACAGTGGTGGACAACGCGCATACACTTATTTGCACTCAAGCACCGAGCAGTAGCCTCTCCCCAGAGCCATGATCACCCTGCTAGAATGATAAAGTTAGTGAGACATGGTTGCATTCCCAGACGTTTCTATCTACGCGCACGCAAGTGGTGTGTGTGGACGGGTTTTTATCGCATTGTTAGGACCAAAAACGGTATACACACTCTACACACTACACTCGGGGACAAAAATCAGGTCAGCAAGATGCAAATCCTTTATCATTAGATCAACAGCATGGGTTAAAGTTCAGGTTGAAATAGGTTAAGGAGCCTGCACCCATTTTCATGCATTTGAGCAAAACATTTTCTTGCATAAGCAGTTCTTGAGATCCCAATAAGTAGGTTCTTCCTGCATTTAATTATTAAGCGTTTAATTATTCAATAATCAGGAAGTGCTCTGTTAGCATGTTAGTTGTTGTTAGCTTATCCGTGGCGAAAAAAGTCCGATCTGGCCTCTGAAAGTTGTTAAAAAGCGCTTATAAACTCATCGCCGTGAATCATTAAGATGCTCTTTATGCATAAAGTGAGGAACTGCAAACTTGTTTGACCCTGGAGAACCCAAGAACCTTTTTCTTCCTTGGAAAATGATGAACATTGCATTAAATTACTGCTAAAAGTTCATTGAACACGGAAATATCCACTTTTTCAATTTGAACCCTTTATTCCCTAATTTAAGATCAGGGCCAAATTTGACCCATTGGGCTTGCTAATTTATCCAAAAAGAATATAAAACATACTTCTAGACATTTTGCAAGCTATTATTAAAAATATTAACAAAAAAAACCAACAACAAAAAAAAACACAATTTTACCAACTGCTGGTTTGCTGAGAAGACGACTTTGTTTAGTTTTCCAGCTCAACAGGTCAGCCATCTTGTCACTACCACTCTGGCTCATTTTAGTTCAATATTCATCATCCACTAGGTATCTCTATGCAGGGGTCAGAAAGTGGCACTCTGGGCTTTTTGAATTTTTTTGAATTGAAATTTTGACTTTTTTTTTTTTTTTTTTTTTCATTTTGGGTTGCAGCAATTAACTGTGGCCAAATTTGATCCTGTGGGTTCTCCATGGTTAAAATGAACAAGTTCTGTTTTTCATGTTTTTAAGATAGTAAAAAAAGTAAAAACATGGCGCATGTGTGTGTTTGTGTGCTTCTACCAATGTTTTTGAAGCCTGACTTGAACAGAGGACGTTGTACAAAAGAAAGAACAAAAAAATAACAAAGGTGGGTTGGTGCCAGGGACTAACTTACGACATCATTTCTCTTCTCCATAGCGGTAGAGGAGGCATAGCCCTTTACCGAGCACGAGAGCCACCTTCTGTCCATCGGGGAGGGGGGAGACGGAGGGGTACCACATGATAGGTTGTTTGGTGGTGACGGGCTGGGTAGTTAAGACTGATGGTGAGCGAAAGTCGACAAGAATAAGCACTCTAATTAGAAGCGCATTTGTCAGGGTTGTCCGATTTGCGCTCACCTGTTCCATCCTTCCCCCCGAAAATTCTAAATGAACCAGAAGACGTTTAGAATTGGCGCGCTAGGTGTCTTCTACTGCCCTTCAACCCGCTAGTTTTGGAGAAATAATCTTCCCAGCATGAAGATCACACTCCCGTAAATGGGCGTCTTGCACTTCCCCAACCCTCTTTCCTTCAACGATGAAAGAAATCGCCGAAAACCAGGTTGGAAAACACAACTCCAGCTCTCCTCTTGTTTTTCATCTGCCCTTTTTTCTCCCCCTCTCTCTCTCCCCCTCTCCACAACTCCAGTTTTAGTGCGGGCGTTCACTAATAAATATAAATGTTTGTGATTAGCATCTCTGCGGCACAGGTGCATGTTTGTTGCGAGGGGAGCCTTGTTCATTAATTTTCCGCCGTGAAAAGTGCAGCGCGCCATGAACGGAGAGTCCAAATCGCACACACTGATAAATGAACGCACAGATTGTTAATGTACCATTGTAAGGCTGCAGCTTTGGAAAAAAAAAAAAAAAAAAAAAAAAGAGAGAGGAGAGAGGAGAGGAAAGGGCCCACTGCCAACCCAAAGGCACTGGCATACACACACGGTGGAAGAGGTGTGGCAGGATGCTATTCGGAGGTCTACATTGAAACTGAATGGGCTTTTATCCTTACACATATAGCGAGGGATTATTTAGATTACGCCAACAAGCCCCCCCTCCCTGCTGCGAGGCCTCTGGCAAATGGGATTTGGCCCGACTGCTGGTAAATATGACACCAGGTGCCCCCTGTCCTAATGGGCCACTTATATAGCAGGCTTTCCATATAAAGCAGCTGATTTGGATCTCCATATGGGTGTGTTTTTGATATAAAAAGACTGGCAGGGTTTGGACTGGGGCGGGGATGATGGAGTAACGCGCGATGGGAGACAGAAATAATGACAATATAATATGTTGGATTTAGGGATGCGGATGATGGTAATAATAACTGTAATGAGGAGTTAGTTCTACAAAATCTTAGCAAGAAGTTGTGGGTTTAATTTCCTGGTATTCCTGCTTTGCACGCTGACCTAAAACACATAGGCATTTCAATGATAGATGTTCAAACTCTCTTAACTTTAAAAAGCTTAGAGTATTTGATTTTTTTCTTACCATGCAAAGAGATATCACAACATTGCGAAATTAACAAATGAGACAATAGCGACAGTAAAATGAATGTCTGCAAACCAGATGGTAGCCGGATCAAACCTCCCCTGTGTGTGTATTATCATTGTGTCCATGGGCAAGTCTCTTAACCCATATTTGCTCACTCCAGTCACAGTTAGCACGGCTGGATATGACAGGAAGGGCATCTGGCATAAAAAAAAAACAGCCAAAACCAAAACCAATTATTGATGTTGTTCGGCACTTTGGCTGTTTTAAATGCGCTTTATAAATAAATCTGATAACAATTGTTCAAATTAATTCAAATCCCACCCCAAATGAAAATTTCCAAATCAAAATGTGTGACTTTGGAACCAGCGTACAGTCCACCAGGCTGAAGTGGGTCATTCACAACCCTGTGTCCCCACTAATCCTCCAAGTATTCTCTTCATTATCAACATGATGGTCCTAATGGTGATTTCATATCTGGATTAACCCACCCTACCCCTCCTCACCCTCTCTCTCTCCCCTCCCTGCCCACCACACACACCCCCCTGTCAGCGGACCGCCTGGCGCCAACGCATTTGCCAGGGCGTGGACACCAGCTCAACGCGCATTATCAGAATCAAAACATACTGTATAGTTTTAATTAGATAAATGCACGCAAATCCAAAATTAAAAAAAAAAAAAGTGGGGGGAAAAAAACCTGCAATATGTTTTATTAGAGATACGCTTTTCACACCACTCGTACAAACAGGAGCAACACAGAGGAAGAGGCAAAACAAAGCCAAAATAAATAAAAATATCGCCTCCAAAAAATAGCTTGTTTTTCAGGAGCTGCGAAAATGTTTTATTAGGGGACCGGCGAAGAACACCTGCCTTAAAATGTCGTTTCAACATCTCCCGCATGCCATTTTGCTTAATTGACTTGGAAATGGCCCAAATGTATTGCTGAATGCGGTCTAATTAATATTAATAATAAATGCCATTATTAACATCAAAGAACATCTGGTGCCCCTGTTTACCCCACCGCCTTATATGTAACACATTCTGCTGCTGTTTTCATCTCCCAACCACGACAGGGGTAAACAACCGCGCGCGTCTAGCTATTTCTTCCCCCTTTCCGACTTGATTTTTGTTTTATGTTCCATTTTTGCGTCGCGCTTTCGTCTGCTATTTGTTGCTCGGTTGTATTAGCGTCAAGGAACTAGCGTCGGATTCGGAGCGTACTTTTGGTATCCCAGGTTTCCCCCCTGCTTTTTAGCGTCCTCTTGGTCTAGACCTGGTTGTTGTAATACCTTGGAGAGTTTCGCCAATCCCCCTGTGTACGACGCGTAGGAACAAAAAAATAAAAAAAAAACAAAATGTAAGAAGCATCTGCAGACCACGAGAGCCTTCGCAGTTTTCACCACAGTCGTAAATCACGGACCAAATAACTTTAATCTAAAATTTCATTAAGTAGTCCTTGTCAGGTAGTAAAAGGAGGGGGATAATGCAGTGGTGTTTAATGATAATTGGTGTTTGGTTAATAAATTCTGCCGAGTTCAGATTGCAGTGGCTGGAATGCTAGCATCAGCAGTGTAACTAAACCTCAAATTGATTAACTTGCATGAACCAGACGCTCACAAAGATGGCAGTGGTCCAAATCAAAAAAAAAAAAAAAAAAAAAAAAGAGAAGAGGGGGAGAGAGGGAGAGAGAGAGAGAGAGAGAGAGGGGGAGGGGGGCTGTGACATAGAGAAAGAGGGCGGGGCGGGCGAGCGAGGGGCCGGATGGTGTTGTGTTGCTCCGCTGTAAGGAAATCAAGTCCCCGCGGGCGCATTTTTAAAAGCCTAATGCCTTTCAAATGATGTCATCACGTTTTACTCTCTCTCCCTTTCTCTTTCTCCCCCCTCCTCTCCTCTCCTCTCCCTCCCTCCTTTCTCTCTCTCTTATTCCTTCCTCTCGCTCGCCCAATCGCTCTTAATATCTCTCCTCTTTTCAAACTGTTTCCGTCAATCTTACCCCCACCACCACCTCCGCCACCGCCGCCGCCGCCTCCTCCTCCTCCTCCGCCGCCGACCCCACCCCGCCACCCCCACCATCAGTACTGCACAAGCGGCCACTGCTCAGACTCCGGGTCACGTGACGCATTAGAATAATGGCTGGGGCAAGAAGCAAAACATCTTGTGTTTTTATGACTGATATACGATTTTTTTTTTTTTTTTTTTTTCTCCTCTCTCTCTCTCTCTCTCTCTCCTTCTCCATTCACACACACAAGCACGCTCATGTCGGGTTTCCGTGCTTCTTGGGGACTTACGATCATTTCCCTGGGACAACCTTAACCTTAACCTTAAAGATGCACTACGGCGCTTACTTGTCCCTATGGAGATGTTTTGTCTTTGCCTTGAATGCTCCACAGTATGGCATTAAACTCATCCATCTCGCATTTGTACAGTTATGGGTGTTTATTTTGCTCGGAAAAGCATGTGTTACTGTATTTCTGTGAGCTGCGATCACCTCTCCATAGACCTTACCTGTCACTTGCGTAGTGACAGTCACCTACTTGTCTCCTTGCTGTGTCGCAGTACAGCGAATCATTAACGTCTCCACGGATATAAGCAGGTGGTGGACTCTCTACATGAAGCTAAATAGTTCACTTTAACCATAGCCACTACTACATAGCCCCAACTTTAACCTTATTATGACCCATATTTGAACTTTCAATCACACTTATAATAAAGTGACTTGATTCTTGTTACTTAAGAGATTCAGGTCCCCATACTGAGAGCGTGTATACAGATTGCAGTCCCCGCAATGTGCTAAATACCCGCCCGTGCCCCTCCCTCCCCACTTTTATTTCCTGAAAGTGATATCATACCAATCAAAACCGCACCACGTTTAGAGTGCAAAGTGTGATTGAGAGAGCACCATTAAGGAACTGGGCCGCTGTCACACAAAAGCATAGCCATCGACTTTGCTGTTTATTTGTGATGTTGAGAATACGATGTTGTGGATACAGTTCTATTATTTTTTTCCTACTAATGGGTAATGGGTGTGGTCTTAATGTAGAGCCTGATGGAACACAAGGCTCTCGAAGTCTAATACCAAGGAAATATGCCATTCTTGGTTACACTGAAATTAGTTCGTTGGCGTAATATCAGTTAGATCTTTTGATTTGGCTCATGTCTACAACCTCCTACAACCTCAAAAGGCTTGCCTGTCCACAGATCTGACCTGTGACTTGACTTGACCTAGTGGCATTACAGTACTTCCTTACTTACAGTACTTAAAGACATACTACGGAAGATTACAGACAATGCATTAACGGCTCTGTGGTGAGAAGGAAGTGGCAGATCAGACGAGAAAAGTTTCTTAATGCACCTTTAAGTTTGAGGTACACTGCATTTGACCCGTCTTTTAACCCGTCAGGAAGTTCTAGCTTATGTATAAGACTCTTGTGCATGTTTAATTATGGTCCACTGTGGTACCCAGGGCGAATATGGAGACTGTAAGACCCAGATAGGAATGGAACCCTAAACCTTCTGGCTGTAAGCACTGTAAGCAATGTGCCTCCTTTACTAAACTGTCAGGCGTCAGTCACAAAACTCATAATATCTTGTCTTAAACGCGAATCAATCTTGTAATCACATAATAAAATAACTAGCACATTAAAGGGCCCGTGTTGCGCTGTTTTCTGATCTATGTTATAATGTCGTTTCCTCATCAAAAACATCATTGGATTTGTGTTTTGTTCCATTCACACACGTTTAACGCACAAACTCTGCATATTTAGGCTGAGTTCTTCTCTCAAACAGAAAACACTCTGTCCCACCTAGTGATGTCATCTGGTAATACAGGAAGTGCTCCACTGTGTCGTTAAACTCCATACATCTTCACTAGAATCATTTGGATTATTTCAGTGCTGGAATTGCCAATCTGTACTGAACAAAAGGTAATCTTGAAAACTACCACTGCATGACATCACAAGGTGGAACGGAGCATTTTGAGCTTTGGAGATGTAGACAGACAAAGATAAAGGGTTACTCAAACACAACTCCAGGTATGTTTTTGAGGAGGTAGCAGTGTTATAACGTGTCTTAAAGCGCACAAGAGTCAATTTTGTGTAATATCGGACCTTTAAGTGGTAAATATGATGGTAATTTAAGTAGAATTATCTAAAAAATGGACTACCCCAAAACATATAGTACTCATGTGTATTAGTGCGCTGGGTTATCTGAAAGCAAAAATGGGCCATTTCTTAGAAGCTCATATCGAGGCAGTATTATCCTATTGGGACCACTGTTAAATGGACACTGAAGTAGTTCACTGCATTAAATGTTAAAGATAAAACTTTCACTGGCCTGATTTACAGCACTAGCCTATATAGTTTAACCTCTATGGTGCGGGTGAGGGTGTAAAAATAGGAGGGAATTTGTCATCCCAAACCAACTTCAAGAATATTACTTTATTTAACAGATATAGGCTTGCACCGTCCAACTTTATAATGGCTACACCCTAATTAGCCTAAGTAAAGCATAAACAAAGACGTAAAAGTCCTGTACCAGATTTTTACTGTCTTAAAAAAATTAATAGAACTAGTTAATTTGAAACAACGCGCAGCCGTCCAAAGTTATTCCTCATGTACCTATGAGCGCAGAGTTTTGCCATCAGTGTAATTCTGACATCAGCTAGCATGCTAATTCGCACTTCCTGATTATCAGACAATAAATCGCTTACGTATTTGTACTAGGACAAGACACATTTTGGGCCACTTTCATCAATAAATGGTTTAGTTGTAAGATTTGGGTTTAGTAACTACTTAATGAAGGAGTCTGGGTCAGGGTGTTAGTTAAGTGTAAGTCTGAATCTTAATAAAATATTTGTTCAGCATGAGTTAATGTTTGGTCATGCGTTATTCAAAGTTATAAGTTGTAGTTGTTATAAATGGTTACGGGTTTTCTTGAGAATTAAACAAAATCATCATTTATATTAAAAATTATAAGCATGTGCATTAATGATATTCGACAATGTTATGAATATATCCTCACATGATTCCTTATATCAAACCGTAAGTCACTGTGACTTTAATAGCACAGCTGAATTAATCATAATCTTTCTTTCATCGGGCCTTCTAAATATTGCACTAGACAAAATGCTTGCAGAGACTGGCGTATCATTTCAACATTTCAACTGTGCCCAGGTGGCTTATTCCCATGGCGATCGGGAGGTGGGGAGGCAATGGGTCTTCTCTTCTTTAGCAGGATCCTGGTGACATGTCGTAGGAAGACACACAACAAGCACACACACACACACACACACACACACACACTGTTTGTGGTGAGCCGAGTGTGTGTACATGAGTGCGAGTGCTCCAGACAGCCGGCACAGTGACTGATACTCAGCCTGCCTCCCAGATGGCCTGCTCAACTCTGCTCCAATCTGATCTGCAGGCCTTTGTTCTGGCATGTTCCATTAGGCTGCCTTGACACCAGTAAAAGCAGAGGGGAGAGGAGCTGCTCTCACATCAGATACAGCTGAATTATACATGGCTCCGCGTCTCTCCCCTCTGTGATTTGACTGTGGCACTTGTGTGGTTGTCATGTTGGGAGGAGAGGGCCCGGGCGCCGCGTGAGGGATCGACGTACGCTCTTTGAAAGCAGCGGGCTCCGTGACGGCAGTTTGGGGAAGGCAATAGTAGTGGCTTTAATGTTTCATTCAGAGATGTGCTTTAGTCATTGTGCTCCTGATCTGTGTGGAGTCATTTAAAGAAGAGACTGGCTCAAATAAAACATGTCCACTCAGCATGGGGCGTTTTGGAAAGGCACTGTATCTCTATCAAAGCCTGCATGGCCTATTAAAACTCCCTCTTAACAAGAGTTTTGTTTAAGTAATTTTTTGTGTTTTACCTTTGATATAAGGGAAGCTCCATTCTGTCAAACTTAAAACTGTTTTGTCAGTTTGACTTAAAAGCAGTTCTTCACACAAGTGGTGAGATAAAAATGAAAGAGGCGACAGTTAAAGATGTCATTTATCCAATCAAAGCACACAGATGGTGCAGACTGGAATATCCGCTTTATAAAAGAATGTAAATAGGCAGAATGATGGTGTCTGGCCTTTACGGGCCTGTATAAATACAGCCTGTGGCTCACCTGTGACAATCACTTTAACGCCGCGTCTCCCACAGTGAATCCTCTTTGCATAAAAAGGATGGGGGCCGGCGAGTGGAAATCAATACAGTGTGGATAGTTACTGCTGCATGTCAACAGGCGAGTCTGCCCACACATCACACACCCAGCTGTGAACGATGACGCCTAATATACGGCTGACCTTCAAAATGTCATAAATGTGTTGTGCAATAAAGTGTCAATATTTGTGGTTATATGGAGCAGGATGACTTTTACAGTAATTGGAACAGCCGCATTAAAAGCTGCAGATCAGTCAACTGATTAAAGACAAGCAGGCTGATAGTACAGACCGGACTGGTGCGGGCCTCTCACGTGCATGTGCCTGCAGGAGCGTGCACGTGTGAGCCACAGGCACATGCATGCTCTTACAGGCACGCTCCTGCAGGCATGTGCACACTCCTAGAGATGTGCACAATCCTTCAGGCATGTACACGCTCCTACAGGCATGTGCACGCTCCTACAGAGACATGCACACTCCTTCGGGCACGTACACGCTCCTACAGACACGTGCACGTCCCTGCAGAAGTGTGCACGCTCTAGACAGGTTTACAAGGGCCGCACACCTAAGACGATGCATGTGTATGCACAGTGACAGAATGTGTGAGCACATTTATTATTGAAGGCGGGTTAGTGCCAGCAGAGCCCCTCTCCTCCTCTCAGTGTGAGTGCTCCTGAACAGGAGACTGGTGACCCCTGACAGGACGTGGATGTGAGACACTGCAGTGACAGAGACATAGAGACAGTAGACACAGGCAGAGTGCTGTGTTGTCCTGCCTCCAAAGCGTGTTTGGGATTTTTTAATTTTAGCCCCATCTGGGCCGGGCAGGTGGGCCAGTGTCTGTTACACGATGGCCAGAATCTTTGCCAAAAAGGGATCTGTACAGTAGACTGCTCAAAATATGTTTATGAGCAGGCCACTATGGCGACAGTATGGTGGAGCCCTGGACCCAGCACTGGGGGAATTGTAGCGCTTTATTTATTTATTTGCTGTCTGCAGGATTTTAAATGCATTCAAATGAAAATGCAAATGAACTGATGGGGAGCAGCCGAAGTGAAATTATTCAGGAAATTAAATTTTCACCTTTGATATTTTACATACAATATGTTTAGTTTAATATGCACCTACGTCCTATGGAAGGCAACACATCTTTTATTAGACTAGATTTGAGCAAATACAGCACATTTTAAATGTGTTTAGTCTTTTGGAAAACAAATAGCTTGGTTATGATGTTTGGTAAGACATTTTATTTGTTGCAACAATACTTTTCTTTACCATCATGTGGTTATTGGAAACGAAACAGTTAGTATGACTATTTCCTCTCTCCCTGCTATGTCCTTCCTCCTCTTCTTTGTGCGTTCCATCACCTTCTGATTGAAACCGTACAAAGAGGTAATTTTACAGGCCGCGATGCACAGTTTAACATCTGCTTTTACACCCAAAGCGTTCACGGGCTCGTCCCAGACTCGGCCGCTTACTAAATGAAAGTGCAGTTGCCAAGGCCAAGTAGAAGCAGCTGGTATTTAGTATGTGTGCATTGTCCTGGACTTATATTTCGGTTGCCTTTCAGTTTGAGTTGTGATAAATAGACTTCAGGCTGATAGTGGCGCTGTGAATGGAGCCGTGTGTTTAGTGTCAATGTGGAAGAGGACTTGCTGACTTGGGCCTTTCCATTCTGTAAACCCCATTTGAGTGACGGGCAGAGGAGGGGCGGATAGGCCGGGTTAGCCACAGAAAAGAAAAGATTAGGCTACTGTTAAAAATGCTGCTTATTGTGCCGTTGCCCTGCCAAAGAGGGGTTGGTGAATTTTGATTTGAATTTTTACCCGTGCAGCTAACATGGGGCATATGGACATATCAAATCATGCACCACAGCTAGGAATACAAATGTATTCTAAATGATTACATGGAAAATCTACAATGCCAAGCAGAGTATAAGATATAAGGCAGTGACTTATCAGTGTCCTGTCAGAACAGAACAAACCTATTGGACGAGTTGGGGGATCTATTCACTCCAGAATTGCAGAATAACATTTTATTTGGGAAGATTTATATAGATAAATATAAGATAAATATATTTATATAATGATTATCATGAGGATTCTATGTTTCCTGTAACAAAATATACAGTTATAGTACTGTCTGTGTAATCCCTCTGTTGTCCAGAAAAAGAAAAATTCAAATCTGTCAACTGGACAAAAGGTTGTAGGAGTGAAACGTTTTGCTGTTCACCCAAGCCACTTCTTCAGTTCTGGTCAGATTACCGGTTCCTAGTGCCTGGTTGTGCTTTAAATGTCTTGTCATATCAGATTCTAGGGCCTGTGTCCCATTCCTGTATTTTAGGATCAAATATTAGTTGAGTTTGGGTTTGTTTGTTCGTTGAAGTTTTTGGCGGACCTTAGAATCCCTTCTTTTATTACAATATTGACTGATCAGAAAGCTGCAGACTTCGTAAGCCTGTCCCCTTGGCAGTGTGTGCATCGATATCATTTCTACTTCAGTTAAATCTGACTTGACAGTTCCCTGGCACTTGGCATGACGATGAACTATTGTGACACCAATCAAAGCAATCATTACCACTGCAGACATTCTCTTTGTATTCAATACATTTACCAAGCATTTCTGAAAATCATACATACATTAAATTATACAGTTCAATTTATAGAGTATATAAACCACCTCGAACCTGTCATGATCTTAAATCGCACACGAGACCATCGCGTACAACCAGACGATCCTGGCCTCATCCTTGATTATACCTTCATCAACACATTCCCAAGTTGTCATCTTTAGCTACACATTCCGACAATTACGTTGATAGCAGTTGTGCTAACCTCCTTGTCATCATTTTTCTGTTTCTTTTTTCAAATTCCTGTCAGAATGGAGGGGGCGGGGTCAAACCGTTATCACCCTATCACATCTCTGACAACTACCTGTCAAAATCGGGTCGCGCCGACAAGATGTGAGGAGATCCCGCGATGCTGACACAGCCGATTCCGAGCTCCGCACTCTTTCTTCCTCCTGTCTGATTTTCGCATTGTTAATTTTTTCACTGCGACTCTCAAATACGGGTGATAAAAAGCCAAAATGGGAGGAGTGTATCGGGTAGTACGCAAGACCGGAATGTTTGGGAATTTTGAAAAGCTTCTGAACTGTCAGCGTTCCTGTCAGGTCGAAATATAGCAAAGCCTTTGATACAAATTTGCATATTCGAACGATGCAGGAATAGGCGATGCGTTGGCAAGTTCGAAGTGACACTGACAACACCTTCCATTTTCTTTCTCGTTTCTTCGCCAGATGTTGGGGAGGACCTGGCGAAGGCGGCAGGGAACGCTCAGCCCCCCACCATGGTTCCTGCCAACAGCGCCCCAAACTCAGCGGTCGTAGTGCCCCAGCATCGTGAGCGCGGCCTGGGATCGTCCTCCAAGGATTGCCCCTACTGCGGGAAGTCGTTCCGCACCTCGCATCACCTCAAAGTCCATCTACGGATACATACAGGTCAGTATGCACACACAATGTCAAAGTTTTCAACTGGGATAGTAATCAAATATAGGGTAGTAATCAAAGGTGGTTAGTTTATCCAAAAATTGTACTGTTGATTGACTGTGTAATCCCTGTCATTCTGGTAGGCCCCATTATAAAAAAAAAAAAAAAAATAAAAAAAAGGGAAAATAATAATAAATAATTAGTATTAATTTATTATTATTAATAATAATAATAATAATAATAATAATAATAATAATAATAATAATAATAATAATAATAATAATAATTAAAAATACAAAATCAGGATAAAAGTTATTTTTGAAGTGAATATATATCTATGCTAATTGTTGTCTCTCTAGTTGTTGTCTCTCAATATATGGTACCATTTAAATTTAACTTCTGTGTCTCAGTCTCTCCTAGAGCCAAACTCAGATCTTCTGAACATAGCCCTTATTGTGGTGCATTGGGACACACGCCCTATAATCTGTAATTACTATTTAGTGCAAACATTGTACTTTATAGTCGCACACATTTTACAAATACATTTTTGCCACTCATCCAAGCAGTACTGTTACTTCAAAATAATAGTACACAAGTAGAAGATCAAACTAACTAAACATTATTTGTGGAAACTACTACTCGAGTAAGACTCCTTGGAAAAGTAACTGCATGTCATCTGTAACTGTTAAGATAAGGTAAGGAAAGGGCAAAACATTAAGATATGCCTAATATTTATCTATTGTCTAATACACAAATGAAAAAAACTCAAATCAAATCTGAAAGAGTGCTGCAAGAAACAAAAATATTCAAATCAGATCACATTATCAACATGAAGCTTTCCCCACTGCTTACTGACAGTGGGAATATTAACCAAAATTTTGCTGAAAGTACTTCTACACTGTCGAATACATATACCGCTAAAGTATAAAAAGTATCCTGTTCAAAAACTACTCTGATAATTGCAATTTCATTAAAAAAGTTAAGTTAAATAAAACTAAATACAACTGAGTACCCATGTCTGCCCGTAATCCATTGATGAAACATTTATTGTACTTCATGCAAAATGTACTTTAGAGCGTGTAGTGACATCCCTTCTGGGGCTGACTGATACATAGCTGTATGAGCACTGGCCTAATCGCATATTGAGGGGTGCGTGCCTCCTGATATGATGGATCTCTCGCAGATTAATTGATTGCATATTAGCTTTGTACCTGATGAATTCAGCATTTGTTATTGTAGAGAAGACCCTCATTTGCATACATTCTAACTGAGATCAACACGCAAACATGGATCCCGAGATAAAATTGCTCAGAAATGTAGACAGTTTACAAATAGTACAATACGTGTGATCTGCATACGCTGTTATCAAATGGGACAGAATGATGATAAAAGTAAAAGTTAGTAAATCATGCTTAAAGGTGCAATAAGTAACTTTTGTGATTGGAGTGCCCGCCCCCTTCTTGTCTCCATACAGATTTTATTTCTTTGTCTGGAATTTTTCACAGAATGGCATTAAATACATCTTCAACATCTTGTATTTATTCGATTTCAGGTGTTTCTATTGGTTAAAGGTCCTACTTATACTATGCAAAATAGATTCTTCTAATCTTTAAGCCATATTTTAGAGTTTTGATATCTCCTGGAGCACTTCCTGTATTACCACATGACATCACAAGGTGGAACAGAGTGCTTTCAGTTTCAGAGAAGCCTAAACTTGCTGGATATACATGCGTGAATGAGGCAAAACGCAACTCCTGGTATGTTTTTTGATGACGAAAAAAACCCCAAACCATTATAACATAGATCAGAAAATAGAGTAATATAGCCCCTTTAAAGATACCTTGGAAAATGCATTCTTACTGAGAGTGATGTCCCGCAGATCTTACCTGTAACTTGACCTGCGAATGCTACTGTCGCCATGGAGAAAGCTGAATTCAAAGCAATGCAATCTCCATGGAGACAAGACAAGTGTGACAAAACCACCAGAAAAGTTACATAGAGCACCTTTAATGATTGCTAATGTAGCTTAGTTTGTTAGTGATCAATTCAAACTAATATTTCAGCATAATCCTTACTTACTTATTTGGTGTAAATTCACATCTGTCGTTTTTTTTCCAGCATATATAGATATAGAAATTGTGTGTGGTGCCAATTATGGAAGTCTGAGGTCATTGTATCACATAAACACTGTAAAATTCTGCAAAATTAGTAGCTTTAAAGGTCTAGGAATCAGATATTAATCAGATTTTGGTGATCTCGTAACCACAACTATCTATCCAGCTGCTCACTATAACCATTTTTTTTCAAAATCGCCTTCAATCCAAACCCGACACCTTTACATATATGTCGTATTTTTGTCTGACTTTCCTCAAATCAATCAATAAAAACATCTCAAACTGCACCAAATCTCAGCGAGCACATTACTACGCAGTCAGAATCCGGCTTCTTCCGATCTCCTCTTGAACGTGCTGCACAGATGGTCACAGTTTCCCATTCACAGTATCGCAGTGTCCTGGAAATAAGCATAAGAAGTCAGTGATCCCAGTCCATCGGCACACTCACTCGCCTTCTCACCTACATCTCCAAATCCGCTTCGGTTTTCCACACACTCCCCCCGCCCCTCCTCGCCCTCCCCTTTCCCCTCCACCCATCCCCGTTCTTTAATTGCACATAAAAATGAATAAATAAACCAATTCACAAGTAGCACCCCCTAACAGTCTCCCTCATCAAGGCTTAAGGCCATTGTTACGTCCGCCTCTTTTACTTTTTTTTTTTTCGTCTTTTTCCCGAGTCATCATTTCATTGAGCTCTAATTAACACAACAAGGGTTCAGTGTCCTCCAATGACATCACTCAGAGGGCAATTTCACACTCGCTAACTCTCAATAACTTTTGAGCCAAAACAAAGCCCGACTGTCCGACGTTTAGGGGTACGACGATAAACCCCGGTAGATTTTAATTTTTTTGCGATGTTTTTTGAAACTCGACACACACACACAACCACAAAAAAAGTCTCTAAACGGATACCTATTTGTCGTCCCTTGTTTGTTGCTTGGAGGTTAAGGCAGCAGTCAAGAGTAATGATGTGGACAGTGGATGGCGGCCAAAGTTCCGACACTCTCTGCGAGCTACGAACGCCCCACTGACTATCCAGGTTAAAGTCACAATTAGACCACACAGAGGACAACAAACACGTGAATGGCAAGGACAATGGCTGGGAGCAGGGGGCCCCCGGAACTGGACAATGCACAATAAAAGGTGATGCCCTGAGTTTAGGTCTCAAAGCAGGTTCCCATGTGCAGGGGATGTATGTTGATTTATGGAGCGGTAGAGAGGTGTGATGGTGCTTTGGGAAAACTGGATCTGAAAATTTAAAAAAAAATGCATTGTGTAAAATTTTGCGTAATGATACTGAATATTTGTATGAATTTAAACTTTTAATTTCCACATTGATTAAAAAAAATGCTTATAGACTGTAAGTATAAATGGGCATAGCTAACTTGCTAGCAGTTGCGTTCCAAATAGGAAGTAATCATGGGTGCGCTTCCTGGCTCCATCGATTCCAATTCACTTTACATTAGAAAACCGTCGCCCCTCTCTCTGTAACTGCTGCTGTCAAGCTGCTGACATTTTGGTCTTAAAATGTTCATATTAGTCCATTCTGTGTGTTCCAGGATGTATTTGTATTTCATTATTATGTCCGTAAATCAAGATATGAACATTAATAACAGACAAATCAGGCACCTTCTTTCCCCGAGGTCGGTGCTCCCGCTAGAGTTAGCAACAGGTTTGATTGACAGCGTTGCTAAGGGGCCGTCCCCTGCCAAACGAGCGATGCAGGTGGGAAGGGGCGTTACCTTCAGCAGCTTCGCTCCAGATTGGCTCATTGGTTGCTATGATCCTTACAGTCAGAATTCTAAATATGGAACTCGACTCCAAATTCGCCGCTATAACTGCCAGCTTCAATGAGGTTCATTTGCCTGGAGCCGGACGCTATGGGTGACATCGCACTCCTTTAGCCACTTTTTTATACAGTCTATGCTTTTGCTTGAAAAAGTAAAAAGGAAACTGATATTCCAGAAAACAGTATGTTCCTCTTGGGCTACCAAAGATATACAATATATATAAGCAATCAATTTTTTTTTGTAATTCTACCACAATCCTCAACGTAATGGTGCACTATGTAACTCTTCTGGTTGGAGGTCCATCACCTGCTTGTCTCCGTGGAGATGTTATTGCTTTGAATCAGAATCAGAACCAGAAGACTTTTATGGCCTTTGTCAGTAAATGCAGCTCACAAACTAGAAACTTTCTGACCAGTGTTATAAAGTGTCCAGTTTAGTGCAGATATTCTTAAGTGTCAGTGGTACAGATATTATAAAATGTTCATGAGACCAACAGCAGAGGGGAAGAAACTGTTCTTATGACGAGAGGTTCTGGTCCCAATGGACTGTAGCCTCCTGCCAGAGAAAAGTGGCTCAAATAATCCATGTCCAGGGTCCATGTCCATGTCCATTTGACTGGAATGTTCCACTGTATGGCATTAAACCTAACTATCTTGCATTTATTCCGTTGTTGCTCTTTGAAAACACGCATTCATACTGTGATCCAATTCACAGATCTGATTTGTAACTTGTCTTAGTGGTGACAGTTGCTTGTCTTCATGGAGATATATCATCTTAATGCCATATTGCAGAACTTTTCAAACCAAGCAGAGACAAACAAGTGGCGGACTACATAGAGCATCTTTAAACACATAGCATTTTGTTTTTTTATATATTTTTTGAATAGTCACATGACCCATTTGGACTAATGTACTTTACAACTTAACTCAAAAGGTAACACTCTACAAACTCATATTTCCATTTTAGTTAGTTTTACTTCCCTGATTACAACTTTTTCACGGAAATAATCCAAATTATTCTTGAAGGAAAAATTACCCAACCCAAACAGACTTTACCCAGAGATATTTTTACACTAATATAAATGCAATCTGCTGATGACAAGATGAAAACTCCATTTCCATTTGCTGGTTAATGATTAATGACAGTTTATTTATATGTATTTGATCAGTTGATGAATTCCCCCACAATCCCGTGCATGGTAATCGCGTGATTAGAAGATGCTGTTACCAAATGTTTGCCGACAGGAAGCCAGTAAACACTAACTGAAATGAAGCCATCTTTATGCTAACTCAAACACATAAAACAGGCTTTATGCACCGCTGTTAATATCCCACTTTACAACTTTTATTCCTCTTTTGGTTGCCTTTGAGATACCCATATATTAGCATCCAAAGGCGTAGATTTCTCTCCTCTCATTGCAAAGTAGTGTCGCGATGCTTAAATTCTAAACTTGATTTCAATACTGAAGCAAGGGTTTAGTAACTCTATATAATAACTACACTTAAATTAGCCTTAATGAAGCTAAAGGCAGCAAAGGGTGGCTATTTTGAAGAATCTGCTATATGAAATATGAAAGTTTTGAGTTATTTCTAGCTGTTAAATGAAAATTTGTTCAAATTTTTTTTACTTAAAGATCCTATCTTACACCAAACTGACTCTTGTGAGCTGTAAGCCATGTTATTATGCCGTTACCTCATCAAAAACATACCTAGACTTGTGTTTTGTTTCATTGAGCAAAGCTTTATTATTAAACTATCTACATCTCCAAAACTGAAAATCCTCTGTTCCACCTTATGATGTCATAAAGTGCTAGTTTTCAAGTTTACTGCTACCCTTTACCCTTAGTTCAGTAGAGATTGGCAATTTTTGGGGGTGAAATCATCCAAAAGAGTCAAGTGAAGGTGTATGGAGTTTTAAAAACGTATTGGAGCACTTCCTGTATTACCACATTACTTTTTGTCAAACTTTACTTATCTCCAAAATCCACCTCGCTATATATTTCCTTCCCTTCTTGGTAAAGCTTACTCCTGATCAAAACTTCACAATTCATACTTATGACACCTGTTTAAATAAATATGTTCCTTACACTTTAGTTTGTGTTTCATTACTTTTCCCAAGCATTCTTTATCTCCAAAATTAGCCTCTTCACTATCACACATTCTTGCTAAATTCCCTTAAATCTTCTTGTAAGGTTTACTCCTGACCTTTTTGTCATTTCTTACAAGTAATCCTGGAGTGCCGGTAGACGGGCAGCAGCTACGACTCACAATTCCAAATGAAAATCCCTCACAGCTGAGAAAAAATCAATGCTAGCTTTGCTCTTTATTCTGCCTTATTCAGTGTAACTCTCCTCCTCGGTGCACTTAAAAGGCAGAATGGGGACCACCCGCACCGCTGGCCCCTCTGCTCCTCTGTAATAATAGGCACTCACTGTACCTCACATCTGAATTACACAGACAGACGTGTAGAGCCCGAGTGTCCTCAAATAATGAGGATCTCTGCATTAAACAGAACATCCAGGTCAGGGCAGGGCCACGGGATTGGAGCTGAACAAGGAGTTTAGTGACAAGTAGAAGAGATTTTTACCATCTGTTGTGAGAGCGAAAAAGGGAGTAGACATTTATTTGATTTTTTTTTTTTTTTACAGAACTGAAAAAAGTATGATTTTTTTTTTTTTTTTTTAATTGTTGGAAATAAAAGAAATTCAAGAGAAAACAATTCCCAAACTGCCACATTTATGCAATAAATAAATAAATTAATTAATTAATAATAATAATAGGTTATTTGCCACATTAGTAGATATGTGTTTTTGCTTTGTGGCCATTTTTAATTAATTTATTTTAGGCATAATGCAAAGGAAAATATGTCCCTTACACTTCCGGGGTTCAGATCTAAACAAGTAGGCACAAAAGATACAACTATACTAGATCTTGATGTAGGCAAACAGGAGTACCTAGCTGGAGGATTGACCTAATGTGCATGATTTTGCTTGATAATCGGAACAAGAGCAGAAGAACCCAGAAGAACTCACCTAAACATAGGGTAAACATGCAAACTCCACGCAGCAAGTCAACACACAACCTGGGGATCCTGTTACTGTGAGGCCAGCAGCCGCTTTGCTACCGTGCCACTTTATTATTTACAGTAAAAGACACAGCTTCAACCTTGCACACATATCCTTGCTGGGCGCATTCAATGGTTAGTGAGTGTTCTAAGTTATGTGCATTGAGTGGTACAGCGCAGATCCCCGTGAGAACTGTATTTTATCTTCCAGGCCCCTGTTTGCAGCCCTGACATTAATCCATTTGGCAAAACACACAGAGACAATCTAATTCCATTCACAATATATATTTCACATGCTCTCAGCTGAACTGCGCTGCATTTCATGTCTTAATCCTACGGTAAGAAAGACCCGGCACTATACTTAACAGCCTTAAATGAAATCAGCTCAACTTGGAAATTTGATTTGGACACCGGGCATTGCATTTACTCTTATGTCTATCAAAGCTATCCACCACTGGGGCATGTAAAGTAGTTTTGGCTCAGCAGTTAAAGTTACAGCAGTGGGCTTTAAATTGGCAGTTTGTTTTATCTGCTTTTATTGTTTTGTGAGCATAATTTTTAAGATCCACTATGTAACTTTTTTGTGGAGGGTTCGACACATGCTTTTCTCCATGGACACATTATTTTATCGCCTGTAACCGCATTTAATGTATCTATTTATCCGGCATTTTTCAGGTGCTTTTATGGCTAGAAATACATAAAAAAAAATACATGCATTGGCCCCTCCACAGATGTTACTTGGCCTTATGCCGTCACCTGCTTGTCTCCTAGGAACTTAAGTTTAATCCCATACAGTGGGACATAATAGGCAACAGAATAACATATCCATAGCAATTGTATAGTGAACCCTGCATTAGAAAAATGACATAGTCCGCTCTTTCTTCTCTCAACATTTCTGTCTCACTGGCAACACAAATGTCACTTGAATCCATGGTGATTTCAACTAAATGGACGATTCTCCATCACTGTCTCTAAATGTTCAAGAAGCAGCTGGTATCAAAACTAAATGGGCAAAGAGGATATATGTTACGAAGCGTAGACAGAATAATACTTGAACGCAACATGTATTTGAAGTCTAAGCAGGCTACCACGAGTATGAATGGGCTTAAGGCAGCCCCGGGTGCAGACCAAACTGACTGGGCGTGCCTTTGAGTTTCAAAGGGGTGCAAGCATAATACGCTTTCATGAAGTGGCATTATTTAGGCACCTGAAATTGAGGTTGCAATTAGGGTGACCGGACATCCCTACTTATCCTGGACAGTTTGTGTTTTGAGCCCTCTGTCCTCTGTCCCAGCAGATTTATTCCAAATCCACTGATTTGTCCCAGTTCAAGAAATTTCCCAGGTGTCCATTTTTTTTGTGACCAGTTTGATCCCCACCAGCAGTAAAGAGGGGATTATATTTCATTTGTTTAGCTAAAATATCGAAAAATCTCTTTGAAAATGACCATAAGAGGGAAAAAAAAAAAACACATCGACATAAGTCTCTCATTATATACTTACCCAAAAGTGAGTTGACAATGACAATGCTTTTTTTCCAGTCTTATGTCTGGTATACGGTATGTTCCAGTTTAATTTTGAAACTGTAGTCACTCTAGTTGCAACGCACCATTTTGCACCCTTTTGCACCCTTTTGCACCCCTTTGCACCTCTTTGCACTCCTTTGCACCCTTTTGCACCCCTATAGACCCAGGCCTGCCTGCCTCCCACCTCCGAAGAACATTTTAAATGAGGTAGAATACTAACAACTTTGCCAATATTTCCTTAGTCCCATAAAAGAAAACATGTAAAAAAAACTTAATTCCATCTTTTTTTTTTTTTTTTTTTCCTACAGTATGAGTCTCTACGGGTTTAACTTTGAAAACACATCTTACTGACCAAACACATGGAAAATCACATTGGCATCAGACACAGTAAATGCAAACAATAGAACATAAGGGTTAACCAACATCTCTGCGAGTCTGGAGATAGCGCGTCAGTATAAGCTGCTTTCTTTGGACTGAAGCGCACCCTGGATGCCGGCCTATCTAAGCACAGCTTTAGTAGCCCTCCTCACATGGGGGAAAAACAGCTTGATGCATCTCCAACATGTGGCCTTTAAATCATCCTATAACCTAATCATAGCTAGCTCCTCTGTGACACCCTGATTACATCCACGCGATGACTTTTACAGCGGCTAAAGATCCCGCGTGCGCGCCTTGGCGACAATGCAAGAGCGAAACTAGCATGTGACAGCCAGGCTAGCCCCCCCTTTTCATGCTAATGCAACGTGATCGGCACAATGGAGTTGCTTACCAAGCTGGGTCGGGGCTAGCTGGCGTTGTGCTCGTTGTGCTAGCTTAAGATTAATGTACGGCTAACGGCGGCTTGAAAGCAATGAAGTGCATTTAAATTCCTCCAAAAGTTAAAGAGCTAACGTTACCGTATTAATTTCCTCTTGAAGAGCGAGTGGGAAAATATCCATTAGCAAAATTAAGCGCAGTTTTGGAGGTAGCTAACATTGTGCATGGCGCTACAGTGTGGGCTAATGAACACACTGCAGAGGGTGATATTTCATTATACAAATTAATGCTCACATTTTAATGGGAAAGTCACATAATGAATCTAGGCTTCAGTGACAGCAATTAGGGGCCCAGATTGTCCCCTTCTGGACAAGGCACTATTTAGCAGTAAGCAGCTGTGTGTAAAAAAGAAAAAGGTCTGCGCTCTTGACAATAGGCGCACATAACTTGAGGCGGGCGGCATAAGCAATAAGGCTCCCTGTTCACCTTTAAATGGCTGGAGTAGGAGACAAAGAGGAGAGGGGAGGGATGGCCCATGTCACTTAACCTTACCCTAACCTTGTAATCAGGATGAATCAAGCCAGACCTGTGATCCTCCCTAACATTCATCTAGTGCATCTTAGTGCCCTCGCCCGAGCACTGCGTGTGATGTATTAGACTTTAAAGGCACGCGTTTTAAAGGGGAGGAAAAGGAGAGGCAATGCAGTGAATAGAGAGGAGTGTGGGGAGAAGTTACACTCAATTAGCGGTGTTTTAAAAGTTGCGGGCTATATTGTACTGATTTTTTTTTACGTAAACCCATCAAGCTCCTCTTTATTTTTGACGTGTATAGATCAACATTTCCTGATCTATGTTATAAAGTTGTTTCCTCATCAAAAACTTAGCCAGAGTTGGGTTTTTTTCATTCACACACGTGTAACGCACAAACCCTGCATATTTAAGCGTCTTGTTTCCGACAGATAACACTCTGTTCCACCTTGTGATGTCATGTGGTTGTACAAGAAGTGCTCCACTGTGTTTTTAAACTTCATACAGCCTCACTTTACTATCATTTGGATGATTTCAGCTCTAGAATTGCCAGTCTCTACTGAACAAAATGTAAAAGGTAGCTGTTAATTTGGAAAACTACCACTGCATGACATCACAAGGTGGAACAGAGCAATTTGAGCTTTGGAGATGTAGACAAGCTAATAATACAGGGTTACTTAAACTTGTGTGAATGAAACAAAACGCAGCTCCAGGTATATAAAGTCTTTTTTTTTAATAATATAGGACCTTTAGTTAGTATACTTTTACTTGCTTTCATTCCTCAAATTTCCCCCACTCGCAGCTTAGAAATTTTTATGCTAGGCTACTTGGTTTTAGCTGAATACAAACTTCCCAAAATGCATGGCAACTAAAGCCTTGAGGTATTTTCCAGACATATACATTATACATTATTTTCAGCGATGCAGTAAATGCCAGTGCTAAAAGGTGTCAAAAGCAGGTTAAAATCATGAATGATGTGTAATATCGAACCTTGAACATGCATCTTGGTAAACTGTGCTGTTTTGATGCCCCTGCTCGGATCGTTAGGGCATCTGGTGTTAAAAAAGCAAATCAGTCAATCAGTCACATTATACTACAATGTTGGAGAAAGTGGTGAGAAAATATAAGTTTGACATTATTTGATGATTAAGATCAAGTCCCACGGTCTGAACATGGTCCTGCCCTGCCCATCGACCATGCGCAGTTGAGCTACCCCCTTCATGAGACTTTGCGCGACAAGAGCGAGCGAAATAAATAATAAATGATAATGTTTATACTTCCAAAGAGCTTCTGAATCACGTCCTAAACCTGCGGCTCGTTCGCGACAGTTGGGCTCATTCTCATCGCTCACATGCTCGTTCATGTCGTACCTCGTGACCGCTCTAACCAATCAGTGCTTGAGCTTACCTAAAACGATTATCTAACGATTAAAAACGACCGATGGATTTTTAGCTGAGAGAAAGTTTATGATCAGAAAAAAGGTAAAAAATGCCACAAAAATTCAACCTTTGTGTAAGTTGTAGGTGCCCTGTCAGCCGAACACAAGCAGTTTGCGATTACGTTACGCTTTACGATAAAAAAATCCTTTTGGGGCAGAAGGGATTTTTTTGTTGTAGTACCATTGAGTGGCCACTAATCCAACTCGCAACAGCTCTAAGATTAAGAAACACTGACAATTTTACATTTTACACAAACATTGATAATAGGAAATACCGTGTAGTGACTCCTAGTGGTGAAAAAGGAGAATGAACAGCTACGCCGAATGTTCCATGCTGTGGTCGTCCAGTGATAATGTAGTTAGTACAGCAGAAAACAAGAGTTGGTCTTAAACCACACATTTCTTCTTAATTTGTCTGCAAACTTTGAAAAAGCTATACTTGGACTTACCAACTTTTAATTAATATTTTGTTCAACATGTAGGAATTACGCTTAAGATGATTACGGTGATCTGCATATTCATTTTGACCTAGTTCTACACAAAGCAACTGTATTAAACAATTTAACTAGCTCTTTGAAACACCCCTATATTTTAGACTTCATTTACATTAACACAGTAATATAATGTCAAATCATTGTTACATGCTTTCAATGCCATACATCCCCGAATCCTATTTAAGCTCATAAGCAATCTTTTAATGTTCCTCTCTACATCTTTTCTTTTCTGACATTGACGACCTTATCACCACTGACCCTTTCCTTAAGCTCCTTGTAGCCTATACTTTAGCCGCAAATTCCATTAGCCCCATGAATATAGATATACTTAAAACAGATGTAATGCAGCCTCTTTTCTTTATCCAACCTCTGCAAGATCCCCCTCTTATTATTATTATATTTTTTTTCTTTCCAGACGAGAGGAAATTCATCTTGGAGTATGTCATATCTATTAAGCCATTTTAATTGCCCCTCTGTACAGGTTAGGGGAATTTATCTGTACTTGTTTCTATGGCTGCAGTTCGTACAAAGCCAGGTCTTGTAACATCGGTGAAAACAACCCAATGGACGAAGGAGGAGACGCGGAGCAGCAATCTGGAGAAAAATGATTTATTTGCACAGAGGTGTCACTCTGATGTTTATGGGCGCTAGTTTTTCATGCTGAAGCTATACCAAAGCTGCAGTGATGCATTTTCTCCTATCCTTCACCTATAGGGGACACAAGAACTCGTGCTATGTTAAAGGAAAGTATTAGAAAGTGGGCATCTCAATTTTATTCTTCTAAATGCTGTACTAAACACTTTTTTTTTTTTTTTTTTACAATACTGTAGCAAGGATAGATGTTTGAGTTTTCAGTGTCATAATAGCTAAAAGATGCTAAAATGCATTTAATAAAAAATAAATAAATAAAATACAATCTGACAACATTATTTATTTTATTTATTTATTTATTTATGTATTTTTGTGGGGGTTAAAAAAAATATATATATTATACCATTTAAAAAAAAAAAAAAAAAAAAATTACAATCGTTTTAGCTGTAATTTAGAATATTTTCTTTCTTTAGGGTTGCTATTAGTTAAAAGTATACCTACCCTGACCATATGTATGTATATGTATGTATTTGTCCATATAGTTCCAATATCCCTAATGCCATATTTAATGAAATATTAGTCCGAAAATGAAAAGACCAAATACTACTACTACTTTTTTCCCCTTTACAAAGTTCTTGTTTTTGTCACATAATGGATATGTTGGTGCAGTAAATTACAGCCTTAATCCCTGCTAATTAAATGCATATTTTTGTTCCAAGCTGTTTACCTCTCACCACCCCATTCTTCACCTACAACAAACCCTAGCCCCAAGTAAAGAACAGGACAGCAACAAGCGAAAGTTTACCCTTCTATTTTTAACTCCCAAATAGCAATTTCCTGGTTTTGTGGCGGCTGCGATCTGTCTTGTGGCTGGGAGGTTGTGCTGTTTGCGCTGATATCAATTAAAAGTGGATTAACGGGTACATAATGACCTTTAGCAGTAAATTGTGTGTAATGTTGCAAGGCAGGATACAGTATATTCCCCAGATGTCACACCAGGCCCCTGACGTATGATGGAGCAGATGTCTTAGCCAGTCCAAATGGCCCTCCAAGACACACACACACACATACACACACACGCTTTCACGCACGCACCAACATGTGTTCATACTCGGGCCCAAATGGTGCGCAGATATATACGCGCACGTAAACAGCACAGGGGAGAGGGGGCGCGCTTGTCGTGTAGCTTCCCGATATATTTAAAAACGCTTAAATTTTAATGGAAAACTGCAATCCACTGATCACCCTCCCAGGGCATCCCATTTATTTTGCGTAAACATCAAAGGCAGTGTCAAACCCACAATCCTCTCTGCTTTTCATTCTCATTTCAGATATGTAGATGATACATTAATCTTTATTTTGCACTCAAACATTAACAATCTTGCATAAGGACAAAAAAACAGAGGAGGGGAAAAATCAGATCAGTCTAATTTCTGTCTAATTTGGCTCCTAGAATATCATTTTGTCCAGTTAGAGGAATTGAGAATGATCATTTGCATCAGGGACGTTTCCTTATTAAATCAGCGCACAGCCTCTGTTCAGCAGCACACAGGAGAAGCACTTATTGGGTTAGAAGCTCATCTCGTGCGGTTTATCTTAAATATACTCTATGCTTCTTAGCCACTAGTGTAAGAGAAGCGATATCACATCAGTGTCTTTCTATCTATAGTGTGAGCGATCAGTCTGCGCCGCCAGCCTTCCATAACCTTTTTCCTCTGTTCTTTTCCACTCTTTTGTGTAGCCTCCTATTCTTCTCTCCGTTGTATCAATATTGTATCGAGTTAGTGTTTGTGGCCCTTTATTTGAGAACTCCGCAGTAGGTCCGCAGATCGCAGAGTCTTTTTCTGGAATGGTGCCCTCTAAATAATGATAAATTACTTGAGCAGTATGCCATTTGCTAATTATATCCATGATTTACTACACAGCCCGACTTAAATCATTCAAACCAGCCTTGCGTAACAATGCCTTTTTTCTCCTATAAAATGGTTTCCATGTGTATAATCTAAACACTTTATGCTCATATACTTTATATATAGCAATGTGCATTTCCACACATAAACAGAGCGCATAACAAACAGGCTTTATTCTTCTCTTTCCACTAATCTCTTCTTTTCACACAACCGCCATTAACAATCAAACACAAATTCCAGGCAGGGAACTTTTTATATGTGTATATATTAAAGGAAAAAAGGCTTAGAATTTTCCCTTCTCTGTTCATTGTTTAATGAATCCAAATCTGGCTCAGACTCCAAGCCTATTATAATTGCTAGCAGGATGTGTTCTATTTCAACATAAGTATCATTCCAATGGAAGATCCACTTCTGGCAGAATTGTGCTGGTGTTATACTATTATCAAGTACATTCATGAATATGGATGTGCATCATAAATAAATATATGTAAATGTTACACAATAGATTCACCCCTATTTTACCATAAAATAAATCACTTTGATCTGCGGGAGCGCGAGTGATTCATATTGTTCTTTATGGTGAGGCTCCTCCACTACAAGCATGTGTTTCGCATATGTCCCAGCACTTTTTGTGAATACTCACAGACTTGCCTTTTGCATGGGAGTGTGTTCTCCATATTTCCTTGCTGGTGCGTTGCTGTGTGGCAGTAGTTGGGGTAATCTTACAGTGCGGCTGATTTATGTTCCTCAAGACAAACTGCAAATAGGCAACGTCCGAGAAACTGCGCCCTCATCGCCAAAGCAGAGACAAGGCCAAAACAGCAGCGTGTTTAGCCTGTAGCCCACACACACACAAAGACAGGCTAACACACACACACGAGGCCTCGCTCCAGCCTTCAGCAGAGCAAACCCAGATCACATCGAGACAGTTTTGTTGTCAGATGAAAATATTATCTCTTGTAGTGGACTGAAAGCGCCATATGGTGAAATGTTTTTATGGTGTTGATGTGAGTGATGGCTCACTTGGCGGGCTGGATGTAGCTGGATCGACCCATATTCAGATGCCTATCCCACACGGCTCCCCCCACAGTCAGAGTCCCAGCACACACACAAACATATGAAATAGAGCACAGCTGATAAGAGAGACAGGGGACTGTTAGTCCAATGTTGCACATTATTACTTTCACTTGTAGTTTATTTCATCATGTTGCATATGTCAAAAACTATTTAAACTCTTCAAAAAGTGAAAGAGTTGGAAATGAAAGTTTTGCACAAGTGAATAAAACATGTGTGGAATATATTTGGTACTATTGGTTTGGACATATAATCAAAACAGGAACACAAAATACTTCACTAACAGAGCTAAATGAGGGCAAATAAAGTTTATGATTTCTGACCTTCTATAACCAGGGTCATGTTTAATGCTAGTGATTAAACTGAAAACGCAATTTAGACTTTTAATACTAGTTAATGAAATACAAATCTTTGTTGCAGGCTCTTCTCATTTGACCTCATTTTCTTGTTCTGGGAGGTTACATGACCCTAGGGTCCACATTCCCTGCTCCAATAAATAGCTTTTGATATCCAGTCAATCTAATAATCAGGTTAATGATTCACTCTTTTCCCTTTTCTGTTTCTCTTTTTTGGCCTCTCAGGAGAGAAACCCTACCGGTGCCCTCATTGCGACTATGCCGGGACCCAGTCTGCCAGTCTCAAGTACCACCTGGAGCGCCACCACCGCGAGCGCCAGAACGGGTCCACCAGCTCAGGCCAGTCCAGCGGGCACAACTCTTCCAATGACCATAAAGACGACCACAGCAAGAACAGTGGAGGCATCTTTGCTCGCCCAGATGTCCTGAGAAATGTTTTCAAAGGCATGCCCCCCAACCTCGACTTCAGGGGGGGACCACTGCTGCCACACCAATGGGGATCCGGCAGCATGATGTCACCACATGACCGGGACCGCATCGACCGCCATTTTGACTCCTCCTCCAGTGATAACATGAAGCCGACCGACGGACCCTCACCTCTGGTCTCATCGGAGAACCCGGCCAGCTTCTCTGACCTGAGCCGGGCCTACCAAAGCATGATCGGAAACGGAGTCCATTTCCAGGGTTCCCTCCAGGCCTTTATGGACAACTTCGTCCTCAGCTCCATGAAGAAGGACCACAAGGACAGCTCCATCCAGCTTTCGGCCCAGCGCTACCATGATAACGGTGAGCCCAAAGCCAAGAGGGCCTCCATTGAGCAAGACAGGGAAGAGAAAGCTGATGGCAAGCCCAACACACATTCTGGCAAACCTGGCTCCCAGTATGAACCCTTGGACCTGTCTGTGTCTGTCCGGCCTGAGTCTGCCTCTGGGTCCATTCCTGGTGCCACACTCACCATCCATGACAATGTGGCCTGGCATGGCTGCCTCTTCTGCTCCTTCTCCACTCCCTCTCTGGAGCTCATGGCCCTGCACCTTCAAGCCAACCACCTGGGAAAGGGCCACCCACAGAGATCCGAATCAGGCAGAGAGGCTTCACCCACTATGACTGGCAAGAACATGTTTGACAAAGATGACGATGGAGAGAAAGGCCCTGGAGGCTGGAACAACCACGTGGACCAGCCATACAATCCATTCCAGAGTGATTTCTACAGGCGCTTCGGAGGCCTGTATGATGGATCCCCCAAGGGTAACCAAGGCCTGCAGGGGTATGGTCCTTCAGCTGAGGAGGGTGATCTTCCCAACCCTGGCTTTCCAACTGGAGATGAAGAGATGGGTGAGAGGGGCTCTTCTGGTATAGCTGAAGATGCTAGGTCAGATGACGACGGTGCTAAGACCCCGAAGAGACGGCAGGCGAACCATTCCGATGATGAACTTGAAGATGGCCGAGGCATGAATGACGAGGACGGAGACAGGAATGAGAATGGTCAAATGGAGGAAGACGAGGAGAGGAGTCCCAGATCGGACCATCTCCAGAATCACAACAAACACGACAACCCAAGAAGTGGCGGCACTCTGGGGGGCATGAACCCACTCTCCCTGAACCAAGGCCTTCCGTTGGACAAGCAGTGGCAGTCGGGCCTGGGTCTCTTGTCTCCAGGCGGTGCTCCCCCTTCTGGACACCTGGAGCAACAGATGAACATGCTGTCAGTCCTGCGAGCCTACAGCAATGACAACATCCCAGCATTCAACGGCCTGGGAGGTGGTGCGGGAGGGGCGTCCGTGGGGGGAATGAAGAGGCCAGATGCATCCGGTAAGCTTGTGTTTAACCTCCACTGGCACCGTAATAGCTGCAAAACAGACACACAGATATATTCACACAGTGCAAATTCAATTTTCTAACCGCACCAAAACAAAACGCATATACATTTTTTACCATGCCACCCACCACGGCACCACAGACACTCACTAAAGGTTCCCGAGATTGGCTCTGAAGTGATTTCGCCCTTATTTCAAGCAAGTTTAGAAGCTATCAGGCTGGCGACTAGCAACAGATTAATCTTTATTACACGTTTATATTACTGGGAGTGCAGCGCCTCCCCTCCCGCGCAGTGCAAGGGGGAATAACCTCGGGTGAGCGGGAGCAGGACCCCGGCTCCTCTTGCCATCTCCTCCACATGTCTCTTAACTATCTTAGCTCTCATAAAGCCCGCTCCCAAAAGCCCATTACTTTATAAGACTCGTCGATCTATGACCCTGTGAAAAATGAACTGTCAGCTTTCATGATGCCGCTAAGGTTACAGCCGCTCCTTGAGACTCGGGAAAGAAGTCCTATTTTTTTTCTGTTTTCAATGTTTTACAATGGTCTTTTTACAGTTTAGGGGCCGCTCGGCAAAGTGTCTGTATTGCAGGAAAGTAAAAAGATACAGAGTCCAAGTTGACTTCGGAATACTACAAAATAGAGAAACTGCTGGGGAAGAGATAAGGCTATTAAAGTCATAAATGTGAAGCTAGCAAGACAAAGTCCTTCCAATGACAGAACCCTTTTGTTGTAAATTTGATTGTAGACTTAAAATGGTAATTCCACCGATTTTAGCTGTTAACATTACATATACACTTTTCAAAACCTATTCAGAATTTATCATCCGACTTTGGCACAGCAAGTCCGTAAGTCCACATTTCTTCACGACCATAAAAACCGTATATGAAGTGAAAATATATTCCCAGAGCGCATTGCAGTTACTTACATATATGCATTCAGTTATACAATGGAAGATATATTGAGTTATAATAATAGTGACCCGCTTTGATAATGAAGCATCGCGCCTACATCTGTTGGTCTGACCTTTTCATTTGACAAAACATTAGCCGTTGTCATGGCACCAATCTCCGTGCATATCTTAAACATTTTATCCATATGGTAACAATATCTAAAGATAAAGGTTTTTCTTTTTTTTTCAATGAATAGGAGAGATGGCTTTGTGCTAGCGTGTCCTACTTATTGTCTATGTAAGCTTGTGAAAACCCAAGCAATGTGACGTGGGCAGTTCCCTCGCAACTTGGAATGCTGACCTTTTTAGATAAGGCATTCTCTATGGAACAAAAGCCTTTCTTACATGTTGTTATTTTGTCCCAGTCGGAGGCAGGCTTCATTGTAATTAGAAAACGCAACAAGTTATTATGTTTCCTACATCCTGGCACTGGATATTCATCATGCCAATCTGGGGGATGCCATTGAAGATAGCCCTGTTTTCTATAAATGATAGCATGGAGAGATAAAAGCGTGTTAGGGCACAAAGTGAAATGGAGTAGATGAGCGGGACTTTGCCTTATCAGACATGCTTAAGTGTTAACGAGAGTTTCACGTGACAATTTTTGTTATAGCTGGTTATATAGTATTGTTCGTTAACTATTTCAAAGTGTTATGTTGTAGAATACTCACCAATATCAATACCAAAGATTGACTGATTGACTTATTTATTGACTGATTGATGTATGTATTGATCCATTGATTTAAGTATTGACTGATTGATTTTTGTCTATTTATTTTTACAGAGTTCTATTAGTTGCAAAAAACATGAAAGTAAATTTGATTCTGTGACGATCCAAAAATGCAGTATTGTGTAAAATCTAAATTATTTATTGTAAATCAAACCATTTATACTAATTTTTAACATCTTCTGAATACATGGAATACTTTTACACCAAGTTGCATGATATTAGTGTATAAAAACATTAAATTTAAACTGTATACCAACGTACAGATACTCAATATTTGTATTCAGAATATGTATTTCCAGGATATGTATTCAGTTACTTCCCAACACTGTTCACTCTTAGTTAGCATAGTATTATCCATTGGCAAAAGGGTAGTAGCAATAGTTATATTATGCTCAAGTATAAACGCAACTACTTTTATGACAGGCTAAACCTAGACTCCTTCAAATCGCACAAATTCAAAAATACATGTTGGGGATGTGGGAAAATAACCATACTTGTTTCACTTTACAAAAGGCACTATTACCTCCTCTCTTTATATGTGTCCACTTCTGAGCCCCTTATGTTGGGAGGTCAGCCGTCATGTGAAGAGCCAAAGCCACATATTCCACTGTTATTCGGTGGGGGCCGCGCAGACATCCATAAAACTCAATTCAGACCTGGCAAAATGTGATTATCTGGAGTGGGTTTGCATTAGGTTTGTATGCAAATATGGCATAAATCATTAATATCGAAATTCTCTGGTGAATGTGCGCGGGCTGTGGGAGGGCACGCGCTGCACGTCTGTAGTGGCCGCCTCTTCATTAGTATGCCCAGAGGAGGCCCGGGGGGGACAATGCACAGCAATGTACCTGCACTATGACTTGTAACACATATTCACTCATACATTAACATAACTATTTGATTTGAGTCTTTACATCCATGCCAACATTAGAAAACACCTGAGATATTATCTGTAGTCCTGCACACAGTCGACTAGACCCATTGACTTCCCAAATATTTGAGGCTATGTATATAATGAAGTTTAGAGCATGAAGTGACTATGATACATCGGAGTAATCATATATTGAGCGCGGTTTTAGACGCTTTTAACACTTTCAACGGAGTCAAAGTATGCTGATTTGTACTTTGTAATTGTATTTTCATAGACTTGAAATGGCATTGTTACGGGACCAGGGACATTTGTGAGGAGAATTTAGGTATTTTGGTCAGTGTAGCAATTAACGTAACATTAAACACAGCATACTGCATACTTAAAACCGCATTATGTATCTTTTTAGCTTTTTTTTTTTTTTTAATGTAGAAAAAATATGGGTCCTCACCCTGAGCGAGCGAGCTTGCATCTCCACAAACCCTTACTCTCATTTGGCCTGGAGGAGGGTCTCCTTCTGCTTGTTTCCATGGAAATGTTGTTCCTTTGGCTATAATATTCCACAGTATGGCATTAAACTGAAATCAATGCACGGTTTTAAGGTTCTATTTCGAATCCCCTCAGAGTCAGACAGTAACTCGTAAGTAGTTCTTAGTTCTCCCACCTGTTTGTGTCTAGTCTATGGTTCAATTCCTACCAAACCTATTTGGCTCTATATCTTGGTTTTAGTGAGTTTGTCTAGAATCTGATGTTCAAACCCCAAAACTATCTCCAACACAAGTCATATTTCCAGTTACAATATTGTATAAGGTCATGAAATATGTATATAACGCAAGAGGAAAAAGCGCACACATTGCATTTAACACATTTCTAATCACAAACCACACCTTTCTAAATTGGCTGTGGGATTGGACGTATCAATAATGTCATTAGCAGCTACGGTGGCCTGGAGGTGCGCGTAATCAGACACGGATCTGGTATCTGAGCTATACGGACGGACGGCGGCGTGTAAAGATTGATATGAAGCCGCCGCACTATTTGCAGTAGCGCAGATGTGCTTAACGCGATCGATACTTGGCTGCAGCCTCAGACCTATCTATAGCCGTGCATTATCAAACATGAAGTATTACATTATTCAAACACCAGGGTACATGCCATGAGAGCTCGAGAACAGCGCTCCTCACGTCCTCTTGCTCAAATTACATCAGCGCCCCGAGATTTACAGTGCCGGTCAAAAGTATTTGTGAGAAAGGAAGTATTGTGCACTACTTTACTCTAATACAATTTGAAATATAGTTGGTTTTTTTTTTTTTTTTTAGATTATATAATGTGTTCACAAAATGTACACATTTTTAACCTGATGATTTTATTAGCAACTAGACCCAGGAACTATCCTGTGATTTCTTCTGAAATCCAGAAATATAGGTATCAGACTGGTAAAAAGCACTGTTGCCATAGCAATTAAAAATAAAAATAATATTCTGAATTGTGTAGGCTCTCAAAATGGAACCTATAAAAAGCTGAAACCCATATTTCTGCGGAAAAAAGTGACCTAGGTAGTATTGGTCATATTTTTTTTATACATAAGGTTGTCAGTTCAATCACACTGCATACCATTTTTGGGGGGGGGGGGCACCTTTTGACACACAATGCACAAGGGGCACAATGGGCCACGAGATATAAATGTATATATTACATTGCAGATTTGGCCTGTAGCATGTAGCGAAGTGTGAGTATGCAAGGCTCATTTTACAAATTGTTTTCCAAATGAATTAATAAAATGTATAATAATGATATATATAAATAATTAATTTATTCAATTTCAGTAAAAAAAAAAAACACAACAACTTTGAACAAGGCTTACCCTCACCTATTTTAATATAATTTTGTCACTTTCGGTGGGCCGGATTAATAAGTCCAGAGGGCCATGTGTGGCCCCCGGGCCGTAGTTTGCCCACGCCTGCTATCTAGCTTGTAGTCACTAAGTCTGTGTTTCTTTTCCTTTTAAGCGCTGAGTATTAAGTATTAAAAATAAACTTTACTCATGATTCAAAAGGTCTTCAATTTTAACTCAACCAAACAATTTTCAAATTTCAAACCGTAACTTCTTGTTGAATTGTCATACTTTCCAACAATTTTTGTGGTTTGGCATTAACATTTTTTTTTGCTCATAGCCTTCGCCTTACTCGATTTAATTTACCAACTTTGACTCGAGAAGGAGATTGACAGGTGAGAGAGGGAGCGTTGATAAAAGTGTAGGACTTGGAGGAGCACTTTTCAAAGCAGAAAGTGGCACGGCTCACGGCCAAGCACCTCTCTCTGTCTGAGAAGTACGCTACGCTAACTCCGAGTGGAAAAACTGCAAAATGTTGTATATGCTAACATCAATTACACCCATTACTTACAGTTCACAAGCACCCTCACGTCCTCCAACTCCTATTGTTTGCTTCTGGGAAAAAAAAAACCTCACCTGGATGGCACCAAAACGCGATCTATTTTTGTAAACTTGAGAGGGTAAACATAGAGTGGTGGTGCCGAAGTGTCACTAGATAGCATCAGGTACACCCAAAGTAGAAGCGGTGGTGCCAGCGTGTCTTGTTCTAAAATTTTAATGGTAGAAATTGAGCTGTTAAGTGGAATCCAAACATAACATAAAATTCAATTTGTCCTGTTTGTCCAATGAGGTAACTGCTTTTGGACACACATGACCTCACTGGTGCTATTCGCAGCCCAAAAGTTGGACGTGGTAATGTAATTAATCAAATTCAAAATACTTGTTTTTGGAACATCAAATTGGTGTAGTTTTTCAGTGGATATGCAGGTGCCTTTTTTTGCAGGTTTTGTGTGAATCTAATGCAAAAAGTTTCACATTGAGGGGTTGGAAAAAATAGTAAGAAATAATCTCGAGATATTTGGGCAGACATTATTTAAAGGTCCCGTGTTACGCTGTTTTCTATGTTCTAATATCATCTATAATGTCGTTTCCTTGTTTTGTTCTGTTTCATTCACACATGTTTAACACACATATAATTAGTTTTACCTTTTAGAATTTAATGTCTAAACCTGATTAGGGTGACGAGTAGTTTTCAAGGTACATTATTAAAATGATTGACTGAAAATCAACTTTCTAATAAACCATCCAAATATACTTGCACTATTGAGCTATTGATTTGCTATGGCTGGGATTTTAAAAGAAGATTTATAGGCTTCCTTTAAATAATGACAGATTAATTAAAACTCATAAATTATAGCCCAAAACTGCTTGGTACTCTAGTAGTAGTAGTAGTAGTAGTAGTAGTGCATACCGGTTACTCGCTAGCACCAAATCATATTGCGTTGTGTCCTTGAGCAAGACACATCACACTTTACGCTTACTGTGTCATTGTTATTATTAAATTATTATGAAAAAAGTGTTTAAATAGACATGCTTACTTATAAATCTTGAACTAATTCCCAAATACACATTCAAAGCTATTCATAACCTTGCTCCACAATACCTCTATGATCTCCTCCGCACTGACACTCCCTCTTCCTCTCTCCGCTCCTCTTCCTCTCCCTCCAGCTCTCTGTTCTCTCTTCAAATCACGACGCAAAACTTACCTTTTCAGACAGTCCTATACTCAGAGGTGGAAGAAGTACTCAATGTTGTTACTTAAATAAAACAGACGGACAGATACTGGAGCCAAAAAATACTCAAGTAAAAGTAAAAGTCTCACATGAAAAAACGACTTAAGTAAAAGTATTTAAGTACCTTTAAAAATGTACTTAAAGAGTAAAAAGTAAAAGTATCATTTGAGGTTTTATACATTGTATTTGAGGTGCTATAAAGCTTCAAATGTAGTGATTTTGATACTGATTTGTGCTGAATTTTGATCAACAGAAAACTTAATCAATTTTTTCCAGCTGTTTTTATTTGTATAATTGGGTTTACTCAAATTATGAGCGTATAAAAATATAAACCCTAAAACCTTTCAGCTGGTCTCAGACAACTAATGAAAAATACTTACTTTTCACTTTTCAGCCCTGTTAAACATGTAGTGGAGTAGAAAGTAGAGATTTTGTAACATAAAAGTAAAAAAGTATCCACTTTAAAATCTACTTAAGTGCAGATACCTGAAATGTTTTAATGTACAGTACTTTACTACTTTAACTTTTTATTTTTCCATTGTCTTATTATTATTATTATTATTATTATATTATTATTATTATTTATTTTTTTATTTATTTTTTATTTTTTTTTTTTATTTCTTTATTTTTTTTATTTTATTTTTATATTTTTTTGTTTTTTTTTTTTGTTATTTTTATTTTTTATTATTATTTATACCACACAAGGTCAGTCAGTCACATCTTCATAACTTTCCCCTGGACAGCTGTGGTGAAAACAGTGACTGAACAGTGACTGAATTATGCACCAAACTGTAAAACAACCGGTAAAATGCATGATATAAGCAAAAGAAAGATTAAACAAGGCACATTCACGTATATTTTTACAGCGACACCCTGACTTTTGGTCCCGTGCCCCTTTCGACCCCCACAGTGTAGCGAGCGCTCGGGTTAAAGTTGGGCTTTTTCATCTTAATTGCAGCACTAGTGGTGTCACCAGTGGCCAATTACCCCCGTCAGAAAAGAGCCGGCTGCAGCGTGCCTTCTCCGAGCGGGATACCAACCCAAAGTGTGGAGGTCAAACCGGAACATCATGCTCGAAAATCTCCCTAGTCTCCGCAAAGGCGTGTACGCTCCGAGAGGGGGGGGGGGGGGAAAGCCCAGCCTGTTGTAATAACGCAAGATATATGTGTGTATGTATATGCGTGTGTGGTTTTGTGTGTGTGGTTGTGTGTGGAACAGGTTCTGTAAAGCACTGGTGGTAATTAAAGACATATGGCGGGATTGGTGGGCTGGCTGTGAAGCGCAGATGTAGCGGATAATAGTTGGCGTTATTTTCCACTTTCGCTGCTTTAAGTGGAAGAAAGGTAGGCTTAACAAATGAACATTCACACACACGCATGTACACAAACAAACAAACAACACGCGCAAATGGAGATATTACTTTGACACCCGCTTAAGCTGAAATTGGCGGATCACAGGAAAACTCTCGTACTGATTAGACAACATGTTAAGCTGCACTTTAAAACAGCGCCAGATTGTTTTCTTTTTCTTTTTTTTCTTTTTTTCTTTTCATAGGAGAGTTGTAATTTGTGATTTGCAAACAGTCTGCCTGTGTTTTGCCTCTTGTAGTGGTTGAACAGGACAAGCAAAACCCATGTACTTTCTTAATAGAAGAGAAGTGAAGACCAGTGAAATAAAAGTAGTAAAGTAGTAGTAAAACTGCACTTAAGTAAAACTGTTTGGTGTCTGTACATTTACAGTGGATGCTTTGTACTTTTACTTTACTACAGTTGAGAGGAGGTATGTGTACTTTTTACTCCGTTACATTTTTGAATAGGATTGAGGAGTACAAGTATTTTTTATTAATATTTGAAAAGGCTGGGGTTCATTTTATTTTTTTCAAATTTCAGCACAAATCAGTATCAAAATCACTACATTTGAAGCTTAATTAGTACATTTTTAAACAGGTACTTCAATACTTTTATTTAAGTTGATTTTTTCATGTGATACTTTTACTTTTACTAGTATTTTTTTCGGCTCTGATACCAGTACGTTTACTTAAGTAACCAAATTTTGTATTTCTTCCATGTCAAGTGAACAGATTTGAACCAAAATCAACTTAATCTATATGTAATGGTTTTTTTTTTTAATGTTTTTACTGTGTTTGAAAACTTAAGTTTGGAGTTTGCATGTTCTTCCCGTGGCAGTCCTTTGGGTCTCCATAGCAAGTTGAAATATGCACACCAGCTAGTTACTACACAGTCCTTTCTCTTTAATTTGCAATATCAGACAATTTACTTCCAAGTTCCTAGTCAGATCTGTGGAGGGATGACCCATTCACAAAAATAATGTACGTTTTTTCAAGTATTTGGGGATTTTCTAAACAATAAAACCACAAATGAATAAATGCAAGATGGATAATCACATCTCAAGCATCCATGGTGACAAGTGGGTGCCGGCCTACTAAAAAGTTACACAATCCTTATTTAAAGTTGTTCACAAATGTGCTTCATCGCAGCTATTTAGGGAATACATGCTCAGTGATTTTCGAGAGTACCTGTAGATAAACTTCTTGTTAACTCCACACTGGCTGATTTAACCCCAGAATCTTCTCACGTCACGAGGCGGTAGTCCATTACACCGCTTTGCCCACAAATACACTTTTAACATCCCTAAATTTGACCCTCTTGTTGGACTTCACACCTGTCTCCGCGCATGCCTTTAAACGCCGCAAAGCAAATTGGCCTGCTATCCTTTCCCCTCCATTTACTCCCTTTGTTCCACCGCTCCCTGGTCAGTTATTACAGCGCACATGAACCTTAACCGAGCCACTGCCCATTAAAACCAGCTCACCCACATGGACAACATCGCATTACCCTGTCCGCATTTAAGGCCACGCACCTGCAAGCATGTCTCCGCCGCAAGCACGCGTTTAAAACTTGTGGTAATGCAAAACCCGGTAATTGCCAATAATAGTGTCCTCATCAGGTGGTTAATTACCATGAATTTGGTTGCTGTTTGTCTCCTGCAAACATAGACACGCACACACATACACACATTTAAACATGCAAACTGCTTTGACGAGTGGAGAGGGCTGCATCCTCCTTATTGCTCCCAGACAGCCCCGTGGCTGCTAATGAGCGAGACGGATAGCTTACCTGCGCGCCGGTAATTATTCTGTGCACTTAAAGTAGAAAGTCGGAGCGCAAAGGTGACACCCGAGGATCTTACAGAGGCAGGAGATGCTTAGGCTTACAGCACGCACGAGCCAGAAATAGAGCTGTTACCACTGTGTTAGCCAATATCAAAAAAAAGGGTTTGTTTGAGCGGTGGCAAGCCACGGTGGTCAGGAATTGACCTCTGAAACTGATATGTAAATGGAGGTATTGAACATTTTTACAGCTGCTTTAGTATATTTGATATCAGAGGTGGGTAGAGTAGGCAAAAACTGTGCTCAATTAAGAGTAATGTTACGTCAAAGTATTACTCAAGTAGAAGTACAAAAGGTAACTGGTCACATTTTTATATAGCACTTTTCTACATTCAAGACACTTAAAGCACTTTACATCAAGGAACTACTCACCCATCAGTGTAGGTAGACACTGGGATTGAGGTGGGTTAAGTGTCTTGCCCAAGGACATACAGACAGTCATCTGTGTGACCTAGAACTGCCCCGCCAACCTTTGGGTCAGTGGATCTAACTGCTCAACCTGTGTTATTTATGTTGTGAGTGGGATTTGAACCGCCAACCTTTGGATCATTGAGCAAACACTCTACCAACTGAGGTGCTGTCACCCCCTAGTAGTAGACCGGGTAAGAGTAAGTAAGTAAGTAAGAGTAACTTAAAGAGTATCGTGACGTAACCTCTGATTTATAATGTGAAGGACAAAACTTTAAATAATGCACAAAACCTGGTATTATCAAAGGATAGACACAAAAATCATCAAAAAAAAGCGACATTATGTGAGGATGTACATTACCTACAGACTATCAGGGTGGATAGGTTCTTTAGTTTGAAGTAGTGACAATAAGGATTTGCGTTTCAAATGAATGAAGAAAGGTGTCTTGCTCAAGGACTCAATTATAGACTCCGTGCCAGAAATGGAAATCAAACCCTCAACCTTTGACTTGCTGAAAATGCTAACTGAGATCCATTATGTTCTACAAAATGTCAAGTGTTGTTTTAGCTAATAATAATACATTTGGGCCAATACATCTGAATAGCCATCATCATGCCGCTAATTGTGTCGACCAACAAAAAAATGTATACTTCTTCATCATATTTTATTTGGAACTCTCTCCAAAACCAGACTCGCATTGACATAATCTATTGTCCGAGAATGCCCACGCTCTGTGCTGTGTCAGTGCACCAGACGGATCACTTAAATGATTTTTTCATCATGGATCTAATTGCAGGTTCTTGTAAACAGCTTAAACTGATTAAAGTTGGGCCAGAGTTTGACCACTATCTGACATGGAAGTCGTTGCAGTGAAAAGGGCCTCCCCTGTGCAGTCGTCAGTCCTTCCTCTCTCCTCCTCCTCCTCCTCTTCATATTTGCGTCCTCTTTCCCACACTCCTCCCCTCCCTCTCTTTATCTATCACTCTTTCTTCTCTTACTGTAGCTGCAGGCCAGGCTCCTTCTGTGATTAAGCCGTCTGAGGCTGTCTGTCTTGTAGTGAAGAGTGAACTGTGATGAGATAATTTCTAAATGGTTGACCTAATGTTATAGATGGATGGCACTTTTGAAATTTTTTTTTTTCTTTTTTTGTATCGCTGTAGGTCAACTAGGCGAAGAGTTGGCGGTTTTACTCCCACCCTTGTGTAATACTACAAGACTTAAAAATGAACCCACCCTGAATATAGCAGTGATTTGATTTGAAGTGAAAAATGTTCCTTGAGGTATACTATCAAGCTGAAAAATTCCTTGATTTATCGCTCCATGTCTTTTTGACAAATATACAGGGTGGCTCAAAATCATATTTGAAAAAAAAAAAAACATGACTTTATCGCTCCATGTTCTTTGTTCTATTTTTTTTTTTTTGGCTTCTATTCAATTTTTCAGTAAAGTTAAGTAACATTTGACTCTCATAAAGGCAGGAATAAAAGTACATATGCATTTCAGTATAACTTTTTACAACTTCCCTTTCAAATATACAGTATAATACACCGTGATTGGCTTGACACATGTGAGCTGAACACTGAGCACATATTACACATCACATTCTGAACCTCCGCCCTCTCCCTTTCCGCTGCTTCACCGACCTGACAACTTGACGGGTGGCAACGCAAAGGTGCTATTTCACATGCGTTCCAATATTACCAGTTTAACTTGTGCCGAGGTGAATTAACGCCTTGTCACCCAAAAGTGCAAATAGTGTCGTTTTCAAAGGGCAATTAAGTGTAATAGCTGCTGTCAAGCCTTTAAAGAACAAACCTGTTGCTTTCTTTGCTCTCATCGTCTCCGCCGGTAACTCTAAAAATATTTTTGTACTCATTAATTCCCTCGATAGCACCTGCTGAAAGGTACGTTTGAAAAAAAAAAAAGAGGAAAAAAATCGTATTATTCTTCTTCCCTTGTGATTCCCCTCTCCCTCAACTGTCTCCACTAATACCTCTGATCATATTGGCCTCTATGACGTTTCCTGGAAATACAGTACAAGTGAATGAGGGCCGGTATCGAGTTGCCCTCAACCAAGAAAGCCGAGCCGAACGCTTGGATGATAGCAAAAGTTGCATGACAATTATTCTATTCATTATTTGAGAAGACGGGAAACAGGAGGTAGGATGGGAGTTGTGAGGTTGCTTTCTGCTTCGGATCACTCCCGTACAACCAAATCAAGTGCTTTTATGTATATATGCGAGCCTGCGTAGCCTTACCACCTAGCGCATTCTCAGCCAGCATATCTCCAAAAACATGAAACAACGGGTTATAAATTGGCCTTCCAAGCCGATATATTTGACATGATCTCGGCTCCCCGCCTCGTTAGCTAGCTGTTTGTTTCCATTCTTGTGTGACTCCTGTAGACTTTGTTGCAGTTTGGAGTTGCCTCTCTTAAGAAATGCAAGCGTTCCCCCTTTCTCTTCCCCAGGCGCCCCGGAGATGTAAAAGGAACGGGGGAAAGGAGGGAGGAGAGGGGGTCGGTGATGATGGTGGTGGGTAGGTTCTCGGAGGAGTTGTAGTCATAAAAAAAAAAAAAAAAAAAAAAAACTCCTATCCTCCCAGGGAAGACAGAAGGCACAGGCGAACCGGCATAATAACTACACTTACGCAGCTAGTCGACACGTAATGAGACAATACCGCCGCGACTTCAAGGAAACTCGCAGATATATAAAAAAAAACAAGGGAAGAAGTCGAGAATAAAAAGGTGGGGGGGGGGGCGCATTCGAAATAGAAAATTGGGTGGCGGGGAGGGAGGGGGTGTAAATAAAAAAAAAAAAAGACAAGAAAACTATGTCAACTTTTATTTCCGCTGTTATTCCACATCAATGGAGGCATGCCGCGGTACTAATAAAAACAAAACAAAAAACACACAGGTAGCGAAAGAGAGACACTTCGCAGAGCACACCAGAGTTGCTAGCGGGTTGTTTGAAAAGCGCTGAGGCAATTAACGACAAATAAGTTGTAGCGTTCTCCCGGTGCGAAAGGGGAGATCCCGACCGATAGCTAAAAACATGTTTGATTTCGACATCAAAAAATGGCAAATGAGTAAAAGTCAAATAAACAAGACGTTAAAAAAAATGCTAGAAAGAAACAAAACACATAAACCATGGGGGGATAAGAATAGCGTAACTGGCAACACTGGAACGTTTGCATTTAGAGGATAGCATTGAGTTCCAGGCAGAAGTGCGTATGAGCTACGTTGTTTTGCATTGCATTTCCTCCCGTTACAGGTTTAAATATGTTTTGAGATGTGGCCCTCGATAAAAAGTTTGGGCACCTCTGTTCTAATTGCAGTGGTTTGATGCGGATTATAAAGGTGACCTGGATGAACTGATGGGATATAGTTTGCTTTTAGTTGGAGGCCAGGTCAGAATTTGCAGGCAGAACAATTTTGTAACTACTGGGCCTTTTTATACAATATAAAAAATGCCGCAAAGTTTAATGCCTTCCCTGTCAGCAACTACGAACACTGGTTTCTTTCAAACTCACAGGCACAGTTTGTGTCAGTTGCCTGGAATGTTGCAAACTTATCTCCATGGAGACAAGCAGGTGGCAGATCTGTGGGGAGGAGAGACCACTTGCCATAAGAATGCATGGTTTTCAAGGATTTTTTGTGCAATAAAAAACATTTATATATAGATAGAGTGCTTTATTTCAAACTTTGGAACATTTCAGATAAAAAAAAAAACATGAAAACAAGCAGGTGACAGACAGTGATAGTCAAACCTCTGCTCTTTCAAAAATAAGAACATCCAGCCACTAGAAACAATGCAATATTTCCACAGTCCACCATTGTTCTTTTTATGTCTTTTTCCTCCCCCCCTGCGCCTGTCGTTAAACAGCCGGCTTGCAGGGAGAATCCATTTTAATCTGATTAATAACTTAGTTGATCACATATAACCTAATTTCCATTCAGTGCCGCCCTTGTCTGCCCGGGCCATATCCACTGTTGACCTTTGGAGCCATGGCCAGTCACAGAAGACCACAATGTGCGCCATTGTCCTGTCCCGAAAGATGTTTTATATCATTACCAAAAATGCCCCCATCTTTAAAATGATTCCTACCAAAAGGCCAGGACTTGCGATTGAATGCGCATTTGTTACTAGAGTTATTAGGGATTCGGATTTCCATCAAAAGGGATGGGAACAAGTTTTCTCATGCATTCACAGTAATATGAATCGTCCTTTTAAAACAGATATGGTTACATATTTGGTACAGTAACGGGTTGAGAGTTAAGCTTTCCTCCAACACTAGGGTTCTTTGTTAGCCGAGCCCAACTAATAACTGCCCCCTGATCCCCATCTCGGAAGAAACTCCAACTTCTTTTTTTTTTCTTAATTTTTCATCATTGAATATATTTGATTACACCGCCATTTTGTCATTTCAATTTTACTTAGCGCTGAGAGATCCGCATTCAGGATAGGCAATTTGGGCGGCACAAAGTAAGCCGTTTTTGTGATGACAGTTGAAACGATAGAAAGAAGAAAAGACAGAAAACAGTTTCGATGTCCTTTAGTTTTACTTTGTCTCGTTGCCGTGCACGTACAATATAAATGGAATATTCATGGGTGGCAGAGAAGTTTGGGGCACCCATATGCTTGGTGGTGGGAGCAGCTTGCACAGAGGATGGTGGACGGAGTTGACATGTTGGGTGGGGGTGGGTGACACTGAGCATGAGTACAGCCTCTGGCGCACATTCACCGCTGGCATCAACCAGGTCAGGCAAAAACATGGGGTTACAATAGAAACTGGAGACCAATGGATGAGATGATGATATAGAAAAAGGGTTGTTCATCAGGACTAGAATTTGAGTTAAAGCAACACCGTGTGACTTTTTGGAAGCATCTCATCACCTGCCTGCCTGATTCCGCGATAGTAGAAAGTTTAAATCATACAACGTGGAGAAAATTTGGTTTTATGCCATGCTGTGCAATATTACAGTGATCTCTCGCTATATCGCGGTTCATCTTTCGTGGTCTTGCTGTTTCGTTGATTTTTTTTTTTTTTTACAGCGTATGAACATGCATTGTCTTTTGCATCTTGATTGGCTAAGGGACTGTAAATCGTTCAGCCAAATTTACATAAATGTTCAATCGCAGGGTGACTCTTAAATGCTGTGAGTTAAGCTTTGTCCTCAACAAAACCCACAATGTCAACGTTCTGCACCGACCAATTTCAGAAACTCTTTGGACTTAAGTGTCTCTGAGCACTGAGAAGCTCCTCTGCACATACCGCTGGAGCAGAGGCACGAGAACAAAGTGATCATCGAGGAAGAGGGAGATAATATATGAGTGTTTAAACAAGAGAGAAATGTGAGAAAATGTTAACGCCTGTTTGGGAAAAGTGTATAAAGTGTGTGGTGAGGTGAAGCTGACTAATTTGCGGATTTCGCCTATTGCCGGTTATTTTTAGAATGTAACCCCCGCGATAAATGAGGGACTACTGTATAGCCAAAAGACCAACATCTTCTTAAAACCAAAAAAAGTCGTATAAACATTGAAATTAGAATAAAAGTTATGCTGTCACTTTGAGAACATGCCAAACAGAATACAATCCAGAAACAAACCAGAAACCATATTATTACGTGGCAAGAGGTCCAACCACCGTGACACATTTTGCATTTAGATATAGACGATTATGTTTCCTACTTAAACATTAGACATTATTGATCCCTATGTGAAACTACTTGGATTTTGAAACACTTTAACAAACACTGTCTGCCTTCTAAGTCTACATCAAGCCATCACAACATTTCAAATCAAAACCCCGACTTCCTCCATTGTATCTCTATCCTATCTCCCATCTTCTCTTCTTCGTTTCCATCCCCCTTTCTGTCCTGGTTGCCCTCCACTGCACCCCTCACTTTCTCCTTCCTTTACTAATCTGTTGTTAGACGGATGAGACCGTGGAGCAGCGTGATTCACTGGCCTGGAATCCTTGTAAAATCAGCCCTCCGCGCATTTGCCAGTTTCCAGAAATTGTAAGAACTTTATGGTTTTGTATTTTTTTTTTTTTATTAGGCATCGGAAGAAAAGAAAGAAGAAAAAAAAGGTTAGAGAGAGGCAGTGGGGAGAGAATTATAAGGAAGGCATTAGAGCTATACTTAAAAATACATTTATTTGAAGGTGTTATACAATATCGTTATGTAGTAACTGTAGTAACTTAGTAATTATGGTTCTATGAAAATGTGTCTTTTACTTTTGCTTTACGACACAGTTTAAAAAGGAGCTGTGCCTGATTTTTTTCTTAAACTAGTTCATTTTAAATGGTTTTCAGTGGTGCAAAGTTATTCCTGACTTACCTTATGCATGGAAACATCCTAATCACTCCCCTTGATTAATTTATAAGTGTTTTTTGCAACTTTCCAAGACCAGACTGGAGTTTTGCCAGCAACAACTATCATGCTAACGCCCACTTCCTGATTCTTTGACAATAAACCACTTTATAATTAGATGCAGACAGAACACAGCGGGCTTATTCTGACCTCGAGAGCTGCTTCTACAATGTATCTGTAGGAGCAAGACACATTTTACTCAAATACATAGAAAAAAATTGATTGTGTACTGGCCCTTTAAGAACTGGCTTTTGGACATGAATGTTAAACAAACAACTTTGCTTCCTTTTAAGCTATTTAACACCAAACAATGGCATGGCACTAGCTCCGCACAATAACGCTTTTGCATAAAAAGAATAGCGATAAGAAGGGTTTGGCTCTGTTCTGTCATCTCTTTATTCCTCTCTTTTTCCACTCTTTTTTTCCATCATTCCATCATAGAATCCGGCTTGATCTGTAAGCATCAAGTGCAGCACAGAGAGAAGTCATATTCTCCACAAGCTAATTCACTAAACAAGGATTGGTCATAGTTTTTAAGAAGCATTCCATAATGGATTTCAATGTTTGAGTCATATTTAACTGGCGGTACGAATGCAAGGCACAATTGTTGTCTTTATTACAGGAAGAAAAGGAAAAAAAAAGCATCCCGTCTCTTCTCTCTTTCACTATCTATCTATCTGTCTCCGCCAATCTCCTTCTATCAGATTTTTCCTATTTTTTTATGCCCATAAAAGATGATATCGGAGCAACGGTCGGCAAGCGTGGCAAGGTCAGTGCCGCTCGACAGATGACAAACGATCTCAAGATGGCCGCATCATCTGTCCGATAGTTGTGGAGGAAAAATACAGGAAAAAAGAAAGATAAATGCATATAGCTTTATCCGATGGGTGATGGGGTTATATCACAGAGAAACACCTGATTCTGCTGGATCTTAAAACACACACGTCTTAATATGAAGTCATCAGCTAGAATCGTGAATAGACCACGATCTTGATATAGTGTTTTTGGCTAGTTTTTAGTTGTTTTTTTTTTAATTTATCTCTCTTTTTACCCTTCACGAATACCATAAATCAAAAACGAAAGTCTAAAGTAAACAAACATTTTGAACATTTCTGAAATCAACATGTTTTTGGCCAGTTTTCCATTTCTCCCTCTCTCTTTCTCTCACTCACTCACTCTGTCTTGTATTTTTTATTTATGTTTTTATCTGTTGAGGTGAAAAAAAGGGTAATTTATAGAAAAAAATAAATCTTATCTGCATATCTGGAAATGGACTTGGCAAGCTATAGCAATTCTGCATTATGGACAAGCTGCTCATCAGATGGGGAGACGGGGCTATTTTTGTACCCCCCCCCCCCCAATCAGCCCCCCCCCCCCCCCTTCCTCCGATGCCCTCTCTTCCCCCTCCCTCCCCGTCCTATACCCCTCCCCCCTCCCTCCCTCCAAATAAATAAGTAAATCAAAGAGAAGGACTCGCGCAACTTTCCATTTAAATCATTTTGATTGATTTTTCACGCTGTTTATTGTTTTCTTTCTGTTTTGCCCTCATCACTCCATCCTTCTATCGCTCCCTCATTATCGTCCCGTCTCGCCGACTGCACGGGTGGGGTGGGTACGTGGGTACGAGCGGGGGGGGGCAGCACGAGGACCCGACGTGTGCGTTCCGTCCGCTACGCTAGCTGATGGCCACTTTTGACAAAACACTAAGTGCGTTTCTTAATTACGTGACTTTTCTGTGATACCGTTGTCATGGGCGGCAGACAGGGCCTCTCGGCGAGCTCTGATGTTCTTATTATGTTCTCATTTGGATGCCGGCTCTCTGCAGGTAGTCCTCTCCCCTCCGAGCAGTACAACACCCCCCACCCCCCTCCCTCTTCGCCCAATCACATCACATACACTGCTCTCATCAATGGTATGTAGTTAGTGTGTTAACGTGATTACATGTATTTATTTTTTTGTAATTTTTTGCAAAAAAATTATAACATGGGTCAAAGGAATAACATACTGATTTTACAATTTCATTTAATTTTTTTTTTTTTTCCTTATAGATGTCATAGTGGGGGGAAAAAATAAACGACAGACCGCAACTACAACTACTACTAACTACTACTACTACTACTGCTACTAGTACTAATAATATTAATTATAATGGCAACTATAACTAATTATAGCATCCCTACTACAACAACAACAACTACTACTAGCACTACTACTACAACTACTACTAATAATAATAATGATAATAATAATATAATAATTGTTACAATGGTAACTTTAACTAATCATAGCATCCCAACTACTACTACTAATAATAATAATATAATAACAATTATTATGGTAATTTTAACTAATCATAGTATCCCAACTAGTACTACTATTACTTCTACTACTACTACTACTACTACTACTACTAATAATAATAATAATATTAATAATAACTTTAACTAATCATAGCATCCCAATGTCTGATAAAGTCTAAAGGAGCTTATCTGTGTACAAAGGGAACATCACATTTAACGTAAAACTGCATGAACGATCGAAGTTCGCACATTTGCCAATTTTCTTGCTGCTAAAGGTGTGTGTAATGTCGACAAAAGGCAACTGTAGTTAACATATCACAGGGTTGATTGCAATATTTCTCACTGACATACTTCCGATGATTTTGCTCATAAACAACAGCATGTCCCAGCAGGGCTACCGTAGCAGAACCAAAGGTGTTATGAAGAAAAATGTATGCATGTATATACGGATTCTATACAATTTGTCTTGCCGTAAGGTTAAATATATCTTGTTTATTTGAAATATTTGTTTAGAATTTGTTGATGTGTGAGGCTAATTCAGTTTTAAAGGATTTACAGTTGACTTTGGTATATTATAGCGAGTCCTTACAATCAACATTTTCAGTTTTTTACAAATTTATATATAAAATTCTGACAATTTTTGAGATGTTTAGCAAGTAAATGAAGTTTTTCCAGAACATTTTTTTTAATGATTCATGCTGTTGTCCATCTAACATCAGTCACAGTTTCTGTCTTTTCATTTCTACTCAAAAAATGACTTTTTAGTAAATTCCGAAAACAATTATTTAGCACGTTCGTCAAATGAAACAGAAGGTGCCAATTTTGATCGTTCCTTTTTCTATTCCCTGTTTGAAAAAGTCCTGTCGGCTTATACCTAAAGTCTTCTAAGTAACCCTTCTATTTTCCCAAGCTGTTAGCTCAAACACATCTCCGCTCATTCTTCCTTTCTCTCCCATTAAGTTTTCAAAGTTTACAAAGCGTTTTTTTTATCCAACTTTTTCCTTAACACTCGCGCTATTAAATCTCTCACAATGAATCGCGGTGGTCTATTGGGTTTTTTGCCAGTTGAATGCCGAGGTTGCAGTATTGGATCGTACACCTATTGAAGCTGACGCAGTACAACAAAGCATAGAGGGCCAAAAGTAATGATCATATACAAATATCAATATGAGAAAGAGTGCGCGCTAAAGAAGACGTATGGCTATTGATGTTTAAATAACTGTAGCGTCAGGGAGATGGAGAGAGGGGGGAAAAATGTGAATCATATTTTCTCAACTGCGTCTTGGGGAGAGAAGAGAGGAGAATCGAACGGACTCCAGCGAGGCGTATATAAGAGGCAAGGGTAGGATAAAACGACTCCTGTTCTGTTCGCTATTAAGTAAAATTTCAGATAAATATGTTATCTTTTAGCATTATGATGTTGTGGAGAGTGATATGGTCAAATGAGATCTTTGGGATATTTAAAGACAATGGCTTTGTACAGATCTGACTATGTTTCTATACACAAATTAAAGCTTTTATCGTTGTAGCTGAATACTTTTTTGTAGCAAATAGTCGTTGGTTTTCTTATTTTGATCATGTAGATACCATGTATTTGTTTTATACACCTTTTTAAATCTTTGTTTAGGAAGACGCTTATTATAGTACGACGGAAATATAGTAAAAGCAAAAAAAAAATCCGTCAACTGGACAGAAAGTTGTGGGAGTGTAGACGTTTCGCTGCTCATCCAAGCGGTGTCCATCGGTGATCAAACCAGAACTGAAGAAGCGGCTTGGATTAGCAGTGAAACGTTTTCACTCCTACAACTTTTTATCCATTTGACAGAATTTACATTTTGCTTTTACTATGGATCATACCTGGATGACTGAGGGATTACACAGATATGTTTGGAAATCTTATTCTGCTGACAGCCAAAGATGAAGTTTAAATCTGTCAACTGGGCAAATCGTTGTAGGAGTGAAAACGTTTCGCTGCTCATCCAAGCCGCTTCAGTTCTGGTTAGATGACTGGTGGACTCGGCCTTATATCTATCTGAGGGAAGGAAGCTAACTACACTGAGACTGTAAACCGCTATTGTCTCCAGTTTCAGCCTTCGTCTTTTGCTATGGATCAGATCTGGACGACTGAGGGATTACACAGACTTATTCTACTGATGTTGTTCTTGAACGCTCCTGTTGCACCACTGCAAGTTGTCAGTTTTACGTACATTCCCCCACACTAGCCCCAATTCTTGCCTTTGCTTCTTGCACGACTGATTTAAATCATATAAATACAATACGTAAGTCAGTCTTTCGAACGATTATTTGAACCAATCCCAACGCTTCGCCTCCGCATAAAGACTCACAAATCCCATCACGACGTTGTGCCACATTTCGGTGTGTCGCTATCTCGACCACTAAAATGAGAACGCTTGACAGTGCGACTCTCCTTTGACTATGAAACCAAGTATAAAGTTAAAACATCAATAGTGTATTTTTCCCACTCTTCCCGCATGTGCAAGTCTTAATTTGTCTGTGTATACTTGCCTGTATTTGCATTTCAAATAGTCCAGTTTGAAGTCGGCGGTTGAAATGCCAGGACGCGGGTGGATGACAATCACCTGGACTCAGACGCATTTCTATTCTAAAAAGGTGCCTTTATCCCACGTTTGACATTAAAACTAAAGCGCTGAACACAACACAAGCACAATACAAAAATACAGTGACGTGTCCCTCCCGGGCCTCCTCCTTCCTCCTCATTATTTTACTATCTACTTCACATTTGAATGGTCACAGATGTGGTCTTGGTTTGATCCTGGTTTAGTTCTGATGTTGGCTTAGTTTGGTCCTGTTCTTGCACAGGTTTAGTTCCATGTTTCTGTTTGTGTTCAGTGTAAGCAAATGTGAATGCAGCCGTATTGTACTACAGTCGTCCCTCGTTTATCGCAGGGGGTTACGTTCTAAAAATAACCCGCAAGAGACGAAATCCGTGAAGTAGTCAGCTTTATTTTTTTTTTACAATTATTATATATGTTTTAAAGCTGTAAAACCCCTCACCACACAATAAATACACTTTTCTCAGACAGGCATTAACTTTTTCTCACATTTCTCTCTTGTTTAAACACCTTCAAAGTTCAAACCTTTGTATATTATCTCTCTATTCCTTGATGATCGCTTTAAATGTTGTTTCACGTGCCTCTGCTCCAGCCTTATCCGTGCACCGAAACACTCAAGTCCAAAGCGTTTCTGAATTTTGTCGGTTCAGAACGTTTCATCGACATTGTGGGTTTTGTCGGGGTGAAAACTTGCAAACATACAGCACTTAAGAGACACAGTGCGATCGAACATTTATGTAAATTTGGCTGAAGGCATTCTGCGCTGTACGGGAGACACGGCACGTCCCTTAGCCAATCAGGACGTAGAACATTATGCGCGTTGATGCACTAAAAAAATAAAATAAAAAAGCACAAAAGAAATATCTAGACCACAAAAGATGAACCACAATATAGCGAGGGACCACTGTATCTAGAAAAGAGTTTGGTAATGTCACTTAATTGTCTCCTTCAATGCAAACCTTACCTGGAGGATCTTACCTATTGTTGCACGTTTTTCGGTTGATGGAAGTACCCAGACACAGGGATAACATGTAAACCCAGAATATTCTTGCTAGGACGAGAGAGTCCTAGCTACTCAGCCCCTATTGCCGTGTTAGTCAATTCTGCACATTTTAACCGTAACCATCCCAGATTTTAACTTTTACTTTATACTACTTGCCTTCCCCTTTCCTCACTCCTTTTCCCTATCTCCTTACATTCAGTCTCATAAAGCAACAGTGTGAGCAAACTAAAATAAGAGAAGAATCAGCAGGATAGAGGAGCGAGGGGAAAAACGGATTCGGTGGCAAACAGTTGGGGTTCACGTTCGCATCATAAAAAATACCCCTCCCTCTCTCCCCCCTTTCACTGCCTTTTCATCACTTTTCCATATTAATTTCAGTAATTTACAGTAAATCCAATAGCTGCCACTCACGCACCACAACGCGAAAAAACGAGAAATCCAAAACAACGTTGTAAATTTACGGGTTTGGGCAAACAGATGCTTTAATGTTTACGGTATGAACCACTCTAAAATATTAAAGATTTGTCGTTTGGGACTTTGCATCAGTAACCATCTGCTTTCCATTAAAATGTTAGGACTCAAAAATGCAACCAACACTCAAAATGCTATTTCGAGACTTTTCTTTTCTTTTTAGATTTTTTTTGGGTGTTTTTTTTTATTTTTTTAGAACTTCACAGATCTGCTCAATCTTCGGGGGGAAAAACTGCATTGCCACAGACAAACAACCTATTTGAGTCGCGTCGAACTCTAGCAGCTAACTAGGAACATCAAACGAGCTAGCGGAGAATGAGCAGCCGCGCTATCAATGCGGAAAACACAGAAGTGCGCTGACAGACATGAGGAAAAACACTCCAAAAAACAAGACGAAATTTGAAAAAAAAAAACGGTTTGGAAGTTTGAGAGGAGAGGAAAAAGGAAGCAGTCTTTTTAAAATCAACACCTGTTTTAGAGTTCAGGATCAAGCTGTTCGACTGGAATCATGACAGGAAGTTCAGACGTCGACATTTTTGTGTTTTATCGAGAAAAAATTGAGGAAAAAAAAGTTGTTGCTGAAAATTATATTACACGCGACACATTTGCGGCATTATTATTAAAAATCATTTCGCTTGCACAACTTTAAATGACCAAAGAGCGACACAAGTTACATAAAGCAAAAAACTTTATCTTTTTTTGGAAGTTATTAGGAGCTGTTTCTGCACAGCAATAATTTCGCATGGAACTAGTTGCAAGTTTCATTTTCTTTAGTTGCCAAAGTTGGTGAGTGTTGTAACTTTTTTCATAATAAGTCAGTCTGAAGTTTTGCATTTTGTTTAAAGGCAGTACATGCAAAAAAAAAAAATGGGGAAAAAATTAGAAAACTACCAGAAAACAAAAAAACACTAAATACCATCATAAACGTTGACCAATAACTCGAAAATGATCACGTGCATTTCACTGTGAATAGATACACGACCTCTATTATCAATAATGAACGTCGTTTTAACCTCTGTAATGTTTTTAGGGTTACGCATTTGCCTGTAGTAGAGATAAATAGATAGACACGTAACCTCTTCTTAAATCCTGCCCACCAAAGTCTTCCCAAACTCCAAATGACAGAGTATCCTTTACGGCACTTGGCACAATGAATAAAACCCACATAAAATGCCATACACTTTTTGATTCATATCTCTATTCTATTACACCCCCCCAGCCCTTTGTGTCCTTGAGCAATTCACCAGCGCCGGCTCGGGTTGCCATGACTAAGAGCTTCGCAAAAACGTCTGAATTGTAAAATTACAGTTGTCTACCGTATTTTTTTTTAAAACTTTCATTCCTGATGTCCTTGGGTTGAACGGGGCTATGGTGCGAAGACATCTGTCCCGTTCAAACAGATAGGGAAAAAAAAACAACATGGAGGGCTTCCGAAGACTGCAGTTAAATATTATGTTACGGCGCGATACGGGGAGGGAGTGAAGACTTATGGGCCAAGTCAAAGGTAAACAATTACAACATCGTGAGTCACTTTTTTGGCGTGCAGCTAAAGGAAGATCAGCCCTAGCTAGCGCTTAATAGGTAATTTCCTATTGTCCTGCGTAGATGGGATCGCATGCGTTCAGCTCGCGACAGGGTGGTCCGGTCAAAGGGAGCTAGCAGCCACACACATATCAATGAGAGGGTGCAGGGGAGAAATTACACATTGGAAAAGTTGGCGAGGGAAACTTCTGCAGGAGTTGTTCGAATTATGGGAGAGTTGCAGTGTTTACATGTAGTTTAGGCTTGCAAAAGGATCGGATAAGCCATCAAACTGGACTTTTGACAAGCGTGATTGTGCGTACGGGAAGTCAGTGATGTAGTTTAAGCGTTCTTGTGGTATTTGAAAGCGTTTAGTAACTTAAAAAAACATAGATTTACTTATTTTTGCTGTGTTGTAATTCGCTTTTTTGGAAATGAATATGTTGATTCTGCACAGGATGCCGTTTGTTACGTAATCCTCGTTTGGGATCGCTCCAAACAAGTACTAGTTTTTGACTCGTTTTACATTCTAATGAAACTGAGATACTTAAAAGGTTAATCACAGAAATTACTTCATTTGTTATACTGTTTATGCGAAACTAACGCCTAGAAATCTGGGGGGAAAAGTTGCATTTTATGTTTTATCTCTTTGCATGAGAGTTCAAAACCACTTCAGTGTCCTAAATTAGTTTTTTTACAAAATCGAATGGTGAAATAATATTGAATTACATATTTATTTCTGTTCTTTCACTGTTCTACCAGTTATTTACTTGTTAAACTCGTCATCAGACAAAAGCCAAAATGTGTCTACTTGTACCATGACAGATTCGGTGGGACATTTTTGTTTTTCCTCATTTGCGGACTAACTACATGTCCATCGCTGCGTCTGTCATCCGCTGTTTGTGCTCCTCCCTCTCTCCGTCCTTTTCTCTCCCTCCCTCTCTCGTCACTCTCGTCTGGTGATGTCAGCATCGCCGCGTGAATCATTAGGATATCAGTGTTCCAGCCCGTGACAGAAAGTGGCTGATTAACAAGCTTTCGTGTTTTTCCCTTTTCTCTCTCTTTCCTCCTCCCATATTCTTTACTTTTTTTTTTTTTCGTTTTTTTTTTTTCCTATCCGAGAACTCCTGCTGCTCCCTACGACACCCCTCCCTCTCTCCCCCTCTTCTTCTTCTTCTCTCCCCCCTCCTCTCCTGTCGCGGATAGCAGGGAGTCACAGGTGTGTAGCAATAATTACACATACACTCGGATATATAAAAAAAATCTAAAAAAAAATAACATCGTTTTCATCATTTAATAAGTTTGCGGTTAAAATAGGCAGAGCGAGACGGAGCGGGCTGGGATCTTATCTGATACCCCAACCTCTAACTTAATCATATGGCTCTTAAGAGCAGCCCGCCACCAGCTGGGCCCCGGTAATATGCATGCAATATGTGTGTAAAACGATATGCTTTAATTTCGAGCCCACTTTAAGCAGCAACAAAATCTGTTTATATGGAAGACATTTAAAAAGAAGTGAAGTGAGGGAGGAGAGAGGGAAAGAGAGAGCGAGAGAGAGAGAGGAGGAGGAGGATGGGGTTAACTATTGCACTCCGGGTTCGACAAAAGCCATCTGCCGAGGGGAAGACACCAGTGTATACAATAGAGAATGTACATTATATATGGAGGAATAGGGCTCGGTGCCAGTAAGAATAATGACATAATTGTAATGCTTGGAGTCCGATTTCCAGTGTAAAAGAAGCATATGGCGGGCGCAAGCTGTTCTTACTTTTGCATGTCCGAAAAGTGTCTTGCTCCCCGATCAGCAATTAACCTACAGACTGAAGTATATTTACTTTTTGTAGATCCTCCAAGACACGCACGCTTTTGGATATCAGGTTTTGATACAGGAACATACAGTTTAGTTCAAAATATTACAGGCTTTGAGAGAAGGTGTAAATGCAGGTTTAAGCAGATCTGTGACAGTAGACATATAGTCAGGCGTGTTGTCAAATGTGTTACAATAGGTAAAAAAAGATTTTAAAAAACTGGACATGCTGTTCTGATTAGCAAAGTTGATACGTTTTTGTTTGAAGGCCTTTAACTTTTTGAAATGTTCATACCTTTTGCATAATGTTTGGTGCTTTAGTCTAGTGCATTTTATTGTTTTGGATGAGAACCAACTATGATGCCAACTTCAGATGTAACGGTAATTAGGCAGGTTGCTGGGTGAGAACCATGTGGAAACAGCTTCCTGAAACTATATCAGAAAGAAAGTTTCTCTGTCACGGTGCAACGTTTGAGAGAGAGGAGGGGCTAAAGCAGAGGTGGGCAAACTTTTTGACACATGGGCCTCAAATATATGTATTATATTAGAGATTTGTAGTTTGCCCATGTCTAGGCTAAAGGTTGGGAGCTATCTGTTCAAACTGAACCATGTTAAACGTTTGTAGTACAAAATTGGCCAGAGCCTTGAAACTGAAATATCAAAATAGAACAGGTTGGTAGTTTGATCCCCGATTTGAATGTATTTTAGTTGAAATATTATCAGTAATCGCATCACTTTAGTATATTTCCTTTACCTTTTAGTTCAGTGCGTTTTGTTTCCTCATTGGCTAATCTCTCCAAAGTTATATTTAATCCAACAATATCATCCATTTTCTTACTATTCATTCCCCTGCACCTATCATATGTAACAGTCCGCATTGTGCAAACAGAGCTCACACTCTCATTGACATCAAAACCTAAACTCTATCCCTTTTTAGCCAACTTTCCAGTTTGTCATCTGCTTTTTTTTAAGTCGCTACCCCCTCCTCTGCTGCTCCTGGGTGGCATTCGGAGTTGCAGACGGATTGTTTACGTTAATTTCGTCGTAGGTTTTCAGCGCGGTAACAAATGCTGGACATGAGCGCTCTAAAGCAGTCGGGATGATGGCGCTTAATGACTGCGATGACACGGATTCCGCCGGTCTCCTGAGGACGGGGGGGGGGCACATGCGCAGGCTGCCTGTGCTCTCGAGGAGGCCCGAGGAGACACCTGAGGGGAGGGGGAGACGGAGGGAAGATGGGGTGAGGCATTTAGGGACAGCGGAGATAAAAAGGAAGAGCGCTGGGGTAACTAGAGATGATCTTTTGGGGTTAATTGAAGACTTCACAGAGGAATGAGTGGGTGTAAATGTTCAAATGGTAAGATTCAGTATCCGTGACGTAACTTGTGTGAAGTGTAGAGCAGTTTCTTGACAAAAGTGTAAATTGAGACCATTTTACCTATTGATTGTGCATCGGAGGGTGGCGGTTTGATTCCCGTGTCGAATTGTATACTGTCATTTTGTTCTTGAGCAAGACACTTTACTCACACGTGTGAATCTTTTTGTGTTAGTTGGAGACACCGATGATAAAGACTAGCTGCACATTTTTCGTCAGTTAGCCTCCGCGCAGCTTTATCGTCAACCGAGCCAAGTTACAGGTCAGATCTGCGGACAGGCGACCCCCCTCACAGTTAAGAATTCACATTTTTTTGGTATTTTTCAGGTATCTGTGAACAATAAAACCACCTGTACTGAATAAATTGAATATGCAAGTCCAGGCCTTGTCCTTTTTTGAATAGAGTTCTGCCTCCCATACCCCTCCCATCTGGTTTAGACAGGAGCTATCAAAGGTACTTCTGTCTGTTCGCGACTTCAAAACGTGCCGAAACGTCCGTCAGCCGCCGTCACCGCTCACCACTGTATACCGCAGCAGACATATTTGATCTGTCCTCTCAACAGATCAACAGTCTCACCAATACAGAGAAAGATGAAGAGGGGAGGAGGAAGAGGAGGGGGGAGAGAGGAGAGAGCACAACAACAGGTGGTATGATAGGCTTAAAAGAGGGGGCATTGTTGGGAGTCAGATGTGCTTAAACTTTTAATGGGACATGATGCAAATTAAAGTCATTTGCTCTCCTTTTTTTGTGGCGTACTCTCTCTTGTTTCAATTAAAGGGAGTCTGTGCTCTTCAGTAAAAATGCACCTGGATCGCCACTGCCTAAACCTGCAAATGCATAGACGTTTTCCTCTTTCTCGGTATAAGGACAGGCTGGGGTTTAGGTAGTGACCGTCCAGATCAGAGAGAGTCCTTTTAGGTTTAAACACACTGGATTTCAGCATTGAAACTGGCAACCTAAACCTAAAACCTCTGCTTTTTGATTGGATAATCAGATTGAGAAATTGCAAATTATAACATAAAAAACGTAGCCATCATATCCAATGTTTTATGTAATTAAGAAGAAATGTAACATAGATTAGAGAGAGAACAACACTGTATAAAATGTACTTATAAGGGATAGACTGTCTGAATGTCTCACTTGTTTGTTGAACTTTTAACACAAGATCTCATAATTGTATAAGAATAAAAACTGGCCGCACTAGAGCTGAAATGGGGAAAAAGCTTTTGGTTATGCTGCTTCCCATAAATGGAATGCGTTTCAAGGACATGCAAAACTGGAGACGCTGGTGCCACAAATGCACTTTAATAATGTAGTGACGAACATTTATCCTCACACCTGCATCTGTTTTTAATATTTTATCTGGACTTATAGTTATTTTTTAATATTGTTTTTTCTGTATTTGAACAGAGCGCCCATGAAAAGGAGAGTCTGAGTTCTCTCGTTGGCCTCTCCCTGTATAAATAAATTGCACCCAATCTTCATCAGCAACTTTTCCGCTATAACACAACCTAAATCAACCGTTATTGTTTTATCTCAGCGCAAACAAAATAGTCATTAAACATAACTTTTATTTACGTGAAAATTGACAGGTGATGAGTGGAAAGTGTGGGTAGATTCTGCTCCTATTAACCGCTGATAGTACAATTATATTTACAGCTCGTTCTTTAGCTTTTGTTGATGTTTTTCTTATATACATTTTCCTACGTTTTAATTACTTATTTCTCCTGTTTACAATGCCGTAATTGTAGGTTTAATTTACAACAAATTCTATTATAATGCTGTGACATATATAATAAACGTCAAAAGTTTACGAAAAAAAGTACGACTGATTTTGTGTGGAAACAACATTCGGCTGTATGTAAAATTAAAAGTTCTATAAAAAAAAAAGTATTTGTTATTTTTTCAGTTAAAAAGTCAAAGCTGTTAAATTTAATCCACATAACTTTAAGCAAAAAAAATTCACGTTGTATTTTTTTATTTCGTCACATTTTGACAACATGGCTGAAACATTTCTCGGCTCTCGTTTCAAATCACCATACATTACCCCTTTTAAACCACACACCATTACGTGCATTTGACATCCCTCGCACAACCGCTCTTGTCATTTTCAAATCAAATCCTTTTGTTTTATTTGCGTCCACTGGGCTTATTAGCGGCTAAAGTGGCGTAATAGCTTATAGCATCTCCGCGCGTGTATCCATCAATCTATCGGGCCATCTAACTGTCTTTCATTGTCATCACTAGCTCGCGGTTATTTATAGTTGTCTCCAGGATACGGCCGGTATAGTTAGCTCTTAAATCTGCGTAAGTGAGATCAGACTGCATAATTAAGCCCTTTATGTCCAGCAGACTTAGGGCAGTGACGCTAGGGTTTGACCGGGTGTATGCGTGTGGTGCTATGACGGAGGCGAGCTCGGGATACATGGATACAGCGTGTGTGTGTGTGTGTGTGTGTGTGTGTGTGTGTGTGTGTGTGTGTGTGTGTGTGTGTGTTGAGGGGAGAGAGAGGAAGGAGAATCAAACAGAGGGATGTGTGTTTTGTATTGGTGATACATGATCATCAAAATGGTGTTAAAAGAGTCAGGGAAAAGTGTGTGACTGGAGCTGAAGCAGAAGTTGTATTATTTGTTAAGAAGTAGGGACTTGCTTTGGTGATGCGGTGCAATGCAAAGTAAAATGAAAACAATGCTAAAAAGGCAAGGTGTGACTTTAAATGCAAAATATATATTGTATGGACAGAGCGACATTAAGTACAAAACTACATAGAGCTAATGGTGTTGCAGAGTTTTGACAGAAGAACATGCCACAATGAACAAGACTTAAAATATTCAAATTCTAATGGGGGGAAAAAAAATGTGTATGGCCTAGAGCACATGTGTCAAACTCAAGGCCTATGGGCCAAATGCGGCACGCCACATCATTTTACGTGGCCCGCGACAAGGTAAATTAACAGGTCTGACTGTATCTCCTGATAAACTGATATTCCTTTTTTAATTTTTTTTTTTTTCCACATCTAGCAAATTCGTATGCAATATTTGTAACATGGATAAAGTAATACATATGGAATATTATGTTGTATATTTGTTAATTAACAAGATTAAAAAGTAGTTCCATTTGTTTTACATTACATTTGGTTACATTTAGTTACTGTCTTATACAAGAGGCCCTCTTAAAGGAAGCAAGAGTATTTCTTAAATATATGTAGGTGTAGGTGGTTCATATAAGAGTAATCGTATTTTCTAAAGTAACTTTTTATTTGTTTTAGTGCTGTTTTTATTGCCCTATTTTGAGGTCTATCCTGCAAGATAATAAATTATATTTTACCATACATATATTGTTTTAAAGAAATGTACAGCAGGATATATTTGCATTACAAATTGACCATATAATCTGCAGACATGAATATTTTATATGCAGAACTGTTACCATAGTAAAAACATAAGTAACTTGTGCTACTCACTGCGTTGACATACTTGTACGGCGTCATTGAAGTAGACGTGCCAATCACCACATCAAACCCCACATCTCTTCCATCCCTTCATTTCAGTTCAAATATTTCTACACCGCCAGAACAGCTCTCAAACTGCATTTAACAGATAGAAAACACTCCTTCTCTTGTTCATTTTCCCCTTATGTCCTCAGTAAAACTGCATTGCCATGTGAACTCTTATTATTGCAAACACATGGTATCAATTATGCATGGCAGTTCAAAGCCATTTTGATTTCAACAGTTGCGATCCGCTGGCTGCGTTCTGGTCGGGGTTAGTTTGATTTGCCCACCTTGCCTCGCTGTCATGTCGGGCGGGCGTGAGGTTAGCGTACAAAGGTATAGTTCTATAGCTGGCGATTTCAGACCAGTCAGGTTTAAACTCCAAAACGCGATGAAGAAGTAACACATGTTGGATCTGACAAGTGTAGACAAGTCGGACAGGGAGCGGCGCGGTCTCGTGGGAAATGGGCTGGGATGGCAGGTGATCCGCGCTCGTACAAATCGGCAAACCCAACGACAATAAACAAATAATGAATTGTTGGGAACACAAAACACATTCAGGGTGGCGTTTTTCTATTTTTTCTTTTTTTTTTTTTTGAACATCGGCATTGCCAGCTGTCTACCCAATGACTGCTGGGACCGCTGTTCACTTTCCACATGTGTTAAGTGACATTGACGGACAGCAGGTAGTCTTTTTAATAATTCAATATATTTTAATTTTCGCTCCCGTTCTCCAGCCTGTCTGTCAGAACCCGAGCAGCAACTTGTGACAGGGATATGATTACACAAAACGCCGATCGAAAATAGAATGTGATACCGTTGCCGCCACGTGTACGCAGATGCGCTTGATTTTTGCCAACAAATTATTTCATTTTCAAAGCCCCCTCAAGATAGATTAAACAAAAATAGAATCCCCTAACACAGTAGCAGGATCCAGGCCTCCCCGATGTCTTCCTCGACCAATGGAAAGGCCATATAGAGAGATGGAGAAAGTCGTTCACTCAGCCAGAGACCAAGAAATTTCCCTACACCAGGATGTGGGTAAGTGAGCCTCAACTGACCAGAAATGATTTGCTTCTGTCTGTTAGACACGTAATGGACTCATTTAACTAGTCAAATTAGAAGCCAGCGAGATGCAGCATGCTTCATTACTGGGTTCCAATGGGCACCGCCGTACATTTACGTCAAGAATGATTTTCACGGTAAATTAATGTTTTTATTGTCTTACTAAAAAAGAAAATAAGAGAGAGAGATATTAGGCCACACGCGCAAATACGTCCAATTCACGTCCATATAAAACAATTTGGCGTCCATTTTGGTTGCTTCAATGTTAGAATGCTATTTCAAAGTAGTGTGTATAGATAGATGGTATAGGTTGTAAGCACCCAATGCAGTAACACGCTTAGGATGTTTGCAGACATGATTCAATGTATTCCTATGTGCAAACACTGTCCCCGCCACCACTGCTAACAGATCAGCACCATCTAGAGGACAAAGTCAGGTACTGCGCCTGCCTCTATGGTGATATGCTGTATATAATAAGGTCTTGTTTTTCAGTCTCTGCATGATTTGTCACAGATCAAATCAGCGTTTTCCTTAAAGTGCAAAGTTGTTTTTTGGGTTTTTCTAATTAGAACTTATTTTATCATAGTTTTACATCAGTGAAGTGGTAGTTGGTAGAAAAAAAGTTGAGAATAAAAGTAGAGAAATAAATGTTAATGCTTAAAATTCTATTCAAAATGGAGGGACAATTTACAGATAGGGAAGGATGACATTTTTAACAGATAAAACCTCAATTGTCATTTATTTCTATTTATCAAATCATCTTTATTATGCAGTTTGAACAAGTTTTGGGACCAACATTATGGTTGCTAGTTAAGTTATGGACGTCTATGTAGGCAAGATTTTCAGTCAAATCTTAAATATAACGACGCTAACAATGTTTTAGTGCAACGAGAAGTCTAACCTTCAGTAGAGTAGCCTGCACTTTAAAATAATTAATTGCCAAATGGAGACATGTTGTGGTCGTGAGAAAGCTGACCACGGGATTACCAACACAGCGTTTTTGGAGCGATCGGTGGTTTTTTTGGACATGTACAGTACAGAAAAAGAAATCCCCCCTCAAAAAAACGCAACCAAGATGAGGTTTTGGGACGTGACTGACAGCTACTTAGCCAGAGCAGATCCAGCGCTCCCCCGTTCGACCTCTAAATCAAAACCAGGTGATGACTGCGAGAGGAAATAGAATATATCCACTAGGGAGGGATCAAAAGCCGGTTCAGGCATATGGGAGCGTGAACGTGTGTGTGTGTGTGTGTGTGTGTGGAGGGTGGGGGGGGGGTACGGTTGTGTCGACAGGGAGGTCTGACAGCCCGCGTTATTGATGAGAAGCAGACCCCCCCCACCCCCCCTTTCCCCGCTCCCCTCCTTTCCGATAGAACTGCAAAGGCCGCTGGGACATGGAGTTCTCCCGTTGTTTACACGTATGTCCGGTATATACTTTCACATTCACGGGGCTAAATGGAAGATCAGAAAGAGCAGGAGTGTGGAACCGGTGACCTTTCTGTAAGAGGTCACTTTTACATGCAGAGGTCTGGCGGATGTTGTTTGTGTTTGGAGTGAGAGAGTAAGTTGTAAGTGTTGCTTTACGTGTGTGAGGTGTTGCAATGTGTTTCGCATGTGTTGGGGGGAAAATACAAAGCAAACATTCAATTTGTCTTGACGGTCCAACGGGTTTTTAATGAGCGAAATGCATTAGCAGTCATGAAAACGGAGTTCAAAAAGAGAGTAAAGCAAAGCCTAAAAGTGGTGGATTTAGTGTAATTTTTAGTTTTTCAAACAAGCTCTCGTCTGGTTTTAGTTTTACATTGAAAAAGAGATTCTGATTTTGTTTTTTGCATTAAAAAAAAAAAATTAAGGCTAAATTAGAAAAAAATAAATAAATAGTTATATATTTCTAGTTGTTGGCTCTGAAATATTCGAAATATGTACATTTTTAAATTTGATGAACTGGCGTATCTTATACCAATATTAAGGCAATCATTTAAATAATCAGATAAATCAAGATCAAGACATTTACGCAAACATTATAATGTTTAAAGCTGCAATGCGTAACTTTTCTGATGGACAGGCTGGTACGTTTTTCAAAGGATTTCAACAATAATAATAATAATTTAAAAAACACACTTGTAATTTAATAAAAGGGAGATAAATCAATTTAATGCCATACTGTGAAAGATTCTGAGCAAGGCATGTTGTATGGACACAAGCAAGAGGCCAGATCCCCCACCACAAAACTCACAAGTTTGACAGAAGTTAATTTGATAGAACAAACAAACTTAAAAAAAAAAAAAAAAAAAAAAATGAATAAAGCACTTAATAGTAACATGCGAGACAAATACAATTAATGCCATACTGTGAAACATTCCAAGCAAGGCAAATTGTATCCATGGAGACAAGCAAGAGGCCAGACTTCCACCACAAAACTCACAAGTTTGATAGAAGTCAATTTAATAGAACAAACAAACTATCAAGCTAAACACACACACACACACACACAATATAAAACACTTAATAATAAAAAAGTGACACAGTTACATTTAATGCCATACTGTGAAACATTCCCAGCAAGGCAAATTCTATCCACAGAGACGAGCAAGAGGCCACACTCCCCACCACAAATGTTCCACAGCGTACAGCATTTTAAAAGACTTTGAACAGCAGACCAGGCCGCAGTACGTCTCAAAGCTCGTGCATGTTAACTAAGTGTGTGCTTTAAACATTCCCTTTAATGCTCTTATAGTTACGTTCGCCTCACGTCTGTTTCCCAGGCCGACACAGCTGCTTGTATTTACCAAAGATTACAGCTGCATTGTTTGAAGTTGACTGACAGCCAGTGATATTTACGCTTATGTGGAAGTGCCTATTTTCTTTCGTTTTTGTTTTTTTTGATGGGGCGAACAGCAGCACCGCGATCGTTCTCACACACACACACACACACACAGAACTTTCCTCCTGACACTCGTTCGATACTGTCCGAGTTTGATATGGCTCTCGGATGCTGGATGGATGGATGGAAGGAAAGGCTTTGATTTTTAGATCCACAAACGCTTTTTTTTTTTTTTTTTTTTTGTCCACTTCTTTCACTGCTGTGCCTTTGTGATAACCACCAGCGCGGCCGCACAGACAGATAGATTTCATATGCAGCGAGAGCAGTGTCAACAAGCCACTGTCTCAATGTGACAATAGAAGCCCAACAGTCAAAGAATGAAATTAATACATTTTTTTTTTTTTTTTTTTTTTTTTTTTTTTTTTGCTGTTTTCTTTTATTTAAGTTTAATTTGGGGGTGATACAATTTATTTTGTTAAATTAAAATATATATTGTGAACGCTTTGGGGTCCCACCGGAGGAGCTGGAGGACGTGTCTGGGGTGAGGGAAGTCTAGGAGTTCCTGTTTAGACTGCTGCCCCTGCGACCCCAACCCTGGATGAGCAGAAGAACATGGACGGATGACTAGTTTTTACTCTCATAATAATATTCAACTGATATTTTTCCAATTCAAAATTTGAAAAAAACGACACAAATTTAGTCCGCTAACTGTTCGTCGTCATCGCTTTTGCCTCGAATGTCCCGCAGTACGGCTTTAAACTTTAAACTACAGCTAAACAATATCTTGAAAACCATGAATTCTTACTGCGATTGAACCTGCCTGTCCATAGATCTGACTTATAACGCGTCCCGACAAGTTTAATGCCATACTGGGGAACATTTCAGCCAAAGCAGTAACATCTCCATGAAAACTAGCAGTTGTTGGACCCTTACAACTTTAATACAAAATTGCAAAAATACAACTTAATCGTTTTGTTTGAATTTGTACACTATAAATTAATGTTATATATATACTGTTTTTCATAACTGCCAATTTACAGTCTATCTTGAAACAACAATTTTGAAACAAATCACCTCTGTCTTTACTCTTACTAGTTAGCGGGAGGAAAATTGATGCTTATTCTATGTTTTATGATAATTCCGCATCTCTATCTCTAATGCTACACAATTTAAATAAAGCACTGTGCTCTAATTGCACCCATGGGAAGAAGTATTTTTAATGTACACCTGTTTTAAATATAATGGAGAATAACAATGAGAGCTAATTTCCCCCATCTGTAACTAAAGCCTATTTATTTAGAATTTTAATTAATTCCCAAATTTAATGTATGCATAAGTAAGATAAATAATCTCATTCAAATCGTTGCAAAGCACTGGTTAGGGACTTACACTGTGTCTGCTTAGTTTGTATGTACGCAAGCAAAAATGTAGTCTGAGTCCCCAAAACATGATTCTTCTTACTTAAATTAACACATAAGAAGAAGAAAGTTAATGTAAAAACTAAGATTTTAAAACCACGTACGATTAAAATGCGCTTAAAAGTAATATAAATTGAAAAAAACCTATAAAGCATAGCTAAACAAGTTACAAGTCAGATCTGTGGAGAGGCAACGCCGCTCGTAATAAGAATGCGCGATTTCTTTTAAAAATTTTGTTAAAGCCAGACAAACGTACGACTTGAGCACTTTTAAATGCTGTAAATAACATCACCATGGATACAAAAACAGTTTTAAAAGGTACGCATTGCATCTTTAACGTAGTGATATCAACTAACTGGTTTTAACATGATTCTTCTTAAGTAAATTAACTCATAAAAAGAAGAAAATAAATATAAAAACTAAGATTTTAAAACCACTTATGATTAAAAATGAGCTGAAAAGTAATTTACATTAAAAAAGAAAAACCAAGGCTTGACAAGTTACAAGTCAGATCTGTGGAGAGACAACGCCGCTTGCAATATGAAGGCACGGTTTTGATGTTCATGAGCGTTGCAGCCGGGCTGATTTAACTTTAACGCCGTACCGTGTAACACTGCAGGCAAAGCAGTAACATCTCCACGGACACAAAAACAGTTTTAAAAGTTACACACTGCATCTTTAACGCACTGAAATCAACTGCATGATTCATTGCCTCTCTCACATCCGCACCTCATTGTTATAAGACGGACCGTTCTGATTGATCCATGCCCGACTTAAGTCTCTTATATCAGACAAAGACGTTCCGTAGACGTGCGCTCCGAGCTGCCATATAGTTTTTGACCGCGGCGTGTTATGTATTGATTACTGTCTAGGCTGTTTATCTTTGCTGGGTGGACACTTATGGATGTGCATGTATACGTGGCCTTTCACTCGGACAAAGATCATTGTAGCTCTGCGAGGCGTTCAGGGTGTGTGCGGACGTTTGAGTATCGACGTCTGACCAGTGATTCCCTGTCATATCACTATCCTCTTTGTTGGCATTTGTGGGATTAAACTAAGTGAGCCAACTATTAATGCTGGTTGTGCTTTTGACTTAGAAGACGAGAGAGACTTTGGGCACATGCGTTCCAGTGTCCAAACTACGGCCCAGGGGCCAGATGTGGTCCTCGGACCAATTTTTGTTGGCCCTCATGCCTCCTCCTAAACTGGCCCAATTGATCAGGAAGTATTTTTACTACAAACTGAAGAAATTCCACCTCTATAACATCACATTGCACTGTGACAAAGACCTAAAAAAATAATCTTCCAAGTCTTATTAATGGAACAATGTCTCTGTCAAACACTGGTCTGTGGCCCTCCGCTTCAAATATGATTCAGTATATGGCCCTCGGGGAAAAAAGTTTGGACAGTCTGCAGTAGAGTAATTATAAAGTACATCGCACCACATAGAAGTGGTGCGATGTTGGTAAGTATCCGAGAATGGCAACATACACATGTATATATATATATATATATATATATATATATATATATATATATATATATATATATATATATATATATATATATATATATATATATAATTACTGTGAAGGATTAATACTCCTGAATCCTACTATTCTTGAAACTCTATTGTTTACTATACTAAACAATAGAGTTTCAAGATAATATGCACTACTGGAACGTAACAAATTAAAAGTAGTAAAGTACTAAATTTAAATAGACATTTTAAGTATCTGTACTTTACAATTTGAGAGCAGGTATTTGTACTTTCTACTCCACTACATTTTTGAACTGGACTGAAAAGTAATTTGTATTTATACATTCTTTTTATTACTGTTTAAGACCTGCTGAAAAGTCTGAGCGGTTTATTTCTAACACGTTCGTAGTTTGAGCAAAAAACTAAAATATATGAATAAAAAGATAAATTTTTATTGTTTCTGTTTAATAAAATGCGGCACAAAATTTTCAACAAAATCACTACAGCCTTACACGACCTAAAATACTTTTTATTCTATTTTTACTTACATAGATTTTTCCATGTGATCATTTTCCTTTTACTTGAGTTTTTTTTTTCCTTTATCTGTACTTTAATTTAAGTAACAAAATTGAGTACATATTCCTCCGCTAATAATGTCAAGTTTACAATATGACATGAATACAAACCTGATTCACAAAAAAAACAAACTTCGATCAGAAAACTCGAGTCACAGCTTGTCACTTTACACTTTTTGTTCAACTTCTTCCGCACCCCACCTTGTAATTTAAGTAGAATCAAGGTGTGTACCGTCAGATTTAAGATATACTCTTTGACACATACAGGGTTACTCCATATCTCCGCCGTGCATCTCCTTGTCTTAAGTTACACGTATTTCTTTTGCTTTCCAGTTAACAATGCACTCCCATCTTGTTCTTTGTTGTTGTGTGTACTTTTCCCTTCTTTATATTCTAAAGAACTCATTTTGCAACTTAAAAAAAAAAAAAAAAAAAACCTGGCACACAATAGCGCACCCTACATGCCAGTTAACGCTGCCAGTCGAGCTTGTTTGTTTGGGGTAATTATACTAATGCGTTCAAAAGAAGGTACTGATTCTACCTTCATGTTCTATTGTTGCATGTAATATGTTCAAAAATATCATTGCGTATTAACTTTTTTTGGAATTCCGTATTCAGTGACAAACCAAGCTGGAAAAGTCTTCGAAAATTCAGCTTTTTTGGTGAGAGTAGCAGCAGCTGATAGCATGGTCCGAATCACAAGATAGCTTTAGCGTCCTGGCTCCGATGCTAGGTCCGTCCAGAAGGCAGCTCGGCAGGACGTTAGCGAGGCACGGTATTCTGGGATAGCTGCCCGGGGGTCCCGCATGACCCCGAGAGTTAAAAGCAAACAGCGGGAGAGAGAGACGGATGCACGGGACAGCGTCGGAGAACTGAGGAGAGGAGGGAGAACGGAGGGGAGGTAAAGAAAGTATGTTAATTAGCTACAATGAAATGTAGTAGGTTTTAAATAGAGTACAGGGCTGTTTAAGGATGGAATCAGAAAGATGAGACACAACTAAGTCCAAACAACCTTAATGGAAGTCTGGAAATAAGGTGCTTGCAAATCCCGGGTCTTGGAATCGCTTAAAGTAAATATATGTTTTAGTTGCAGAAAAATCCAACCAAAACTGTGCAATAGTACAGGACCACAAGGTAAACATGATACTGATATTGTCCAACCAAGTATGTTGCATCTCTGACTTTATATATGTCTTTTTGATTTTATTTTAATACTATTTCAACCCATACAGCTAATTTTTATACATACGTTTGCTACATAATTTTGTGGGGCGCTGTATAGACAATTTAGATTTTTTTTTTAAATTGCCAAAGTAAAAATTTCTATTATAAAACATGTTTTTTTGTCTAAATTAGCGATCCACAATATTGTTTTAACCATAAACCTTTCAGGCTCACATCAGTGACCCAGCCAACTTGAGTCTACCATTTTAACATTTCATTTCTGATAAAACTTTTTCTCAAATGCGTTTCCCACCACTCAACCGTATAACATAACCCCACTTCTTATTCCCAGTACGACAAACACAATGGGCCGACGTTATAACCGAATAGAATTTCACCGAACGTACATTCACTCCGCCATTTATTGTAATTGTGAAGAGGAAGGATTGAACTCCCTGATACGATGGTGCCGAGCGACATGTCAGATCTCCGCTCATTGGCTTTTCCCACAATCCCTTTCTGCCTTTGCCTCGGTATAATGACGCTTAAGTAGGTAATAGTGTAAATGAAAGCCATACCCCTCCTTTTCCCCCCCTCCTCCGTCCCTCCATCTCTACTATGCCCTTGTCTCTAGTTCTGCGAGGTGAACAAAGCACCTTTATTACAGGTCCTTGTCAACCCCACTGTCCAATCACTGTTTTCAGCATGGGGTAAATGGAGCTACAGTGCAAGTGAATAGAAACCTCTTTGCTTTCCCCCTAGCGGCGTTATCTAACACATCTTGATCTTTTCTTTCTTTTTTTTTTTTTTTTTCCCTTAAGTTTGTCGAAAATGCCTTTGTATCTGGCGCCCTTAAAGCTGCTGTAATTTATTTGAGGCGCGCGTTCACATGACACGAACCCCCCTTAAGTCAAGAGATATCTTGGTATTGGAGAATCTTTCAATAAATCAATGTGACTTTAAACACATTTCCCCGGCGACGCGGCTGACCTGATAAGAAGTGAACTAATCTCTTTTGAGGCTGCCGGGTAGAGAGCTTTGAACCAAATCTAGTGTGCATCTATCAGCAAGGTTATTTGTCAATGGCTGCTAATCCCAGGTAAATTTCCCCAGCTTTTTATATCACTGGTTCTCATGTCTGAAGTTTGGCGGCCTTGGGAAAATAAGAGTGCAAGGTTTTAACCACGCAGGGCTGGTTCCTGGTACAGGCAGATTGGATAAATACATAGGGTTCCATTATAAACTAGGGGGCCCCCCAAAAAGTTGAATATCCATTGCTTGGCTTTCCTTCAGTACAGTATATTAGACTGTGTTCACACTTGTCCTGTTAAGTCGTAATTTGATTCCTGTCACAATATGGACTTAGTTTTGTTCCAGTTGTAGACCTGGTCATGTTCGGTTTTAGTCGAATTGTTTGGATGGTATGCGTGCAATTGTGAACCTAGCCTTAATCACAATTCAGTTCAATTACATTTTATTTATATAGCACTTTTTTTTTTTTTAAAAAAAACTTCAGCTGACCAAAGTGCTTTATTTAAAAAGTCAACAAAAACAAATATGCAGGTAACATAGGACAATAAAACACCAAGATATCCTGTGTAGCAAGTTTTAAATGCCAGGGAGAAGAGGTGGGTTTTCAGTCTAGTCGTAAAATGCATCAAGAATCTGAGCTACGACTGTGAGAATCTGACAGGCAGTTTGTGTAAATTAAAACAAAAAACTTTCTAACGATACTGAAACAAGATAGTGTGCATGTTAATTCAACTCTTTGTCCATAGTCTAGAAAAAATAAAGGACATGTAAGCAATAAAATACATATAACGGCCATAGTCATAACTTTAATTTAGGCACAAGACTTTATTTTTGTTGTTAAAAAAAAAAAAAAAAATGCCAGAAAAGTTACATTGTGCACATTTAAACTTGAGTCCAATTAGGTTCATCTGGTCTTCTGATAATTTATTTTATTAGATTTTGTTTTCATACCAATTTAATGTGTTCTGACAGTTTGTATTTTATTGATTATATGGCCTTTATTTTTTTATAGACTGTGTCACAAAGTTGACTTAACAAGCACACTATCTTACTTCATTATTGTTAGAAAAGTTAATTATTAATATTATTATTATTGCTGCTATTAAAATTATTGCTATTATTATTATTATTATTATTTTATTTTATTTTATATTTTTTTATTCACACACAAAAAAATGTTTTGCACACTCACTCCAGGTGTGTGAGAGTAAAAAGGCCCCCTTGTCTTGGTTTAAAGTCCCGTGGGCATGCTATGTATTGAGTCTGCTGTTACATAGACATGAATGATCTAAATGATAAGCAGTCTCTTGTTTTTTTTTTTCTAACTAAGGCCCCCCAGGAACCATCTTGCACAGGGCTTCCTCAAAGCAAGAAACAGCCCTGGTTTGTGGAACAGGGGAGGGAACAAAAGTTATGGATTTCACTGAGAAACAATAGAAGAAAGACCTATTAATAATTCTTTACACATCAAAGTGCTGCGTGTTTGGGCGCATCCATCTTTTTAATAGTCCATTATGGTGCGGTACACATGCGATCTTTGGGAGAGTTCAGGACCAGAATACATCAACGTTAGTGTAAACTTATTGGATATGTCATCTGTCACGCATCACCCACTCAAGGTCAAGGAGCCAAGTAAAGTCCAATTTCAGTTACATCTGCGTTATTTATGATGGGACAATTAGCAGGGAATACAAACTAATGGTTGGCAGCGAGGACATGTCTGACCAAATGTGAAAAATAACTGGAGAAATTAGTTGCTATGGTCTGTTCTTCTTCCCACCGATGTGCGCTGTTTGGTGGTGTGGGATTGATTGGATGGGTAATTGGGAAAGGGAATGTTGCTTCTTTGCTTTGAAGTGCCATATTGTCCTGCTTGCAAACATCGTGAAGTCATACAACAAGAACAAGTATAAAGCAGACTTGTAGATTAGAGTTGGACATTGTATTCTGAAAAAAATACATTCTGTTTTATTAGCAAGTGTCCAGCTATCGAAAGGACTTGACTGGATATTTATTACTGTTCATCATCTTCTGTAGTAAAGTATGCACATTTGACCAACTAGGTACTCGTGATGGACCTAGCCTAAGATCTGGAGATGGGTATTTGGCATTTCGCACCCAAGCCAAGTGGGTCAACTGCAAAGGAAAACATTTAACTATGAGGAGAATAAAGGTTAAGGTACTGTTAAGGTACAATTTGTCTGCATTTGACCCATCTCTCATTGGCGATGGAGCGGGCGACTCAGTGCTGCACCAGGAAACCCATCTCCAGATCTCGAGCTATTGGTCAGGACTACCTTAGCTGGAGGATTTTAGCTTTTGTGCATGTTTTTGATTGATGGGGGAAACCTCCTCAAAACTCTGAACAGCTTTGGAGTCAAACCTACCGCCCTATCTGATCTGATCCTACCTACGAAATCTGCGCACTTAAAATTTGAAAGAAAATGAATAAATGTTCCTAATATAGTCGGCGTTGTAACCTTGCGTACAGTTGCTAGTCGGTGAAATAAGGTCACACACCACACCACAATGGAAGACTAATTGTCCAAAAGCAACAACTTGTCATAAACAAACTGTTCTTTATATTGCAGTCTAAACTTTGGCTTCGTCCTATACCTCATGTGAACGCACCATACATTTTCATCTCCCCAACCATTATTCTTTCCATCCCTTAAAGTAGCCCTATGTTCTACCCATGCCCCCCCAATCGCCCAGGCTGCAGATCATGGAAAATCCTAGCACGTATCTGTCATCTGTCACACTCTGCGATGAAGACTTTTGATCTCCTTCTTCTATGTTTACGCGCGGTGTCGAGGCTAAGGAGTCGTAGCCGTAAGTGCTTACTCTGGACGTAAATAGTTTGACGTGTGGCCCGGTAACAAAGTTGTACGAGTAAATAAGGAGCCAAACAACCACGGCGAACGGCAATTAGCTTGTACGTCCACGTTGTCAAATGTTTAAAGTAGAGTGATTTCTGTTCTGACTCGATATCAAAAGTGCATGTGCAATTTTTTTCGGGTTTGTTTCATTCCCGACTGAGATCAAAGTATCAGGGTATATTATTCACAGGGATATGGGAGCGGTATGCGGAATATAAGGATCATCTGTTCCAATGTGAGGTCATCGAAGGCAGCGAAGAGCCAAGACATATGGGGGATCTGATACAGCAGTGGAACTTAATAAAAATAACACAGTGACAGAAGAGTTGGCGCGCAGTCGGAGCACCTGTGGGAAAAAATATTAATACAGATTTGCTAGTGGACAGGAAATGTAGTAATAATTAAACATTTCAATAACAATTTATGTTATCATTTTAAACATCATTTCGTCATGTTGAGTTTTTGTCTCATTCTGTTCTCCAGACCTTAATACATCTGTGAGTGTCATTGCTCTGTCCTCAGCCAATCAGACCGCAAAAAAAATGACTCAAGCAATTAAGCTGGATGCTAATGATTTAAAAATATTGCTTTTGTGCTTTAAGATGTAGAAGTAGAAACTGTAGATCTTTAATGCTTATATCTAGGCTATATAAGGATTACTTTTCTCAATACATAATAACAAAATACAGGGTGGCCTAAAAGTCACTGACAGTTGAAAAAAAATCATAACTCTTTTGTTTCTAAATATTTTAATTTTATTTTTTCAGAGCATTTAGAACTACCGTTCCGACATTAATATGAGCAAATATAGCATCGAGGAACGAACCGTCATTGTACAGTGGTACTTTGTACTTTGAGTCACACGGGACAAATTCAGAAACCCATTTTGACATTTTGATACCAGAGATGCCCCAAGTGTAAATGCCATTAAAGGAATAATAAGTGGTTTTCAAAGACAGGGGGCAGTATGTGATCTCCCGAGACCTGACTAGTCTCGATTTCTTCCTGTGGGGCTATCTTAAAGAAAAGGTGTTTGTGAATAAACCTCAAACAATAAATGACTTAAAATGTAATATCGAGGATCAAACAAGAGCCATAAGGCCGGAAATAAATTCAAATGTTATGTAAAGTGTGTTGGATCGGGCTATTCAGTGAGAAACTGAAAATGGTGGACACTTAAAAACATTATTTTTAAACATTAGATCATTTTTACTTCCCCTAGTTTAAGTAGTGATAAGTTCAAGTGTAAGTGAACAATTATAACCGTATATATTGCCAAAAATCTCCGAAGGTTCAGTTTACCTACTGCTAAAATTTGTACAGCACAATTATTTTACAGTTAGTTGTAAAAGTGCAATAATAATCGTAATGGACAAAGTTTACAAAAGGTTCTTATTATATTGTCTTCTTACATGCATAAGTGTTATATGTGTTTGTTGTGTAACTTTAATAGTTGTGTAGCAGAAGTCAGTTAAAAAATATTGCTAAAGAACTTTTCACAAACAAATCCAGAGATATGACATGCAGGACTTGTAAAAGTGCAGGCCCGAGTGTTTGCCACAGACACACCAGAGAAACAGTGAGATTTGGGCAGAAGGCACAGACAAGTGGAGGTGGGGGTGTGGAGGGGTATGGGTGGGGGCTGATCTTGGAAAGGTTTCGTATATCATAATTATCCCGTTAAGTAACGGCACAGCGGCCTCCCCGGGGGAATTGGTCTTAAATGGAAGATTTGCAAGGAGAATGGGTCAGAGAGAGGGAGAGAGAGAAGCGGATTCTCGTCGGCAGGAAATCCTGTTTACATTTACATAATCATATCAACACTGGCTCCTTCTCCTTCTTTAAAAACACAGACGCATGCTAATTCACGTAGCTGCGGCGCGCTCAACGAACAGGCTGTAGGCTAAAGGATTGACACTGTTTGTATGCTCTTATTTGTTAAAACACGGTTAGCATTGGCAAGGACACACTCTTGCAAAATCTGCTGCCAAAATGTCTAACCTCGCTTACATATCTGTGCTAACACGCTTATTATCTCCACTCAAAAGCCAGACATTTGATCCTTTTTTATAAAAACTTGGGTATTATAAAAGAAGAAGAACGTGTGAAGAAATGTGTGTGATAAATAAGGCACGGTGAGCGGCTGTGAGGCCTAATTGAGATCTGTTAAGAGGAGGCAGCAGATGTTTGTAGCAGCAACTGTTGAATCATCAGAGACCAGTGAAAGCATGTGAAATCATGTTAAGAAGAAGCCAGGTGCTCCACTTTTTATTTCTCACTCACATTATGTACAAGCCCTAGTGACGATTGGTGCAGGGGGGAGGCATTACAAGGACTGATCATGCACAATTGTGGTATGTGTTTGTGGGCATGAATTCATTTGCTTTTTAAGTCACAACAAAAACTGTATTATATTTCCAGATATTAGGCTATGCTGTAGATAAAGATGATACTTGCATGTTTTAGCTTATTGGCCATATAAATCTCCAGCAGAGGCCAGTATTTTGTTTGGGCCAAGCAGCTGCCTAAAATTTACAGATAAAGCTTTATTTCTTTATTTGATCACTTAAGTGCAAAGAGGCTACTGAACTAAATTTTGACTACACTGCTCTTATCGAGTTTGTATTGAAACACGGTTGTGGATTAGTTTACAGTGAATTCGAATGATATCATTTGAGGAGAAAAAAAAACAAAAAACTGACCCTACGTATCGGACTAGAAATATCGTCGCAGCTTATCGGCCATCGCTTTCTTTGGATCAGAATTTTCAGCCATAAAAAAATATATATATATATCTGTGACTCTCTACTATGTTCTGTCTATACCTTCTGACTTTGCTGTTACCAAAACTCAGTTAATCTATTACATTCTATACCACATTATAATATTGCCATTGTACAACCTCCATCCTCCCCATCAGTGGTCTATAGGTAAAGTCATTGGGATGAACAATTGTAAAGTGTTTGCGTTTGACCCATCCTACTACCAGTGACTCACGGTAACCTACTAGGAGCATTGGGTGACCACAGTGCAGCACCTAAGGACCCATATGTGGATCACAGGAGAGATCTTCTTAGGGAGGTGTTCTGGGCATGTCCCACCGGGAGGAGGTTAAGAGGAAGACCCAGGACACACTGGAGGGACTATGTCTCTCGGCTGGCCTGGAAACGCCTTGGGGCCCCACCAGAGGAGCTGGAGGACGTGTCTGGGGTTAGGGAAATCTGGGAGTCCCTGCTTAGACTGCTGCCCCAGCGACCCGACTCTGGACAAACGGAAGAAAATGGATGGATGGATGGATGGATGGGAGAGATCTTGACCAGAACAGTTAACCGGCTGTATTCAGTGACAAATGTGAATTCTACCTAATGCCTCAAGCTGTTCCAATAATCTCTTTCACTTATTAAAGCCTCACCATGTAACTTTTTAGCCCCAAACTAGACTATTTTCATCTTGTATTTAGTGTGGAAGAGGACCTCCTCCTGTTTGACTCCATGGAAATTTTCTTTTGGCTATAATATTCCACAACATGGCATGCAACATATCTCCATGGAGAATGTCCCTGTGTTTGGTTTTAACATTCTGTTTCCATGAAATCATGCTGGTTACACGCAACTTCAGAAAGTTACACGGTGTCACTTTAAAACACGTGTCAATTTTCACGTTAATTGCCCTCCAAAAACCCACCTACACTTTGGAACAACGACCTCCAAACCCATTCACTTGCAGCAAGCGAACATTAACTTCTGTTGCTAAGGAGATCAATCTTGACTATCCAAACTTGAGCTTTAACATATGGCGAGCGCCTCTACCTCTCTATTGCAAATTAATGTCTGTTACATTATCCTCTCATCTTCCTATTGCTTCCAGTCTGTACCAGCCCCTCCACCTGGGCCTTGGGAGCCTTCTCAATCCTCACTTCCTAAACTGCTGTCATTTATTTATCTGCTCCATTGTGGCACGGTGGAGCCTCCCCCCGGCCTGCAGCCCGGCCCTGGGATGGGGGGTGCAGAGACAGGTTCTTTGTGGTTATAAATGATGGTTGCGATAGCTGGGGATAGGTTGTCATTACTGCCTGTCTGACTGTGGCACTGTCTGCCTGCTAAATCTGCTGTAATTAAGCCAGATTTCTGTTCAGTTGATATCAAAGTATTGTTGTATCCGTTAGCGTCCAAAAGTCCCCCGTGATAATCCTATACAGAACACGGTGGTAAGTGGTCAGCTTAGTAATGATAAACTTGGGGTGGTAGTTGTACAGTTGGGGAAGATATTCGCCCCCTTGCCTGGAGGTTTGTGGTTTGATAATTTAAAATGTTTTATAGGTTATTATTGCAAAAAATTGTGCTTAATAGTTGCAGCGGTGGTACATTAACTCATCTCTCTAGCCATCTTAGGATATATTTTTGTGAGAATTGTAAAAAAAAATTAAAAAAAAATAAATAAATAAAAAAAGAGTTCAATAGCAACAAAACAGATAGCTCCATTCTAGAAAAAATAAATAAATAATTAAATTAAATAAATAAATAAGAAAAAAATAAGAGTTCAATAACAAAAAACAGCCCAGTTCTAAAAAAAAAAAAAAAAAAAAAAATCAATTGCAAAAAACAGACAGCTTCATTTTGAGAAAAAAAAAGAAGAGTTCAATTGCAAAAAACAGCTGACTCTGTTTTGACTTTTAGAAATATTACTATACTAAGAGGGAGCCACAAGCCTCCGATGAGTTTCCTAAATCCACATTTTAATTCTCTTTTCCCTCAAAAATACGCTCAAACTATTACACAAAACTACATCTCTGTTCCACCCTTTACTTAACCTTCACATTTTTCAATTTACAGAATCCAAGTAAAAAGGGGTGTATGATTAATCTAATGAGAAGTGGGGTGGTTATAGTGGATTACATTATAGACTCCATCAGGGCGGAGCTCACTCTGCCCTATATGCATCCTGCCCTATATAAGGCTCTATTTGCAGTTTCCAACATAGTACCCTTCTACTATAACTGCATGCACCTATACCCCATATCTGCACTACTACTACTACTACTACTACTACACACTGTTTTGTGCCCTCTGCCCTCTCATCTTTTTACCTCTAAAGGAGAGATTGTGAACTAATTTAACATATTGCACCTGCTTCCACCAGGTGCCGCAGACCCACCGGGCGACTGTAGCTCAGTTGGTGCTGGAATGCTTGTCCACTGATCCGGAGGTTGACGTTTCAAATCCCACTCTTGACATAAATATCTTTGGTAGCAGGTTGCACAGATGCACTAAACCCATCTCGCCCCCTGTTTGCTGCGTACACTGGTGAATGTGTGTGTGAATGGGTGAGTTGTTCCTTGATGTAAAGCGCTTTGAGTGCCTTGAAGGTGGAAAAGCTGTATAAAAAAATGTGACCGTATAAAACTGTCCAGAGTGAATGTAACTTTTCCAGTAAATCTGCTTGTCTCAGTTGCGATGTTGTTTCATTGCCTGGAATTTTCCATAGTATAGCATTAAAATTCACTTATCTTTCTTCCATTTATTCCACACACGAGTTTTGATGCTGAAAAATACAATGAAAAACATGCATTTTTACTGTGAGAAGGGCCAACTCTCCATAGATCTGACCTGCAACATAGTCTGGTGGTGTCCCCTGCTTGTCTCTGTGGAAATAGATAAGTTTAATGGTATATGGTGGAAAATTCAGAGCAAAGACCATTTAAATGTTACATGTTTAGCAGATTTTTTTAACAATACATACTAATCTAAGTCTAATAACATATTAAAGGTCCCATATCACACTCTTTCCTGATTTGTTATAATGTTGTTTCCTCATCAAAAATATACCTGGAGTTGTGTTTTTTTCATTCACACGTGTTTAACTGAAACACTTCCACCTTGTGATGTCATGTGGTGATACAGGAAGTGCTCCACTGTGTTTTTCAACTCCATGCACCTTCACTAGAATAATTTGGATAATTTCAACCCTGGCTTTTCCAATCTCCACTGAACAAAAGGTAAAAAGCAACCGTTAACATGAAAACTACCACTACATGACATCATAAGGTGGAACAGAGCATTTAGAGCTTTGGAGATGTAGACAGACTAATAATACTGGGTTACTGCACCATGTGTGAATGCAGCCAAACTTAACTTCAAGTATATTTTTGATGAGGTAACACCGTTCAAACATGGCTTATAGCTCACAAGAGTCAATTTTATGTAATATAGGACCTTTAGGCATAAGTCAATCTAAAGTACATAGTAAAAACGCATGCTGATAGCCACATTCCAGTGCGTGTCAGTTGTGTAGAGTGAATATAAATACCCCATAGTCTGGCTTTAGCTTGTTTGCCTGTGTAAAAGTTGGGGGAAGGATGTTCATGATGGGTCTATGTAAGCACAGGACCTTCCAGTAATAAAGCAGAGCTAAGTGTGTCCAATCTGTGGCCAGAGGATGACCTCAGCAGCTCTTCCTCTCTGACCCCTCCCTCCTGTTTCCTCTACACCCAATGACAGACAGTAGCATGACAATAAGGAAACTAGAGAGGACTGACATGGATGTGAAGGCAAAGTTATATATATAGACAGGCGGAGATGAAATGGGAAAGTTGTATGGTGTTAAAAGTGCGTTTGGTATAAAAATAAATGTTAAGACTGTTGTCAGATTAAGGCACATTTTAGTATGTAGAGTAATTAGAGTCAATTAATTATTATTATTTTTTGTTGTATAAGTTGGGTATGAATAAATATACATGCAAATGGTCATGTGAAATACAATAGGAAATTATAATGACAAACAAAAAATACTAAAGTTTTGCCATTTCAAAAATAGTAGCAATTTTATTATTATTATTATTATTATTATTATTATATTATTTATTTTATTTATTAATTATTTATTTATTTATTTATTATTTATTTTTATTTATTTATTTTTATGAATCTCCTAAGATATAAATTATATTGGTGTAAGATGCAAATTTGCTAAATTAACCAAATTATAGTTAAATAAAGTATGAGAAGCAGATTTACCATCAATTTTCTTAAAAATAAAAATAAATAAATACCAAAATGTTGTAATAAAAGTGCCCAAATAGAATTGTGTAACAAAACAACAAAAAAGAAAAAAACATCCCACTTTTGATGGACAGTTTCTTCACAAATACATAACAACGAACATGTACAAAACTACAAATACCTCCCACCTAGATTTGACCTTTCTGGCACCGGGGCACATGGGTAATCTGGCCTTTAATGATTTTGTTTTTCTTTCTTACATTAGTCTTTTCCAGCGCTCACACAAGTGTCACAGACGTTTATAATATGCGTTCCTCGCTCTCCTCTCCCCCCTGTGCATTCCTTTGCCATTATGTGACAGTGTAGTTGAATAAAAGGCAGTATTATGTTGCACCCCCCTCGGTATAAAGGCCAGAAGTGGACCCAGTTTTTTATCTGCTGAACGAATCAATCAGGATTATGTCAGCTCCAAAGAATCAGACGCCTGTCGCCAAGCACACAGAAAGGGGAGTGAGAATGGAGGGGTTGTGGGGCACTTTTCGGGCATTTGGACTACAACTCTCTCCTGTTTGGTCCACCTCAAAAAACTCTCCATAAACTGCAGCTGGTCCAAACTCCAAAATTCTGCATCTGCAAGCTCTTCACAATCTGGCACCACCTTTACCTGTCCAACCTCCTCCACCCTTATGTTCCCTGACCTCTATCGGGGCAAGAGGCTTCAGTCACTGTGCCCCCCCAACTCTGGAGCTCCCTCCCATCATACACCCATGACATAAACTCCGCTCTTCTTTCAAAACCAATTAAAAAACCCACCTTTTTTCAGTTTATACCTTGTATTTTTTGTGATTTCATTGTTTTTCTTCCTTGTACACATTTTGGTTTTAGTCTTAGGCAAGATTTTGTCAGTTTTGGTGGAAATTTTGTTAATCTGTAAACATTTAGTGGGGCTCTTTTGGGACACTTTTGTTGGTCAGAATGCAAATTTTGACAGCAGATTTTGATTTTAGCTTTAGCCAAGATTTTGTCAGATTTAAATATTTCATTCTGGTGAAGTTTTAGATGATGAAAGAGCATACAAATTTAGTTGAGTAGATCCGTAAAAACTCAGTGTGGCACTTTTGGGGCATATTTTGTCAGCAAATTTTTGTTTTAGTCAAAATTTTCTCAGATTAAAGTTGTCTCAGATTAAAAAAATACTTGATTTATTCAGTTGTCGGGCATTTAACCTGCACCTGAAATGTTAAAGAACAAAATAAAACTGAAAATACAATAGGCCTATCATTCGACAAAGTTAACACAGGTTGGTAAGGATCATGTCCAGCCTCGTGCCACATATCAACATCTAAAAATAATCCAATTGGAGTTATTTTGATCGTTATTATTATTATTTCTGCCCAGTCCCCCCTCCTGGACCCCTCCCATCTTCACTCCCCGTCTGTGGGACGACTGGAAGGCCACTAATTATGATTTCAGCACAAATGATTAGCAAATCAAACAGGGATCGAATGTCATTTCCTTCCATTACTGTAGTGGAGGAAGGGTGAGGAGGTGTCGGGGGGGGGGGGGGGGGGGGGGGTGTCATGGGTGGGCTGGTCCTGGGAGCGAGGGAGGGAGGGAGCTGAGAGAGGGGTACGAGAGAGAGAGACGGGAGGGGGGGTAAGTAGAGTAGAGACAATGAGGTTTTAATTTTAGATTTTATTCATTTATTTTTACTAATGTTGTTTATAATATTAATGGAAGTTGGTAACTGCTTTTGTCTTTCATCTCAAGTATTTTAAATCTGCGCTGTGTAACTTTTCCGGTAAAGGGTCTACGCTTGATTGTCTCCATGGAGATGTCACGGTTCTGCCTGAAATGTTCCAGAGTATGACATTAAGTGGAAAAGTTCGAAAACGCTCATGCAAGATCGCACCTTCTCTCTGTAACTTGACTTTGGGCGATCACGTGCATGCTTGTCTCCATGGAGATGCAAGTTTAAAGCCATACGTTGGAACATTCCAGGCAAAGCAATGCAATCTCAGAGACGAGAAGGAAAAGTTACATTGTGCAATTTTGGAGATTTTTTTTTTTTATTCAGTAAATCACTTTAATGTGACTTACATATACCTCGCAATAACATCTGAAACTCTTCTCAAAAACTATACACGAGTTACTTTCCTTTGCCTACAGCTCCGGGTACAGACAAGATAGCAGTGAGGAGCTCTGATATTTGCAGAGAGAGAAAAATGTCATCCAAAATGTGAAAGATGACCTGTACACATCACCGCTAATGACCCCAACAGCCCCATTTACACCCCCTAACCACAACCTCCCCAAAACACCAGCTCCTGTCTCTACCCCCGCATTTGTATTTATGTATCGGCAAAGAAAGGGAAAAAAAAGGTAATAGATCAAGCACATTCCATTATTCTCTTATAAGATCATTAGCAAATATAATTAGATATGAAAGAAAGTAATTTGGAGAGGAGAGGGGAGAAAAGCGCTATCAGGCAGAGAAGACAGATTGTAGCGTACGAGTGTTTGGGCTTAAATTGCTCAGTGGAGGTATTATCAAGCCGGGAATCTTCTAGCCTCGGAAACTGCTTTGGAGAGGGGAGATAGAAAGAAGGACGTTCACGGCATTGTGTTTGACGGCAATCGTTTTAGGGTTTGCTCTGACTCACGTTCGTAGTTAAAGAGGCACTATGTAACTTTTGCACCTGCTTGTCTCTGTCTAGATGTCATTGCGTTGCCTGTATGGGATTAAACATATGTATCTCAACTGAAATGTAGCTGATGCTATTAGCAACCAATTTGGATTTGCGCTGGATTTTCCGACTCACTTCTGCCATATGAAGTTGCACTAAGTAACTTTTCTGATTGCGCGTCAGCCGTCTGCTTGTTTCAGAGGCAGGGCCGGTCCTAGCTTTTCAGGGGGCCCTAAGCCGAATGTGTCTCTGGGCCCCTCGGCAGTGGATGTACCTGGACACAGCTATTGGTGACAGCATTATGACCATGCTCTCCTCACCTTTTCCATTTGTGGTTCAATTTGTTGGACAGGCAGCGGATATTTTGCTACTACATATATATATAAAAAAAAACAGCAAATGTGATCTTTATAGAGGAATATTTAGGCTGCTGTAAACACCCGAGCATTGTTTCTAGTGTAACTTTACATATTATATTATTTTTGAATATAAATGTATGGGCTCTTGGGGGCCCTCTGGTGGCCGTGGGACCCTATGCAGCTGCTTAGTCTGCTTATAGGCTGGGCTGGCCCTGCTCAGTGGAGATGGCATGACATTAAACTTATTTATCTTTTTACAATCAGGAGACATTAGCAGCCTAAGTTTCAGGTCAGTAACTTTACCTTAAAATCATCAAACTTGGCAAACCAGATGTCGTTATCTTTTTTATCATTATCTGTTCACTTCTAGTCATAACATCCTCTACTGGACAAAATAGGGAACAGATTTTGTCTGCATGGATTAATTCAACTCAAGTATTGTATTTCCAGCGGTGAAAGAAGTACTTGATTGTACTTAAGTAAAAGTACAGATAACAGAGCGAAAAATACTCAAGTAAAAGTAAAAGCATCACATGCAAAAGAAGTGAAAAAATGTACCTGAAGGGTAAAAAGTAGGTATTTTGCATATATATTTTGACATCTTTTAAGGCTTCCTGATTTTGATAACTTTGATGACTTTTGTTCAAGAAAAATAATTTAATGAATACATTTTTCTACATGTTTTTATTTGTATATTTTTGTGTACTCAAACTACAAATCAACAGCCTTTGCAGCAGGTCTCAGATAACATAAAAAAAAAAATACTTGTGCTTTTCAGGTCTGTTCGAAATGTAGTGAAGCAGAAAGTACAGATACCTGCTCTTAAATGTAGTGAAGTAAAAGTAAAAAGTACACCTAAACTTTGTACCTAACTATACAGTGGTACCTCCATTTTCCATCACTGTATATTCCTGAGCAACTTTCAGTATTTATCACACTGAACCGTGAAGTGTGAAACAAATCGAAGTTGAGACTGACATACATTCACATGATTTCCTTTTCTTTTTTCAAGCTTTACATTTGTATAACTTTATTCACCCTATCGTTCTACGCTGTACATATTCTAAGACATCCTAAAACTAGTTAAACGAGACGATAAAGGCAGCACATGCGTTGTCAGACTATCAAAGAAAAAGCAAAAAATAGGCAACCCACTTTTACTAGCAAAACTGTATTCAACTTAGCATTATTTTTGACAAACTTCTCCCATTCTGTCACTATACATTCCACTCCACCAGATTTCAAAGTTCTACCAAAGCACGTCGACACATCCCTAAATCCACAACGTCAGACAAAGACCAGATAACTCCGTATATTGGTTCGGTTTTGATATATTTTTTTGCAACTTTATAAAAAAATCCAACACACAAATTGCCCTTGATGTTGCATTGCGAGACACATTCCTTCTCTCTCTTTCTCTTTCTCCTTTCAATTGCTCTTTCCGCCAACTTTTCTGGTGTCACTTTCTTTGTCGCACCTTAACACGCCCGTCTGTTTGTTTAATCGGGATCTGAGCCGCGAGCTAACTTAGAGCACAACAATCCCGCTGCGTTTCGCCACAAATTTCGTTTTTTTTTTATAATATTATTTTTTTTTTTTTTTTTTTGCTTGGTGCTTTGAGGGATGGGAGAAAGAGAGGGAAGAAGGAGAGAGAGAGAGAAGGTGGTGGGGGGGGGGGGGTGCCACGGTGGATTTTTTTCAAGCCTTTTGTGTGAAATCACAGGGAATGCTAACTATAAACATCCTGTATTCATTAAACCTATCTAAAAATAAGGTTTTTAGAAAAAGGGGGTGAGCGGGAGGAGGTGGAGGGGTGGAGTACGTGCTCACTTCCTCTCCGCGGTTGCACGAGCGGGGCCTAGGCTACACTGCGCCTCCTTGGTTCAGTTCGTATTTACATATTTATAAATGGAGGGATGTACAATGTAACCAGGCCCTGCCAAGAACAACATGCTGTGCTAGTGCGGCCCGGATGCATATGTGAGGGAACAAAGCAGAGCCGTGGTGCGTTCAGTGGCACCGCGCGAACTCGAAATTGTGAGGTAAAAAGGTCACGTGTTTAGGCGGTACGTCACCATGGAAATGATTGTGCGTTTTAGGGTCAAATTAGGTGGTAACGTGGTACTATTGAGGCACAATTACTGATTTTAAGTTACTTCAAATGTTGTATGTTGTTTGTAATTGTGAAGGAAGTGATTGCAGACCAGGTAGAGAGTTGAAAGAAGTTTATTTGATCAGATGAAGGAAGTTACAGACAACAGGCACATGCGTTACATTTTTTCCAGTACTTATAGCCAGAGAAGGTACTATAAGGAACATACTGTCCATACAAGGTCATAAATGGATATCCCGTTAGCTGTTTACAGGAAGGTAGAATACGTCACTAAAAGATGTTCGCAGTCACTGAAAAGATGTATTACAAAGCCTCTTACCAACCTGAAGATGAAGAGCTGTGTCATGTAACCAAAGTAGCAGGTTCCAGTGTAGACATCTTAAAATAAGTATGTGTCGCATTCTTACTGAGAAACAAGTTCACCTCAATGTTTGCAACACACAGTATTCAACACACGGTTTAAGAGTGATACAAATAAAACAAAAATCCTGCTTTCATTCTTTAAAGCAGGATTGGTTTGTCATCATCCAGCTATGACCAAAACACTGATTAGTTCATTAGGACCCAAAACTACAGCTCTACAGACTATGAGAACTTCAAAAACTTCCTCAATAGTAACTTTTATAAGACTTTGTAAACATTGAAACTATTGGGGGCATACCTGCTTGTCAATGCCGGGCCTGGTTGATATTTAAATGAATTCTGCAGTGGGGCAGGAGTGGATCTAGTGGAAACTGTTGTTGTGTCCTTAGGCATTTCACCCCTCTGCTGAATTTGAACGTGTTGTGTGTGTGAGTGTCGGTGGTGGTCGGAGAGGCCGATGTCGCAGATTGACAGCTTTCGTTGTCTTCCATGAATCTACTCTAGGGCAGCTCCTTCTACAGTACAGTGGACCCCCGTTGGTCCCCAGGTTTATTTTTTTGCATTTATTTTATCTGTTTTAAGGCTATAAAACCCCTCACCACACACTTTATACACTTTTCTCAAACAGGTATTAACATTTTCTCAAATTTCTCTCTTGTTTAAACACTCTCAAAGTTCAAACCTTTGAAGATTAAAACCAAAAAAGTGCCTTTGACGTTTCATCGACATTGTGGGTTTTGTCAAGGAGAAAAACTTGTAAACATACAGCACTTCAGAGTCACACTGCGATCGAACATTTATGTAAATTTGGCTGAACGCATTCTGTACTGTACAGGAGAGAGAGAGCATGCACAATTGCACAAAAAAATCTGCGTAACAATGAGATGCACAAAAAGGTAAAGACCACGAGTGAAGGAGTGAATGAATAATTCGCTGCTGGTAGAATGTTTGTCCACCGATCCTAAAGTTGGCGGTTCAAAACCCGCTCTCGGCATAAACATCATTGGTTGAGCGGTCAGATCCACTGATCCACAGGTTGGCGGCGCAGTTCTAGCTCCGACAAATTAATGCTGTTGTTGTGTCATTGGGCAAGACACTTAACCCACCTCGCCCCCTGTGTCTGCACACACCGGTATGTGAATGTGTGTGTACATGGGTGAGTGGTTCGCTGATGTAAAGCGCCTTTGAGAGCCTTGAAGGTAGAAAAGCGCTATATAAAAATTTGACCGTGACCAAGGGCTGTAGGTGTGTGATTATTATTATTTGCATTAGTAACTCTTTTGCTTATAAAATGTATCTCAGATCCAGAATGCAGTTGTACAATGGACCCGACACAACCTCTCCTCCTCCTCCTCTCCCAAACCCAGATATCAGTTGCTTTGCTAACGCACTGAACACTCTAGACACTATTGCTTTCTTTAAATTATAGTCCTCAGCCAGCTCAATAACACCAACAACATGACTTGAGCAGCAGACCGTCATTTTCAGAATATTTCAAAATGTCACCAGTGCCCGAAAATACCACCAACAGTATTTTTGTTGTCAGGAAATAACCGCTGTTAAAACAGACACTTAAAACCGATCACCATCATTTGTGCTGGCTGCCGACGGAGCCCGAACGCACCACTGTGGCACTATAGTCTACACAACTGCGAAATGCCAGCTTCACTTGGCACGGGGCTGTTGTGCTGCGATGTTTTCACAGACTGCTATTAATGTCAGGTGTAACCGCGGAGACCAGACTCACTCTCTCTCACCCGTCCCAGGGCGATCGGGCACATGCTCAAAGTGCACTGGTATGCCATTGTTCAGCCTCCTCCCCATTTATCCATTCTGTTAAGCATGACACGTGTATTAACAGTGGATGGATCCCGGAGCTGCGTGTCCTCAGACCATATGTCCGCTTTTTGCAGGGCCTTCTCCTCCGCTATAACTACTGTGGTGTATTCTCACAGCTGGCCACTAGAGGGCAGGGTTGCTTTTTGAATTCGGAGAGGATGTTGAGGGTGTACTCTGCTGGGTAGTGCATTCAAATGAAACCAAAGCTATGTAGGTAAACTTGCATTATGTGGTCTCAACATTATAATCTTCCCATTTTGACTGTAAGTGGATCCTATGATTGAATTATTGTTTTTTTAGCGAAAATTTGTTTTTTCTAATACAAAATCACTGACAATTTTTTTGTTACGAATAACAGTTACAAAACAGTTACGAATATGAATAAATGAAGTCATCTCAATAAATTATAACATTAATGTATCATGTTATTAGTCCACAGTAATGTTTGAGTTTTATATACAAAATGTGACATAAAAAATGGGCACGTTTGATTAAAAAAAAAAAAACGTTTTTTACCATGGAAACAGATGAATTTTTTCAAAATTTTCCAACATTTTTTTTTTTTTTTTTTTTTTTTGATCAGTCATTGGGTATTTATGATTGGAAGGACAGCCTCTACAACATATGATATAGACTATTTTAAGCATCTTCCATATTTACATTCTCCTGTATGAACGCCTAATTTGTACAAAGAAAAATCATGTGTTTGCAGTTGCCAAAGATTGAATAATACTATTTTCTTAACTTCTTTCTTTCATTTTATTTAAGTTTCATTTTAGTACTTAAGTATAGTTCACATAAATAAACAGGCGTATCAAGTTATACTACAAATACATCAAAGCATCCCCCGAAATACCCAATCTCTTTGAGTTATAGTTACTGCTTTTCACTATTACGAAATAAAACAAGTATTTGCTTACAGTATCTCTTTTTTATAGCTGTTTTCCCAAAAAAAAAATACCTCTAAGCTCTACCCTCTAAATGTTCACCCCTGCATCCCTCACACTCATCCCCGTTTTTGGCTCCTACCCAACATAATTACAAGTCGATATTTTTGCCATATAGACACCAATGTCATCAAACCACATCAAAGTCGAGAGCTTTCGCCAAAATATCCAAATCGCTCAAACATATCACTCCATTCATGTGATAAATGAACACCGGGCAGGCTCCTCTTTCAGTTTTTTTTCATTGTTTTTTTTTCCTCCGATTTGTCTGTAAGGTGCATCTGCCACGTACCCGAATGGGAAATTAAAAACTGCGAGCAGGAAGTTATGCTAAATGTATAAAGTTGGCCAGGAAATGTCTCCCCCACCGCCGCGCCAGTTGTTTGGGGAGAAGGGGCTGCGTGCTTAAATAATAACATTCCAGGTGGCTTAGTTAATGAACAGTGAAAATCAAATATGGGACCCTAATCTGGAGCTCGTTACCAGCAACTTTCTTTTACCGAAAAGTCAAAGGCAGGGAGTGGAAAATGCCCTTGGGAGAAACAAGACGGTAGTTTTTATTTTAGAAAGGAATTATTAAACCATATTTTGTGTTTTGCTTTATTTATGGCGAGAAATAAAATAGTTTTCGTGTTATAAATGGATTGTGGAATTAGGGAGCGACGGCAGTGTAATGGAGTCATTGTTTTTCATTGTGGAAGTTTGGCGTGAATTAGCTCTTATTGAGTTATTTTTAAGGACATGAATGTTTTATGGGGGTATTAGTCTTGAAGATGTATGCGCAGGTGCCTAGCTGTGAGGAGAGCGGCGGCAGAGAGGGGTGGATTCGCAGTCTTGTATCGCCTCCGTGTGGGGAGGAGCGGGAATGGCACATTGGTTCAAATATAACTGGAAGTGCTTTGAGATACTGAGAGCTGCAGATGTAGCTTTAGGATTACGTTCTGAAAAAAACAAAAAGTTGAATTGCATATGTTTAAATAGCTCGAACTAAAAAAGAAAAGCAGATGAAAAGAATCTAAAATCTCAACTTAAAAAAAAAGTTATTATTATTATTATTATTATTATTATTAATGTATTTATTTTATTTTTTATGTTTTATTTTATTATCACCATTGATTATTATTTTTTTTTTTAATTTAAAATGTATTAATTGTCTTATTATTATTATTATTATTATTATTATTATTATTATTATTATTATTATTATTTATTTGTATCTTTTTTTTTATTTTTTTTAATTAAAATTATGATAACCTAGGTCTTGATAAAATGTGATATAATTTACCTATTTAAGATCACTAGTTTATTTATTGAGTGCTTATTTTAGGGAGTTTGGACTAAAACATAAATCATTTTTCATCATATATATCGTCTTTTAAAAAAAAACAAAACGCTAACCTTAACAATATATATAATCTCACTGCATTTAGAAAAATAAAGAGGAACACTGTTGTCTCACTGTTGCCTGGTGATTGGTCCAAATTTACTTACATCCTCAAATTTACTCAAAATCTTCTGACATCAAGATAAAAATCTAGCAATTTAATAAACAGCGCAATTTCAGTGAGGAGAATTATTTTCCATAAACTACAACAAGCCTCCCAAACAGCCTTGTGTGTATAAAAATCTTGAGTAGTTCAGTTCAGATAGACAGTGAGAGTTATTACCCAGCATGCATCCTCACACACTTTATCACATTATTAGTTCAATATCTCCCCTCTGTTACCACGGCACCCCCATTCATTTTGATCCACTCCCCTACTCGGCAAAGGCACTTCTCAAATAAAGCCGTGTTTTAATTTGGTTTTGTCAGATTCATAACGCCACTTTAAAGGAACATGACATGCAAATGTGTTCCCTGGCATTTTATTGCAAAATAATTTTCGCAGAAGTTGCTGAGGGAATGAAAGCGCGCGAGAGGGAGGAGGAGGGCCGGGGACAACTTGTATTATTTAGTGTCGGCCGCTATGGGAGCTAATTACACTGCTGCATTTCTCAGCCACTCTTAAAAAGTTTTTATTATTAGATTTACGCACTTCACTTCGCAGCCTCCGTCTCACTCGCGGAGCCTGCAAACTTGAACGAGTACGAAGCGAGTCCAGTTGTCACCGTTGTAATGTGTGAGCCTCTCGGAGCATTACAAATATGATAGACTCAATGAACGGCCTTAGTGTCTGTGTACGCAAACTATTGAATTAGAGAGAAAGTCTGATAGAGCCTGCTGTGGATCTGCTGACCCAGTGGTATCGGGACATGCGGTTTCATTAAAAAGACAATGAGACGAATAACAATGATAATAACACAACTCTATGTACATACATTAACTGTACAAATACACAATCTGTTGCTAGTTCCAGCTTGTTCCAGCCAGATCTTGCATTTCAGTGTCTTTTATTGTCACATACAGGCACGACCGGTGTTACATCATTACATTTTCTTGCAAAATTCAGCTTTTTCCTAATTTATCACCAAGCAAATGTTTCCAACTTTTATCAAAAAATATATTTGCTGGAGTGTAAAACATAATATTGTTGATCACGCTTGTATTTATGCATTTCAGCTTTCTGTTCATAAGCGATATTTTGAGGACTTTAGACCATTTAAAAGACTGAATATTCTGTTTTGGATTGGTAATTGCTACAGGAACAGTGGTAATTATTAATCAAGGTCATAGATACATAGACTGCAGTCCATGGAATAGGTTCAACTTCCATAGTCACTACATATGCACAAGAACATCGCAATGCAATGTGGTTTATCATCTAGAAGTACAGGGCCCAAAAGTCACTGACAGTTGAAAATAATTCATAATTCTTTTGTTTCTAAATATTTTTCTTTCATTTTTTCAGAGCGTTTAGAACTACCCTTCCGACATTAATATGAGCAAATGTAGCACCGAGGAATGAACCCTCATTGTACAATGGTACCTTGAGTCACTTGGATCAAATTCAGAAACCCAGCGGCGTCACCGTCGACATTATTATACTAGAGATGCCCCAAGTGTAAATGGCATTAAAGGACCTGACTAGTCCCGATTTCTTCCTGTGGGGCTATCTTAAAGAAAAGTGTTTGGGAATAAACCTCAGACAAAAAGCAACTTATTTACTTAAAACGTAATATCGAGGGTCAAATAAGAGCCACAAGCCCAGAAATGCTTTCAAATGTTATGCAAAGTGTGTTGGATCAGGCTATTCAGTGCGAAACTGAAAATGGTGGACACTTCAAAAAACATTATTTTTTAAAAATGTGGTCATTTTTACTTCCTCTAGTTTAAGTAGTGATAAGTTCAAGTGTAAGTGAACAATTATAACCGTATATATTGCCAAAAATCTCAGAAGGTTCAGTTTACCTACTGCTAAAATTTGGTGAATATAACTTAAGAATTATAGGAACTACTGACGATTTAAAAGTGTCAGTGACTTTTGGGCCACCCTGTAGAAGTGCAACAAAGCAAGTACTACATAAACATATCATGTAACTTCACATAAGCACCCTAAGAAGTAGTAATAGCAGTAGTAGTAGTTGATTAAAAGCCATATACATATTGCATAGCTGGACTGAAAATGTACTAACAGAAATTTTGCATATACATTTTGCATATTTGTATGAGTTTTCTTTCAAAAAAAAAGTACCACTAGCAAAATCCAAGTGTTTTCCGAGTATTTGTCTACTAATTCTGACAGCAAAATCTGCACATTCTCAATACAAAATGAATAAAAAATGAAAGCACATAACACTCGTACATGCTGATCTAACTGTTGTAAATGTCAAGCTAATCCAGTAGAACCCTCATGTTGTAATTCTCTGTGTGTATGTTTGGGTCCGTGCTAATCTTCCTCTCTTTCTCTCATTTGACCCTGTAGTGCATCTGTGGGGAGGAGAGGACGACCAGCAACCCATGGCCCAAGACCCCAACAACCACCTTAACAACAACTGCGATCTCCCTAACAACCTCCCTAACAACAGTAACCTAGGCGACCCCGACGCTGTACACAAAGACTAACCACCCTCGGACCTGTGCAGAGGAGGATGAGGAGGCTGGAGGTGATGATGATGAAGATGAAGGCTGGTGAAGTGAAGGAACACACTATTAAAAAAAAAAAAAAAAAAAAACGAACAAAAAAATAAAACAAAAACGTTATTTAAATCACACATACTACCGTCAATGTCCGAGGAGAGGATGGAAAGTTGTGGCTGGGGGACAGTTTCCGGGGGGACTCTTTTGTGCGCCGGACCTATAGTGACTTTTGAAGGACACTAAAAAGTAACTGCAGCTTTTCTTTCATGTTTCGTCTCCTGTGGTTTGGATGCCCCCTCCCCCCCCCGTCGTCTTTGCGGTTCTTCCTATGATACGATGTTTTTATTTTACTTTCTAGTGGCACTATTCGATTAGCACTTCACGTATTAAACCCCACAAACTTTGAAACATTCCTAGGACCCTTTTTTTCCTATTTTCAAAACATTTCAAAAATGCTGATCATGAAAACGGACTTGGGTATCCACGGAATTCCATTGTATTTGAATTGAACTTGGAATGTATTAAAAAAGACTGTTGACCAAGACCAAGCACATTGTGGCTTCTACTATCTCCCATCGAAACGAATGGACAGACGACAATCTGCGCTCCGATTCGGACTCACGTGGAATGGCTGGCAGTTTGCATAACAATAGCGATGTTTAGCTTTTTGATGATGCTGTTAAGATGAAGGAAATGACTATTGAAACTGCCCTACGTGTAAATAGAGTGTTATAACCAGGTCAAAGATGGCCGCTATCCGATATATGAAGTCTTTCACTTGTACATAGAGAGATTTACGGTAGTGCAAAACATACGAAGAAAACACAACGGAACATTTTGAGTCATCCGTGGAGAGAAGAAGAAGAAGAAGCGACAGTAGTAGTTTACACGGCCAAGTCGTCGATAGTTATCAACGAAAAACAAAAGATAAAAAATCGTCTCAAAAAACGAAAAATTGTTGGTTTCTTGGCCATCGCTCATGTCGAAAAAAACCTCAAGGACATCTGTAAGATACTGCCACCGTTCATTGTTGCACAGTGTTACTGACTACTGAAAACTGGTTTGATGTATTTACTTTACGGAGAGATCAAAAAATGTCAAAAAACAAACAAAAAACTGGAAAAATATTGTGTATAGCCTTAGATACGAGTCATCTGTTACCGCTTCTACGAAAAAAAAGCTATGTAGTCGTGCTAGACCTTAGAACTTAGAATTTTTTTTTTTTTTTTTTTTTTTTTTATATGTACTGTACATTAATGCCTTCTTCCATGTATCGATCAACGAAAAAATCGAAAAAAATATGACAATCGTCTTCTGTGCTGCAAGCATATTCGCCCCCATATATACAAACACCATTTATGCATAGAGGGACTTCTTTCAATGTTTTTTTGGGTTCTCTGAGGTATTTTGCACTGTGACGGTATTATAAATCCAACTTATACAGTACAAAACTAGCTAACTAACTAAACTGAAGGTGTGTGTTTGTGCGTCCCTTTGGCATTGTGAACGTCATTTTTTGTGAGGAAAAAAATATTAATATTAAAAAAAGAAAAAAATTCCAATGCGGCGTGTATAGTCCAAATTTTCCACTTCTATAATATTCTATGTGGCTTTGACAAATTGTTACGCCATTTTAATTTTTCATTTTGTATGCAAATCCTCTGATCTGCGAATTCAACTTTTTTTTTTCTGCCGTAAATATCATATCTGATTTATATATATATAAAGACTATCTAATCATTTCCGTATGCCAAGAAGGGGATTCCATCTAAAGTAATAGAGTGTATTGTAACGATGTGTTGGAATGTGTATGGATGTATGGGGTTCTGGAAATATAACGGTTTGACCAATCTGATCTGTCAACCTTTTACGGTATTTTCCAGTCAAGAGAATTATGGCCAGAGTCTGAATAGCTTGGGCTCTTTTTTCCATCTCTAAACCAGCTAAAATGAGCATTCCACTCCTCATGTTATGTACAAAAGCGTCTTGTGAGCTCAACACTTTTCTGTTTTGCTGTATTCTCATGGCAGATGCTTCGTTTTGTAACTACTGAACTGTACTTATAATAAAAATAAAATGTATTCAAACTTTAAAAAAAAAAAAAAAAAAACGTCGCAGAGCATTGGTGTGTTTTTTTCTTTTACGGTTGGAGGTGCGGAGGTGGCGTTTTTCAAAATGGAAGATAGTGACAGTGATGGGATGAGAATGAGCTAAGTGTTTGGAGAAGTTATTATCTTGAGTCATATTGACGGTGAAGCTTCATAGAGTGTGATCATGGAGTGGAAGAGGCAGTAAATTACAAGCTGCGCCATGTTGTCTCCCTTAGGTGCTCTGATGGAAACTGCAGCCATGACAGTGTGTGCTAACTACGATACTAGGGGAGATATTAGGGCTGCAGTTAACGAGAACTAGGAAGTGATTCATATTTTTAACTATTTCTTTTGTGCATTGAGACTTTTTTAAGCACATTATCAACCAGACAAAGGCTGAAATCAGGTCACTAAAGAGAGAATATGTACGTAGTGTCTATATATATATTTTTTAAAAGTGTTTTCGTATGTGTTTTAGCTTCTACACTACAAAAAAAAACTATTACAATAATAAAAAACAATGTGCTTATTGGGTATGACGGCCTAGGCCAGGAGTGTCCAAACTTTTTTGACCGAGGGCCACATACTGAAACAAATTTTAAGCAGAGGGTCACAGACCAGTGTCAATACAGGGAGAAAAATTGTGCATTTAAAACAAGCTTGACAGAGAAATTTTACCTTTAATAAGACTTGGAAGATTATTTTTAGGTCTGTGTCACAATTCAATGTGATGTTATTCAGGTTATAGAGGTAGAATCTCTTCAGTTTTGTAGTAAAAAAAAAAAAAAATACTTCCTGATCAATTAGGCCAGTTTTGGAGGAGGCATGAGGGCCAACAATAATTGGTCTGAGGGCCGCATTTGGCCCCTGGGCCGTAGTTTGGACAGCCCTGCTTAGGCACTATTTGTCAGTTTGTTGCTGCAGCCCGAGATATTCAAAGAGCTTTACTGCAAAAAATACTTTTAGTTGAAGTTCTGATTCAACAAGTGTAAGATTTTTTCAGTGCTAGGATTTTTTTTGCACATTTTACTCACAGTTTGAAAACCCCTAATTTATTTCTTCATTTTAATATTATTGTTTGATCAGCTACGAGCCATATAGACATTGACCTTTTTGGCATCATCTAGTGGCAAGAAATCAGATTGCATTCTACCGTACATGCTACCACACATGACCAAAACCTGTTCAAAGAAGATAGAAATTCACTCAAATGCATCTACAAAGTCACAGTATGTACCTTTTTCGCCAAAAATACACTGAAATAAAAGCATTTTGGTGGTGTTTATTGCACTGAAAAACATGCGTCCTTAGGCAGCCAGGTTTGTGGAATCTTGCATCTCTGCAAATCTGACTCTTTCTTGGCCTGGATGAGGGCGTCCTCCCGCTGGGCTCCATGGAAATGTTGTTCCTTTGGTTATTTCTGGGTTTCAGGTGACATCATAATAGTCTGCAAGCCAACGATACCTAATACAGATGGGGGCCAGCTCAAATGCATACTGTTAAAATTGAGACTTTTATTGTAATACAGCGAGATCTTGGGTCTATTCACTAATAGAAACGATCAGATTCCACCTTTTTTTAATTTGTGAATTTACATTTTGGATATTTCATGGCAAAGTACAATGTAATCAACAGGAAAAACTGGCTCCTGCTCCTCATCTGGAAGTACGACATCACAACATCAAGTCCTTGAATATGAAAACTACCAATAATCCACTACAATATGACACAAAACCGATCTATCTGAATGGAGAATGTTCCAAAGTGCAGTTTTAACCATCTCTTTCTATGGAATCAAATGTAAATCTATGCAAAGATATGTATTTACAGGAGAATGGTGAAATGCACAACAATATAACAGTATGATTCGATACATGAAGGAAAGATGGGAGAAGTGTCTTGTTCAAGGACATAACAATAGTATGTCCTGGTCCTGGTATTTATGACTTTCGGGTCAATAAAAAATATGACAATAGCGCACTTAGTTTCCTTTCTTCACTGTTTAAATCAATCACAGGTCAGGATATAGCCCTTTACTACATAGTTCAAGGACTTTCCGAGGACCCAACTTTTCACCTCCTCGCTTTGATTCAACCCATGCATCACTTCCAAGAGACGGGCCTACTTCACGTCTTTACACAAAGTGGGAAAAATGAACACTTTAGCAGACTGGCAGAGATTTTGCGTCACATCTACCATCCATCTATACCTACCGTGAGCATATGGTGCATTCAGGGAGCCGTGTTGTTTTTTTGATCCGAGGCTGCGAAGGGGATGTTAAAAAGTAAACACAAGAGTGAAAGTTCAGGGAGATTAATGTCAGTGTGTGGTTAGATCAAACTCGAGTTGCAGTGCCCCAACAGCATGTGTACATTCACTAAGGCAGGGCTCTTTCCGCACTAAAAATAACATGAGGGGTTCCAACACATCAAATAAGGTCCGCCAATGTAATGCTTCCTCTAGTCACTTTTCAAAGGAGCGCATATTTTACGGTTTGGTAGACTAGACCCCCCCCTCCTCCCGTCGCTCTCTCTCTCTCTGCTCTCTCTATGTGGTTCAGAAACCCAATCCGTGGCCCATGAATGGAACCGGTGCTTGTGTTAATTCAACAGCAGGACCCCAAAGACTGCACTGTAAAAAAGAACATGTACAGTACAAACAGTAGTAAATGTAGTTGCCAGATTTAACATGAGATGGGACTGAATAAAAATGTTACATGGGAAAAAAAACCAAAAAAACATGCGGTTAATGTGTGCTAGAGGTGCAGTTGAAACCAGAAGTTTACATAGACTATATAAAAAGAAGACATATATTTTTTTTTTTTCTCACTCTCTGACATGAAATCAGACTAAACTTTTTCTGTTTTAGGTCAGATACGATTACCAAAATTATTTCTATTTGCTAAATGCCAGAATAATGAGAGAAATATATTTTTTTTTGGACATTTTTTCAGAGTCAGATGTTTTACAGACATTGTGGATATCCTTCCACAAAATTCTCATAGTAGATGGCAGGAATTTTTGACCATTCCTCCTGACAGAACTGGTGTAACTGAGCCACATTTGCTCGGACAGGCCTTTGTCAGGGTTTGCCCATAAATTTTCAGTAGGATTGAGATCAGGGCCACTCCAAAACATTGACTTTGTTACCCTTAAGCCACTTTGTAACCAGTTTGGCTGCTTTGGGTCATTGTCCATTTGGAAGAGCCATTTACGCCCAAGCTTTAACTTCCTGGTTGATTTCTTGAGATGATGCTTCAGTATTTCCACGAATGTATGAATGTGTGTGTAAATGGGTGAGTGGTTCCTTAATATAAACCGCTTTGAGTGCCTTGAAGCTGGAAAAGCGCAGTATTAATGTGACCACCACCAGTAAAAAAACAACTACAATATATACTGGCTCAACTGGATTTTGTTCTTTTCCTCAAAACCTTCTGGACTTACAACTTAAGGAAAATGTAAAAAAAAAAAAAAAAAAAAAAAAGAACTTGCATATAAACCTACAGCGACATTTTACAGTGTGGCAGTCTGCTGGGAGGCTGCCCTGGTCACTGCCTGACTAATTTTTAAACGGATCAGCTGCAGCGGACCAGATGTGGGGTCCTCCCCCCTCAGACCTCCACAGGCCTGGTTCTAATAACGCTCACATCCGCACAAAGTAACCGTTAGCCCCGCTCGCCGCTCACACGCGCTGACGGAGAACATGTTATGGATGGCTCTGGTCTGGAGCTGGTTTGCCTGCCCAGTATTTCATGTGCCCATATGGGAATGTGTAGGCATACATGGAGCTTTTGACCCTCTCCACAGCTCACATGTTGTACTGCGGGAGCTTACTGCTTGTGAGGTGCTGCCAGTTCCTTCTATAAAATACATAGGCCTGAAATGATTACAGTGTGTGGGGCTAAAGTCAGTCTGACATGGAAATGGAACATGGCCCTGGCTTTTATAGGCGCAGTGCACTTGGTTAACCACAAGATCCTATGTAACTTAGACTGATAGGGTATAGCTTGTGAAAAACTGATGCTGTGCCAGGTTAATCCAATTTTCCATTTTGTTTGCAAGACTATACTTTACAGCAATAATAATCGACTCTTTAACTTTAACAGCCATCAAATCAATAACATCTGCAGCTTTTTACCATCGTAAAAAACATTACAAAAATCAAAGGTATACTGTCAAAACCAGATTTGGAGAGACTTATGCATGCATTTGTCTTCAATAGGTTAGACTACTGTAACAGCCTGCTCACTGGCCTCTGCAAACGAGCGTTAATACAGCTGCAGTACATCCAGAACGCTGCAGCTCGGGTCCCGACTAGAACCAGGAAGTACGAGCACATAAGTCTTGTGCCCAGTTAAAAGTACACTGTGTAACATTTAAATGGTATGCCTGTGTGTCTCCATGGAGATGCTATTGCTTCCGAATGTTTCTCCGTGTGGCGTTAAACAAATATTTTATCGTGCAGTTGACAGTTGTTACGATATGAATAAATGAAAGGTAGATACTTTTAATACCTTACGGGACATTCCAAGAAAGCAATAACATCTCCATGGAGACAAGCGGCTGGCGAATCCTCCACCAGAAAAGTTACGCAGTGTATCTTTAAGCTCAATACATTCATAAACTACAAAAAAGAGTAACATAACATGTGTACACAGTATGGCAAGTGCATGTTACTGAAATAAACTTATAGCATCAGCAGCATCGTATTTTGAGGTATTCTGTGTACATGTATCTAAAACTTGTATCTACTTGTATCACTTTTCAGTCTTGGAACATAAAACTGTAAATGAAACAATATAAACCTTAAAGTAAAACCGCACACGCAACTAGTACAAGTACTTTTTATGTCTACTCTACACTCTCTGCACTTACAATATTAACTCCTCAGAAACAACCTCAAGCTAGTTTCAATATTTAGTTTTTTTTTTTAACCTTACTCAGACACTTTTTATGTTTTGGCATTGCTGGTAGGATCCAAGTTCGAGCAGGGTGCAATAATCAAAGATGCTTCACTTTTGTCACTGCTGGTTTGTAGTTATTTCATTTCTTTGTGGTAGTTTAGTGGAATGGACGGTAGGTAACAGGGTGGAAATGCACAAGTACTTTTTGCACTGGTGGGTACAGTTTTTACTTCCGCACAGCTACTTCTTACACAGACTAGGGTTGTCGTAATACTAAAAATACTAAGGAATACACCTGATACTCAACATCCATTCTGATATCACAATTATAATGAAAAAAGATAGATAATACAATGTCATTTTCAACATTAAAGGGCCCATATTACACTGTTTTTGCCTCTCTCAAACAGAAAACACTCCGTTCCACCTTGTGATGTCATGTGGTAATACAGGAAGTGCTCCACTATTCCCTTATCTGCTATCATGTTGTTTCCTCATCAAAAGTATACCTCGAGTTGTGTTTTATTTTTTTTTATTTTTTTCCACACATGTTTAACTGAAAACACTCCACCTTGTGATGTCATGTGGTAATACAGGAAGTGCTCCACTGTGTTTTTTTAAAACTCCATACGCTTTCACTAAAACTATTTGGAATCGTTTCAACCCAGGAAATGCCCATCTCAACTGAACAAAAGGCAAAAAAGTAGCTGAAAACTACCACTTCATGACATCACAAGGTGTATGTATGTTTAAAGATCACAAGAGTCAGTTTTTGCGTAACATAGGACCTTTAATCCTAGTCGTAGTATCGATTTGTATCTGATTTTCAATACTTCCGACGAGCATAACACAGACATGTACACATACAACACAGGCCCACTGATATGAGCATGTATGTATCTGCTCACATGCGTCTAATGAAAACACACACGGGGTCATCCTTCATTCCTTTAACCCCCCCCTCCCTCCCTCCCTCTCCCTCGTTCTCTCTTTCCATCTTTCATTCTACCTCTCTCTTTCTCCCTCTCTCTCTCATCATGTATACTCGCCTAAGCAATCCCAACATTGGAAGCCACCACTTTCGCCGCGTGATGAACATAGCTCTTTGCCCTTCATTTAACTCTCTCTCTCTCATTTACTCTCTCCCTCTTTCTTTCTCTCTCCTCAGTATCCATTTCCTCTCATTTCCCTCTATGCGTGTTGTGCAGCGGTGTGTGCAAGTGTGCGTTTTTGTGCGTGCCTGTCCTGTATAATTGTCTACGTGTCTGTGTGCCAGTGCCGAGTGTGGATTGATGTCTTTTAGATGACTGTAGCACTGCGCCAGCTTCGGGTTGGTCGCCGGGCAGATGGTGACCCGCGAGTGAACCCGTCTTTCTGCTCATTTGTTCAGCTGCTTCTAATTTTCCTCCCTTTCTCTTTTACATTAGAGTGGCAGGGAGTGGGAGAGAGAGAGAAGGAGAGGTGCAGTGGTGAGGGTCAGCCACAAGAGGGCCCAGCAGACCAGGTTATGGGGTAATTCAGCTGTTGTTTCATGTGAGGAGGACTTGGTTTAGTTTTGTATAAAAATGGGTATTGTTCATGTCTAAATAAAGAAGTTCAGGTTAGAATTTAGAGTTTGTTTTTAATTAATAAAAAAATATTAAAAATGAACCAAAAGGGACGCAGGAATGAAAGGAAGCAGTTCAAAATATGTACAAAAAATATTGACTTACTGACTTTTGCAAGACATCACATTTGATTTTGTCTTATAACTTAACAGTGAAGTACACATTTTCAGATTTAGACTTTTTCAGTCGCAGATATTGTTTAACCTTATTAATGCATTTCAAGTAACAGTATATATATATATATAAGTGTACAACATATATACATACAGCTCTAAAGATGTAGTATAAGATGTCAGTTCTGCCGCATCCGCAAACATTCAAATTCTGTTAGGTTTTCTTCATCATTCCTTTGTCAAATCTGAACTTTAGCGCACCTACCTGCTTCCTGAAAATTTTACTTTTTACTGCAAAACAACTATACTAACTGCATTTAGACGCAGTTGCAGCCTTACGCACAGAACGACGCTAACAATGTTTAAATTGTGGATACTACAGACAGCATATCTAACCAAGTGTTCCCTTTTCCAATCTTTTACATCCGTTTTTACTTTCAATGTCTATTACTGGAGCTGCTGCTATCAATTATCATTTATATATCCATGTGTAACTCATCTCTCAATGCACATACTTAACGCTTAAAGGTGTAACTCTCATTTCTCTTTAATTACAAATATCCTTAAGAGCGTGTTTGCTTTTTCTCAGATCTGACCTGTAGCTTGGGCTGGTTGCATCACCTGCTTTTCTTTTTCTTTCTTTGTTCTTTATTTGTCAGGGGCCGTGTACAAGTTCATTAATCTTGCAAAAGGGAAGATGATTTGTGCAGATTTAGCTCCTGCTGCGTTCCATGTGCAGTCCCTGGGCAGGTGGACACACACTAAAAATACACATTTCGTTACAGTTACATTATAAGAAGAACAGTTCATCGTTAATATTAGCTGTAAAATATAATACAATGTCACTATTTTCCGAGTATGTGGAAGTAGTGCTCAGTTTTGTTACTTAAGTAAAAGTACAGATACTGGAGTAAAAAAAAAAAGGACATAAAAAAGTAATTTAAAAAAGTCTATAGAAAGAGGTAAAAGTATTAAAGTACCTGTTTAAAATGTACTTAAATAGTAAAAATGAAAAGATTTGAGATTCATAATACGGCTTCAAATGTTTTTCTGAATTTGGTTCAACAGAAACAACTGAATCAATCGTTTCTTTTGTTATTTAAACTGATAAAAACTAAACCTTCAGCCTTTTCAGCAGCTCTCAAACAGTAATACAAATACTTATACTTTTCAGTCCTGTTCCAAATGTAGAGGAGTAGAATGTACAGATACCTGCTTTCAAATATAGTGTAAAAAGTAAAAGTAAAAATTATACACTTTAAAATATAGTTAAGTGCAGTATTTTACTACTTTTTGCTTTTGTTGTTCCATCACTGTTCCTAGTCCATACAAATATAAAAAAATCATTATGTGCAAGTTTTCACAGTGAATACAGAACAGTACAAATGAACAAGACTGATACACACACACTTGATTATCTAACCTGTGTTTTTTTTTTTCAAATTTCTAGTAAAATTATTAAGATTTCGAGACTATGGATCGACAAGTTTGCCATTCTGCGCAACATCATGGCGATAACATCTCCACGGTGACACAAAAAAAAGCTGCTTCCGGCAACTCTTTGAAGACTTTCTCCCCGTTCAGAGGCTACATTTTGCTTTGAATTGTTAATCGCCATAGCAACCGAGTACATTTTTCACATCAATCTGAAACACTTTTCGTTTTATCTCTCCTTTAAAGCTACTTCCAACACTTTTTAACCATTAGCTGTAACATAAACGCACGCACAAACGCCAACACAACGACAGCTTGTCCACTCGCTCCCGTACCTCCTGCTCCTCTCCTCACACAGCATCTGTGATTACAACTGTGTGCTCTGCTCATGAACGCTGCAGCCATCCCCGGCCTGCTCCTTCTTCCCTCTCTCTTATGAATCGATGATCATGTGGTATAAGGGAGATAGATGGCCCCCAGCTCTGTCTTGTCTCCTCTAATTGTAAAATATTAGTTACATTAGACTCCGGCCCTGTGATTAATGGAACTTATTTGGAAGGTGGACTCATTCTCTCCGGTATGCACACACACACACACACACACACACACACTTACACACACACACACGCACACACACATGCACACGTACTCTTCGGTTTCTTCTTTCCCCCCTGCTCGCTGCCTCTCGCCTGGATACCGGCCGCTCTCCAAAGTCCCCCCGCACGAAGAATTGAGTGATTTCACTTAAAGCGGACAAATAGGCTTCCCCGGGTGAGGTAAGGGAGGGGAAAGAAGGGAGACAGGGGAGGGAGGGCACAGGAAAGGGAGATAAAAAGTGGGTGAGGGACCACTGGAGGTTTGTAGAAGTTGTTGCTTCAGAACGAGTGTGTCATTTTTGGGTATCGGAGTACGCAGGTTGGAAAAGGGATTGACAACGCAGCCAAAATGTGTCTGGTTGAATCTTAACTTGAGGATAGTGAATAGTTGAGAGGCAGCGATGGAAGGTAACAAAGTACAAGTACTTTTTACTTTTACTTTTTACTTTTACTCACTACATTTGAGAGCAGTATCTGTACTTTCTACTCCACATATTTTTAACACGACTGAAAGGTAGAAAGTACTTTTCAGATGATTTGAGGGGTTATTTTTACCATGTTCGTGGTAACATCCTAAAGTTTTTTAAGTTAAAATAAGAATAAATACACAAAATTAATATGAAAAATAAAGAAATTGATGCATATTGCAACTGTTGACCAAAATATGTATCATTTTTGAATCATTATCCCTGCACTTACACTTTACACTACAACAAATTACAACACGGGTGAAATACTTTTACTTTTTACTCTTAAGTAAGTGCACTTTTTAAACAGATACTTGAATACTTTTACTTAAGTAGATTTTTTTACCTCTGTACTTTTACTTTTTAAGTTTTTTTACCTCTGTATCTGTACTTTTACTTAAGTGGGCACAAATGACGATAATTTAAATCTATAAGTTATGTTAAATTTTACAAAGCAATGAAAAAACTGATTCAAAAAACAAAAACACACACAAAAAAACATATTTAATTTCTTCTTCTTTAGTGTAAGTGGCAATTTTTGTATAAGACGAAAAAAATGCAGTCTTTTAATAACTCTTTTATAACAGTCATTTATAACGTTCTACAATTTCTGATGAGCGGTGATTGTGCTGATACACTCCTCCTTCACTCCAGACTTTGCCTCCCTGTTTACTCCATCAGGCCTTGAGGAACACCTGCTTCACACACTTCAACAAACAATGACTTTAGTGTCTCTTCATTACAGCAGGCACATACACATACAACACAACACACATGACATTTGACTGAACTGATCCGTTTTGAACTTTCCATAGGCCGATTCTCTTCCTCCAGCATTTGCATGAGATGTGCATATATTTAGCATATTCTGAGACATTGTAAACCAGAGTTATAGCTTAAAAATGGTTCTAAGATATGTTTTATTTTTTGCTTTTTGTGAGTATGTAACGGGACCTTTCATACTCATACAGTGTTATGTAATACAGATGGGGGCAGCTAATATTGCTAAAGTGAATATTTCTTATTTTGTTTGTAATACAGTGAGTTCTTAGGTTTAGTCAATAATTGAAATCACTGGGTTCAACATTCGTGCATTTACCTTTTGGGGATTTCAAAGCACAGTGTCGTTTATCACGCTCAAGAATGCAAAAAATACCAATACTATTACATTTTCAGGTGATATACATCCAACTGCGATGGTCGTGTATATACAAAAACTGTGTGTTGAACTTGTCCAGGACTCCCCTGTACGACTACGCTGTGCAAACTATAATAATCACATTAACACACACACTCGGCACCATCTTTCCATCTTTCTCAAACTACATATGCTACCACCATTACTCCCTCTCACTCCTCTAACATCTTCTGGTCAAATCTTCAAATCTCCAGCACCCTAACAACCCTCTCTCCTCTCCTCCTTTCCTTCCACTGTCTCAGGCTGTCTGCCCATCTGTTGCTCTGTGTTTCCATAACTTTTAACTGTTATGGTCGCGAGCGGAGGTCACGGGAAGTTCACCGTGATTAATGCTCTTGGCGCGCTGATGCTCTACGTGTCAGAAAGTGAGTGAGAGGCAGGTGGCGGCCATATCTATCAACCCCCCTCCTCCTCCCCCTCTACATCCATCCCTCTCTGCTTCCTCCCTCCTTCTTTTTTCTGTCTTTATTGCGTTGAGACATGGTTGACAGGCTTCAGGCGATCCCACACACACACACACACACACACACCGGTTGTACATGGGGGTGTGGGGTCGGGGGAGGTGGACGCTTTGGTGATTGGACATTCGTTATTGGTGTATTGTGGCAGGTTTTGTGGATGTGGTTACGATCAGAGTGGAAGACATGGAAAAAATATGCTGGTCTTGACCAAAATGATGAATATAACACCTTTTTCATGTATGGTTCAAATATGGTATGGTTTCAGTGACGAAGGAGCTCATTGGTCACATATTGTTTGGAATAAAACTACATTTCTCTCACCTCAGATTAACAGACATTAGTACTTCACTCATAGATTATGCAGAAATATACAGTTGAAACCAGAAGCTTACATACACTATATAAAAAGACACATTTGCTTTTTTTTTTCACTGTCTGACGTGAAATCAGACAACCTTTTTCCCGTTTTAGGTCAGTTAGGATTACCAAAATTATTTCTATTTGCTAAATGCCAGAATAATAAAATAAGTTTTTTTTTTTAGACATTTTTTTCCTTTGTTTTATTTCTTGTAAGCAGCCATATTTGTTTTTGACAGACAGGCCATTTGCGTCCCTGATTGGTTAATCCACCTGTCAATCACCCACATCTAGGAGTGATTGGTTGAAAGATTCACGGATGACCAAACTTACATCTTCATAAAGTATTTGAGAAGTGTGTAATCTGGATCCAAGGCTAGATGCACCACCTTATCAAATGTTCAGACCAATGTAGGCTGCAAAAAGTCAGAACTAAAATTTGTGTCCAGTCTGAACGCAGCTTAACACAGTTGTTTGTGCTGACAGAGCTTGGGATGTTGCCACCATATTCCTTTAATTAAGTAGTAGTAGGAAGCCTGGATCATTCTTAGAAAACTATTTGTTCAGTAGAAATTCCATCTTTGTCCATGCTTTACTATGCAAAATCGACTTTTCAGAGATTACAACTATGTTATAGTTGTTTCCCCCTCGCCATTTACTCGCCCAAAGTTGTATTTGCAGTGATCTGTGTATATTTGAGCAATCTTTAATCCCTTATTTTCAAGACGCAATTTGGCCGATCAGCTGCCGTTTTTACCGCCACCGGCATACACCCAGTGCTCTATACCACATGTGTCAAACTCAAGGCCCGTGGGCCAAATGTGGCCCTGCGCATCATTTTATGCGGCCCTCGACAGGGTAAATTAAAAGGTATGATGGTCTTAAAATGTCATTTTATTAGGAGATACACAGTTACACAGCCAAATTTTGACATCTAGGCAAATACATATGCAATATTTGTAACTTGAATAAGTAATAAATACAGAAACAGTTAATTAACAAGTTAAAAAAGTAGTTTATTTTATATCTGGCCTTTTGCTGATGTGGCCCTTGGTGAAAATGTGTTTGACACCCCTGCTCTATACGAACTTCACTCTCCAATTAGATTTTCTTAATCAGTGACACATGTAGGATTTGACAGCGTCATGTGGTAATTTTGGTACAAATGAAAAAAAAAAAAATCCAGCTATCCATAGGAGGTGGTGACAACTTTACGGCTCTTTGTTGTGATGACGTTTACGGCGATGTCAGCTTCCAGATTTGTTTCTTAAGTCGTTTTCAATCAATATTACGATTTAAAATGTCCAAAATAATAACATATTGATCCACGATGTCACAGATTATAACCATATAGCAGACACAAGCACAATAGGTCTTCTTTAAGGCAAATTCAAGTGGAATTATCCTTAAGTAGTACCCAATATTTCTGGATCTGATGGAAGATTTGAGTATCTACTGGGGTCAGATGATATGATCGACTTAACGGAGCACTGGGTAAACGAAGCCTGAACTTTAAATACCGATACAGAGCCACGCCTGAAGCCAGAGGAGAAGAGAGGGCCGAGGAGTTTCACCGAGGAGCAGCTATTTTAGGTCCTTATTAACAGGTCCTTCTGGTGCAGCAATTAATAACCCGCTTCAGTCTTTAACTTGGGACCGTTCCCCTAGTGACCACGTTTTAGCCGGCTTTGATGCTACTTCCTCTCCCCCCTCCCCTGTGCTCCGCTCTGCTCCTCGCTTCTCCTTAAGTGCCTCCCCTGGTGTTATTTGCGTGTTGGTTTTCTCTAGTTAAAGCAAGGAAGCAAACCAAATCTCTATTCCCCAAACTTGAAGCCGATTCCTCTTCCTGTGTCAGAATGTTGCGGGGAATGTTCTTAATTCATTTTAGAAGAAATGGCCAGGAGGATTGCAAACCCCCCAGGCTGTTTGATGTCATGTAAATGTATTTATTTTTAAAGAGCGGGTGTGGGAGGAGTTGAGATGGATTTTAACGAACAAATATTATGCATTATTTGTATTGCTATTGGCCTTGCTCTTGAGTACCTTTGCTTTTTTATTTCGTGGTTTAGAAATGGAAATAAAGGCTATCTTGTTTCCAGACGTGCACTACACATGGGAGCTGGGGTTAGGACGTGATCTACTGACAGTATGGGTGGATTACTACTCAATTATTGGGCCCCGGGTAAGGTTTGCAACTTTTTACGACATACCGACAGAAACATGGAGTTGCAATGAACACAAGTCGACGGCAGAAATAATTAACTTTTGATTTATGGGCTTAAAAACAGTGCAGGAGACCTTCAGACTTTTAGCTATGACGTAACAAAACTGGGAAATTCAAGATCACATTTTTAATAGGGCTTAGATTGAGCGAACTTACTAAACAAGGATTCATCAAAAAGTATGAATGAAGCAAAATACAACTCCAGTTTAAAAAAAAATATATATATATTGGTATGACTCTGTACTGGGAAAGTCTTAACAGTAACAACCTAATTACAAATGTCGTTGTAGCTTCTAACTGGTTAAATTCACCCACTCCTGAGGTACTCCTGATCAATTTTTGCTTAAATAGTTGAAAAAGTCCCCAAGCACATCACTACGGTTGTGCACATGTATCGTCAAGTTTACATATATACTGCAGAGTCCACCACTAAGCCACAAGTCAGTACCACAAGTTCCCTTTAAATCAACTTATTTATACCTATTTTTAGGGCATGCACTTGGAATGTGACACAGAGCTCCAAAACAATAGAAGGCGAGGTCCATTCTTTACTTCAAATGAGTACTTATGGGTGGAACGATTTTAAGGTCAAGCGATGTATTGAGTCTGGCCTTTTCTGGAAATATTTTTTACAGGCAGGTCACAGCAAAGACTTCAAAAAGGCTTTTATACCTCCTACATACATAAAACTATATACATATATGCATACATACACTCACACACACACATACACACACACACACACACACACATCCTCTACACACACACACACACACACACACACACACACACACACACACACACACATCCTCTATCACGCACACACACACACACACACACACACACACACACACACACACATCCTCTATGAATTTAGGAAGCAAAATTAATTTAATCAGATTTGCTCTGCTGATAACTATAATAACTACAGAATTAAAGGGAGTCTGAAACTGAAAACTGGAGCCCTACGTGTTTTAAGGTCATTTATAAAGCATCGTATTCACACATGACAATTGTTCTGTTACACCAGAATATTTTTTTTATTAATATTTTTTTTTCTTTTCAGAAGTAAATTCAGTAGAGTCACTAGGTGGAATTATAAAGTATATGTTTGTATTTCCTCTTTGAAAACGTCGCAGTACTGTAGTGTGTGTGTGTGTGTGTGTGTGTGTGTGTGTGTGTGTGTGTGTGTGTGTGAGTGTGTGTGTGTGCGTGTGTGAATGCATGCATGTGTATGTGTGTGTGAGTGTGTGTGTGAGAGTGTGAGTGAGTGCATATGTGTGTGTGTGTGTGTGTGTTGGTGTGCGTATAGTGTAGGAGCAGTTTGCTGAGTAATACAGAGGGGTGGGCTGTGCATGCAGGTGATTGGACAGATGGTTTAGCACATTTAATTGCTCACACCTTCTGTGACTTTGCCTACACTGTGCCTGTCTCTATCTGAGCCATATCTCACTGCTGCTGTTTATTTCTCATGCCACTTCCAGCTTGTCCTTAGAAAACATTTTCACTTTGCCAATACAGTCATGGTCGCTAAGTGTAACTTTTCTGGTGGAGGGTTTGCCACCTGCTCCTCCGCTTTGGAAGTTCCTGCCCATAGAATTCACAACAGAATAGTGTTGCCTGTTATTTCATAAATATAACGTTACATAACATGAAATGCTGAAACATCATAAAGTATGTTAAAGGTGCACTATGTCATTTTCTCGTGTCTTGTCTCCATGTAGATGTTATTGCCTTGTCACAATAGACCAGGGATGGGCAAACCTTTTGACACACCAGCCACAGGGGGGGACAGAGGGACCGGGCCAGTACATATATATATATATATGTGTGTATATGTATATGTGTATTTAACATATAAATTAATAATTTATTTGTTAAATTTCAGTTAAATAAACACAGCAGAAAACTCACACATTGTTTTATCAAGTGCCAAAAGATCAACAACTTGTTGAAAAGTTAAACTGAACACAGTTTACTCTTGGCTATTTTAGTATAATTTGGTCATGTTTGGCCGGATTAATAAGCCTAAAGGGCCGTAGTTTGTCCATGTCTGCCATAGACTGTATATATAAATGGACATAGCTAACCTGCTAGCCGCTGCGTTCCAATAGGAAGTGATGGTCACACTTCCGGCTCCAGTGTTTTGCCATTTTGGACTTAAAATGTTCACATTAACCCACTGTACATGATTTCTTATATTTTTATTTCGCTATTATGTCTACAAATCAAGATATGACATCGTTGCTAAGCACCGACTCCTTGCTAAACTAGAGGTGCAAGCGAGAATAAACCTTCCCTTCCACATCCTCGCTCCTGATTGGCTCTCTGGTTGCTATGATACTCACAGTCGGAATTTCCTAATATGGAACTTGGCCTCAAATTCACCTCTATAGCTGCTACCCTCGATGAGCTTCATTTGACCGGAGCTGAACGCTACGGCGATGTCACACTCCCTCAGTCCTCTTCTTTATGCAGTCTATCGTCGCCACATTATGAGCCTCTACCACAAAAGCTACAATGTGACCCATAATAAACCAGACCTTTATATTGCACTAGTTCACTATGTAAAAATGACAGATTTCATATTATAAACCATCACAAGACCGCCGTTAAGCATCGTCTTCTAATGCAGTTTAGTAACACGGCGGACATCTGTTAGAATTTCAATATTTTCCTTCATAAGATGTGAGTGCGACAGTTTATGGTGCTTTATTATGGCTATTACGAAAAACAACTGACTCATTTCTGAAAGCAACATGTTTCGTTCTTTATTGCCTCATTTTGTCATTGGAATCCAACTGTGTGTTAATTGAACATATTGTTACAACCAGCAAATATGAAATCCTAATGAGATATGAGCAAAAATCTGCTGTTGCCTTCACGATCTATCTCTGATATTTAGTCTTTGCACAAGTAATGGTGTCTCTTTTTGCTTCGTACAGAGTAATGAATACAGCACAAGCACAAGTCTTGAGCAAAAATGATTTCACCGTAATGAAGCAGAAGCAGGCTACTCAAGGAATGTGGAATTTACAGTTCTGTATAGTACACTCATCCACAAATGTGTAAGAGCAACTGAACATTTAGTTTGCAAATCAACTGTATCCCTCTGAACGTCTGTCTTGTTCAAAATAATACAGTATATATTAGTGATGTGACATTTGTGAACGAGTCGGCTCCTTTAAATGGTTCCTTAAAATGAACGAGCAGAATTGGATCTCATTTTTTTCCTTTTTAAATTTTATGCATTGTTGCTATAGACCAGGGGTGGCAAACTTTTTGACACACGGGCCACAATGGGATCTAAAATGTGACAGAGGGGCTGGGGCCAGGATATATATGTGTATATGTGACATTAAAGATTTGGCCTGTAACATGTAGCAAAGTATGAATATGCAAGGCTCATTGTACAAACGGTTTTCCAAATGCAGCAGAAAAACTTTGAACAAGGTTTAACATAATTTGGTCACGTTCGGCCGGATAAATGAGCCGTGAGTGGCCCCCGGGCCGTAGTTTGCCCAGGTCTGACATAGACCGTGTATGATTTTTACGTGAGCAGCACCCCGGGCCGTCAGAAGCAGAACAGCTGCCATAGATTTGTGCACAAAAAAACGTATCTGGCATCACAATCAGTTTTTAAATTATTATTGTAGAGCAACGTTTTATTTTGGTTATTCATAATTCCAAAGGGTAAACTCACCTCCACCTCAGTTTGAAACATTTTAAACAAATCTGAGAGGTGAGTAAATCTGGGTAATCTCTCTCTGGGATTAGTTTGTAGATAAAATGAGATCTCACATTGGCTTCTGTCATATAAATAAATACAAAAAGAGTCTTTTGAACGACTCGAAATGACTGGTGTGTGCGTGTGTGTGTGTGTGTGTGTGTGTGTGTGTGTGAGTGTGTGTGTGTGAGTGTGTGTGTGTAAAGTGTGTGAACTTTGGGCAGCTGAAGTTGTTTTTAAATGCGCTATATATATAAAAATGAATAGAATCTTTTGTTTTCTTACTACTATTAGTTCATTAGTCTTAAACAGTTTTCCAGACGGGGAGGTGGGTGAAGTGTTTTGCTTAAAGACACAATGGCAGTAGAGCCGCCTGCTGCCTGAATTTGTAGAGATGTCTGCAACGACCTTACGCACACAAGACTTTTCATATGTATGTGCGTGTATTCCATAATTAACAAAAAACATATCTTTTTATTGCTTTGTGTGGTCATGGAAAACCAGCTGTGCTTTAACAACATATAATTATAGCAACCAAACGCGTCTTAATCTGACAGAAGAGCGACGTGTTTCAAAATAGACCAAGAATCTCCTGCATTCACTTTGTTTGCGTATAAGATGGGAAATATTCTCAGATACACTCCATTGTAACTGACATTTGTGGAGGGTAGAGCCGAGCATGTATGTGGCATCCATGTTGCTCCCAACCCCCTGCTCGCCCACCCACCCACACCTCTCTCCCCCGCTCCTCACCCGCTCGTCGTCTGATCTCCTCGTCAGGGCCTTAGGGGGTTAATTAACAGGCCCAGATAATGCCACACTAATGAAAACAAGACCACTGCCTCCACACTCTGTTCCCCTCTCCCTCTGCTTCTTATCCGTTTGGCTTTTTTTCTTCCACTTTTAAAGACTTTTGGACACAATCTGGCCGGTTAATAAGAGAAAATAAGCAAATGTCAGAAATAAACAAACAGATTGAACAATATCTGTGGAAATCATAATTGAGTTAGTGTAACAAATAAGCCAAAAGGATTAGAGGCTTCAGTGAGAGGCTGTGCGTGCACTTGTGAGGCCATTCATGTGTGCAATAGATGTTTTCCAACTGCCCCTCTTGAGAATAAAGTTTAAAGTTAAGGGTATTAACTAATTGTTCGGGAAACACTGTTGTTTACTGCAACACGGCAGAAAGGATTTAGAAAAAGATATATAATGGTAAAAATGCCATAGCCTTGTCATTTGTTTTGATTGGAGACATTTGATGATAAATTCAGTGTATTTTTTATCAAAGTGAGAATATAAATTGCTCAAAAATGGCTAATTAATTGCCATGGTCTCGGTCGCTGTTCTAGTGGCTGGCACGCGGAGCAGTTTTAAAACTTTTTTATTGTTTGAAGTGTGAATTTTAACCTACTATTTTGTATATTCTTTACCAATTAAGAAGTTCTTCTTCTCCAGTTCAAAGGACAAAAGTTAATGATTGTTGGATTGTATGAATTTACGTTTTTTTTTTCCTGGAGACCCTGCATGGAGCTAGCTATAGACCTTTAAAACGCTACACTTTTTAACACCCAATGTGGAAGAAGACCTTTGAGGAGAAATACTTCAAGGGACTGGCCTCTCTCATCAACTGAAACAAGAAGAGCCAAGTAAGAGTGAGAGGCTTTGGAGAGGGCTTTCCTGTCTCCAGATTTCACCTGGCTCCCCCTGGACTCCGGCTGCAGGACACAGAGCACTGCTGCTACTCTCCTTGGACTGTCAGATATCGGAGTTTCAACATTATGAGGCATTCCGGGTCAGCAACAGCCTGCTCTGAAAAGTCTTACTGCATAAATTGATTGGCCTAACCATTATCCAGGAACCAACACCGAATCCAGTACAATTTCATCTAACTCAATACTAGAATCGCTCTTTGGAGAATCACTTCAAACAAGATATAAAGGCACTATATATTGTAAATGGGACTATTTTCCATGCACGTATTAAATTACGTCTTGCAGATGGTAGCTGTTTACAAAGTGGCAAAAATACAAGTTTGTAAAGTAATATGGCTGAGGTCTCAAAGGAAAGACAGAGAAGAAAAGTGAACTCGCAGTAAGTATTTGAGCTGTTCAAGCTTGGACACAGATTAATGACGGCAACTCCACAGCCCTTCATAAAGAAACCTCCGTGCGATTTGATAAGTGCCTTTACGATATCCGTCTGAACGAAAACGCCTTAATTTTAAATCCATAAACAACACGCAACACCTCGAAGTTTGGCTAAAGTTAACTTCAATCTCAATCCTAACTGAAGTTTTTACATCCGATCCTAACTTCCCCCACCTCTCGCTTTTCAATTCACAATCTCCTCTTCTTTAACCAAACAACCCCCAAGCTTTATTTACGTTTATTCTCAGTCTACGGAAGACAAACTGTAAAAGAAAACAGGGAATGGAAGGAAAAAAAACAAAACAAGTGGCGTTGTTTGGGGGCATAACTTGCTCTGAGTGTAAAATGGGATGAGATCTTCTGCCTCTCGGACTTAACGTAATGTAAGCGAGTGTGAAATTAAAGCGCGCCCGAATAAAGGAGCACCCTTCATTGTGTGTCGGCGGCTTGCTTATCGGTAAACTCAGACAACTGGAACATCCAAAGCCTCCAAACTTGTCGCAATCCCCTTTGTACAGCAAACAATGTAATATCTCAAGCCTCTCAAAGCTGGTGTCACTTTGCCCAACACAGAGCAGCGTCGAAATCTCTCCTTCCCGGTATATAGCGAGTGTTCGCGTCAGGGCTAGCATGTCCGTCTAAGCCGAACACGCCACCAACTTGGAGCTCTGCGCTGGCAAGATGCAAAAACAGACCTTCTACATGAGTGAAAATGACTTCAGAATATGTATCGTGATTTCAGTCTGTAGTTTTTTATTTTCAGTGCATTTCTGATTTCATGGTTAACAATTTGACTTTTGTTTTTTCTGTATTTCACTTAATAAATGTAAGAAATAGAAATACATTAAAAGCTTTTTTTCATCATGAGAGTCAGGTTTAAATTTCGTGGGTCACTGTTTGATAAATTAGATCCGAACCTTTTTACAGAGGGAAATTTTAGATAAAAATATATATTACTAAAAAATAAAAAATAAAAATTAAGAAAATAAACTATTATTTTTAAAAATGCAACATCATGGCCAACATAAATAACAAAATAATGAATTAATTGGCTGCGTGGAGAAAAAAAAAAAAAAACAACAACAAAAAACTGCAAATATCTATTTTCATTATTTTTAAAAATGCAACATAAATAACAAAATAATGAATTAACAGGTTGCATTATTAAAAAAAAAAAAAAAAACAAAAAAAAAAAAAAACTGCATAAAATATCTGTTTCCATTATTTTAAAAAGTGAAACGTAATAGCCAACATAAATAACAAAATAATTAATTGGTTGCATTAAAAAAAAAAAAAAAAAAAGCAAAAAAACACTTGGGGGTTGATTAGATAATGTTATTGCCTGTTGTCAATATTAGTCAAAACTAATCAATATTTAAGTCATTTTAATTAATTTGGAGTTTTCTGTGATTTTTGCAGTGTGCATCAACATAAATTCCTCCAACCTATTGATATTTCGCAGACCTATCCCGAGAGTTCCTTTAAGCCATAAGTTAATTTGATTTAGAGCATCTTAAGCTGAAAAAAAAGAAAGAAAACGCAAATGTACCATTATTAATAATCTGAAGTACTTGAGCTGCAACTGTCTCTACGGTGCCCCCTCCTCCTCTTCTTCCCTTCTTCCTTCTCCTCTCCATTCCTTCCTTTCTGTCTGTCTGCGCGGTGAATGAGCTAAGTGAAGTGGGTCATGATGGCGGTGTAATCGGCATCCCTCAAACAAACGGCTGACGCTATTATGGGGCCATTGTGTTTGCTGCAGTGATGATCAGATTCAATCTAGGAGGAACATTCTGTGCGGGAGCTATAGCGACGAGAGGAGATAGAGAAAGAAAGAAAAAACGAGGGGAAAAAAAAACTTTGCTATTGTGTTCAGGAGGACTAGATGTATATGCATGCTCTACAGAAGATGCATATCGATTGGAAGGGGCTGCGAAAGTTTAGCGGTTGATATATTATTTGCAGGGAATTCTCTGGCTCAATGGAGAGAGGTGACTACAAAGTGTTGGGTAATGTTCAGAAGGATGTATTTGTTTCAATAAAAGGCAAAGGCGATGCTTCTGGGCGGCACGGGAAGAGAAAATTACTACGATGCTCCATCCCTTTAACTTCACCTTTTATTTCTACTGTTTGTCGGCGTGATTTGTTATGTTATTGAACGCGCCATTGTGAGGCCTCTTGTACAATACAGGCCAGTAGGAGACGATCTTTGGGTATTGCAGTCATTAGTGTACGCAGTTAGAAGGATTAATGAAGATGAAGAGTAAATGATCATTTGTAAATCCGTACTTTTCAAATCAAGCCCTTTTTTTTTTGGAAAAATTGACCAACCAAACCGATGTTGGCTGAAGTTTTGGCTCTGTAAAAGAATGAATACTATTTTCGTGAATCTCTAAACAAACTTATAATCATATCTCGTGCTGTGGTCCAGTCAAGCAGTTAGTGGCTAGCAGTCACAGCTCACAGCAAGAAGGTTCTGGGTTTGATTTCCTTGTCGCCTGGTCCTTTCTGTGCAGAGTTTGCATGTCTTCCTGTGTCTAGGTGGGCTTTCTCCTGGTACCATCAACCAAAAACATAAAATCCTCCAGCTAAGGTAGTCTTGGCCTACTCTAGCTCAAGATCATAGGCGTGGTAGTGCTGAGGCCATCGCTTCTGACACGTCATTGCTAGATATGTAAAAGGAAAAGGCACATTTTTGTGACTGGTTACAACACATACAGATACTTTTCAACCTTTTTAATGGTGTCATGTCTAATAAGGCTAAGAGTGGTTCAGTGGTTGCTCGTTTTTGCGCTATCTCAGGGAATTTTACCAACAACGAAGAACATTTTGCCACTTGATAGGGCTGTACTCTTATTATTTTTGTGCGTGTAGTTGACCAAGTGTTTTGCCCCAGTCCAGATACACTGTAAAGACAAGGTCCAAATAACACCGCAGTCTGCATCCAATTATTAAACGTTTTATTGTCCACGAACTACAAAGTGTGCTGCTAACATGCTAATTGATGTTAGTTATGTTGTTGTCCACTCTGGCCTCTAAAAGTTGTGAAACAGGCAGAATGATATCTCTTTTTATTGGATATCGGTGTGGTTTCAATGCCCTCGGTTACGTCTCACGAATGGTTAAATGTGATCATGCAACCAGATCCATTTTTTTTTTTCCGATGACACGTGTGAAACACATTCTGCAGAAATCCGCCATGTTTTCAGACCCTCATGATATATTTTTCCTTCAGTTTTTTCCAATATGGGGGGAACCCTATTGGCTAAAACAGGGAGATTCACAGGTGACTCACATCTTTGTAAAATATTGAGCAGTTTGAATTCTGGATCCTTGGAATGTGTTAGGAAATTGAAGAATAACTTCAGAAACAGGCAGACCGTCAAACATCCCTTTATCATAATAAATAACTGGTAATATTATGCAACCATATAATTCTGCCCTCCAATCAGCATACAATAGATTAATAATATTTTGCAACAATATAATACCTAAAGCTAATGATAGTGTGGGTTTTTTTTCCTTCTCTTTTCAGGTCAACGCCCCTTCAAATGTAGCTACTGCCCGTACAGCGCCTCCCAGAAGGGCAACCTGAAGACCCACGTACTTTGTGTCCACCGCATGCCCTTTGACAACAGCCAGTACCCGGACCGCCGCTTCAAACGCTCCCGGCACGAGTCGGAATCTACGGACAAGAACCAGGATGGCCAGTGGATGAACGAAAGTGCTAACAACAACGAGGAAGCTCAAGAGTGAACCGACATGCAGAACTAGCATACATTTTATACAGTTGCCTGGTTTGGATGCTATGGAGATTTTGGCTCAGAACAAAGGCGTTAAGGGCCTTTCCACACATGCCGGGACAATGGTGGTCTATGCTGTGAATTGACTTTCAAAACTAAGCATTATTACGTGTTATGAAATGTGTGGACATTTACAAAGAAACATAATATTCGACGTATTGTGCTGACGTTTTGCTTTTCATTTGAACTGCTAAATGTAGACGATATAACGTAGAAATAGTACTTTCACGACAATAAATCACTACAGATGGGAAACAGGGACGCCAAAGGGAAGTCATGCGAGCAAAATCATTAAACATAGACTTTTTTTTTCTCCAAAAATAATGCTTTTATCAGAAAAATGATCTGCGCCAACGATTTGGTAGATTTGCTGTAAGGGGAGGTGGAGGACGACCACGCCACCGCCAATAGCAGCATAGAACATAACACCAGTTTTTGCCATTTTCGACGAATTGTGATTTGTGGCGACAATAGTGACGTGGGTCTGTGTTGGTTGGGGAGGGTAGGGTCCTTGGTGCCAGCCTGACTGGAGCTGTCATTGCAGAGGAAATCAATTCAAACGACTCACAAGCTGTACAGTGGTAACCTGACTCCCGATGCTACAGCGAGGGGGGGGTCAAGTTAAGTTCCGTCAGCCAATCGCATCCCGTCTAGGATTCTCGCAGTTCTTCCTTAGTTTCTCCATGTAGGTCCACTTGGATGGCCATCGTCGATCAATCACGTGTGTATTTAAAGTAACCATTAGGCCGACGTTATGGGACTGTGCTGATCTGAGTTTGGGACAATTTCAATGTCTAGAGGGTCATCTTACAGGCGTCTACGTCCAGGGGCTTTGACTGACTGCGAGGCATTACGGTGATGGATGACAATGTAAGAGTAGTGAAGGCGCAGAAGGACTACAGTCTGGAGAGAGGCAATAACTTGAATCCGGAAAAGTGAATGGATGCTATGTAGAATGTAAATGGGTCACTACACAAATTATAGGGATATAATTAGATAATTAAGGCGAGGCTCTTTTTTTTTAAACTTCTATCTTCTTTTCTCCAAACATAGAAACTTTCACGTGGAAATATCGACATTGTTCAACCTGTACCTAAAGATTTGGATTATTTCATTTAACTAGGACAATTCAAATTAATCAGAACAGAATTTTATATTTTTGAAATTCTACCGTCAATGAGTCAGGAGTAGCTAATAACAAGATGGTTCAAGTCTAGCCCCAAAGAGGTGCAAACTGTGCCTCTGTCAGTCTCATTGCAGTTTCAAAATCACTACAGGGCAGTCTCTAGCTTTGTGGGACCTTGAGCAAGCTAACAATCATTACGTGATATTAGTTTATTTATTGCCTAGACAACTGTATATTTGTTATATACATAAAAAGTGCAGGTACACTTTTAGGGGGCCCTCTAGTGGCATGTGAGTGAACATCTATGCAGTTCCACAGTCTATTATACACTGCCCGGCCAAAAAACAAGTCAACACCCAAAAAACAAAAAAAAAAAAAGGTCACAAACTGTGGCATTGTTTCGATGCTTCTGCAATGTCACAAGATTTTTTCCATCCAGTGTTGCATTCATTTTTCACCAAGATGTTGCATTGATGATGGTCGAGTCTGACGCTGCACAAAGCTTCTCCAGCACATCCCAAAGATTCTCAATGGGGTTAAGGTCTGGACTCTGTGGTGGACAATCCAAGTGTGAAAATGATGCTCCCTGAACCACTCTTTCACTATTTGAGCCCGATGAATCCTGGCAATGTCATCTTGGAATATGTCCGCGCCATCAGGGAAGAAAAAAATCCATTGATGGAATAACCTGGTCATTCAGTATATTCAGGTAGTCAGCTGACGTCATTCTTTGAGCACAGACTGTTGCTGAACCTAGACCTGACTAACTGCAGCAACCCCAACCTATTTGCTTAGTTAAATCCAAGTGGCGACTCTCTTTTTTTTTTTTTTTTTTTTTGGCCCGGCAGTGTATATATGTTTATGTTTTCGATGGAGTGACGTCAACTTTCAGGAGCAGATATTTTGCCACAATAGTCGTTTTTTAATAATCCAACCTGCCAGCTTATTTTTAACTAATTTTCGTGTATAAAACTAAAAGACAAAAATAGTACTCCATCATCTCAGCAGTATTTGGGTATAAAATGCCAAGAGATTTGCAATCATATAAGGATGTTTTCACGCATTTACGATTTTTACACTTTGACCCAATTCTTGAATCGTGGTTGCATTTGAAGTTGTGCTAACATAATCATTCATTTCACACTCGTTTCTCATCCTCAATTAACCACTGTACCTTTTTTGCTTTTATTTTGAACAAAACAATTCTCTTTGTGTATAGTAAGTACATTTGAATTCATACGGGCCCCGTTCCTAAGGGGCCAAAACAACATAAATCATTGAAAAGCAAAGACTGTTTTGATCTTGTACAAATCAAAATAGCTTCTTGTAACGGCTTTAAAAAAGAACTATGGACTTTGATTGTACTTTGTAGCGCCGGGGGCTGCTGGTACCAACTAAATATGGTTCTTTGTTAAGTGTGTGGTGGTAGTATACAGGCGGCTGGGAGTTATGTGGGCGGGTTGAGAAAGCGTTGTTAATGTTTTTTTGATAAAGAGAAATGATCCGGACTTGGGGAAAAAGTCAATATCTTCCCGCACAATACCACACACATACAGTACGCACGCGACGCAGGGAGGGAGGTGCAGCCTCGAAACCCTTAGGCCTTTACAGCGCCACAGCTCTGTCCAAAGTGGGATTCACGGAAAAATAAGAGAGAGGGAGAGAGGGGAAAGTAAGTGTGTAGAGGAGGTCTAAAGATAGAGATAAGAGGAAGTGTGGAAAGGAGGAGGGGGGGGGGTTAAGAATTGATAAGGAAGAACCTGCAAGTGTAATGATTGTTAAGAGAAACCAGTAAAAATAAGATACCGATGCTGGCTTTTGAACACAATTTGATCCAAGGGGAATGCTTATTAAATGTATTGTAATGATTCCGAACAAACCAGCTTAATTTACTCAGAACTAAGACGTCAAGGCTTAAAAATATTAAACGTGCACTATGTAACAGTTCAGGTTGGGTGTGTTCGCCACTTGCTTTTTCATTTTGTTCTTTGTATTGAAAATATGCATCCTTACAATGCACAGACTCACCTCTCAACAGATGAATCAACTATAACTAATAATAACTGTAAGGAGTATCCATGTAGAGGAGACTGGGGTAAATTGGGCCACTTTTTGCTTTAGTGTCTTTTTTTTAAATGTCTTATTAAAAGCACTCTATGACACAGTTTAGCAGAAATCATTGCTCAATTTACTCCAACTGCAGGATAAATTGAGCTGGGTCTTTGAGCAGGGTAAGGTGAAGCCTGACTGGTGTACCAAAATTATTAAAAGTTGTATTTATAATTTTCAAAATGTCCTAAGTAAGATTTTATACAGAAAAAGGTCGCTTCCATCCATCCATTTTCTTCTGCGACCGAGCCTCGGATAAGAAAAAGAAACTGGATGGATGGGTGGATGCAAACCCAGGGTGCTGTTTGGACTTTGCTGCACATATTAAGAGCATCTAAATAAATTATTTCAATTAACCAAATTACCAAAATTGAGACACTTCAAGTTAACCTGTAAAAACTATAACATTTTCTATAATTTTCTTTCTATTGTTCTCATGTTGCCCCGTACAAAGCACTGCCCCGTACTCTTTGCAATACAGTGGTCCCTCCCGGTTCACCTTTCGCGACTTCACAGATTTTTTTTACATTTTTTTTTTTTTTTTTTTTTTTTTGTGCGATTTTGCATGCTTTCTTTTTTTTTTTTTTGTAAGAACATGCATTGGGTTCTGGGTCCTGATTGGCTAAGGGACTGTAGACCATTGTCTTCTCTGAACCGTACATAAATGTTCGATCGCAGTGTGACTCTGAAGTGCTGTATGTTTGCAAGTTTTCTCCCCGACAAAACCCACAATGTCGATGAAACGTTCTGCACTGACAAATTTCAGAAACTCTTTGGACTTAAGTGTTTCTGTGCACGGAGAGGCCGCCTCTGTGGATACCGCTGGAGCAGAGGCACATGACCAACACATTTAAAGCGATCATTGAGAAAGGGGGATATAATATATGAAGGATTGAACTTTGAGAGTGTTTAAACAAGAGAGAGAAAAGTGTATAAAGTGTGTGGTGAGGGGTTTTACAGCCTTAAAACATATATAATAATTGTAAAAAAAATAAAGCTGACTACTTCGTGGATTTTGCCTATTGCAGGTTATTTTTTAGAATATAACCCCCGCGATAAACGAGGGACCACTGTACTTGTTTTTCTGAAAGTGCTTGATTTTTTTCCTTTGAATGACTAAAAAGTGTTAATTTTTTCAATGTATTTAATTAATTTTTTCACTTTTAACCAAATTTCTGGGTCATAATTTAAGGATATATGCTTCCAATTTATAATGCCATATTCTAATAAAATATTATAGTTTTCGAGATGTAATGAGTGGCTCAATTTACCCTGTGGCTCAACTTACCCCAGTTTCCTGTTCTTTATATATGTATGTAATATATTTTTGGCCAGGTTGGGATAACCTTGCCCTTCAAATAATATTTCATGGGTCTAGTGTCATGCATGAGTAAATAGTAATGGTATAACAAAACCTTTTTTACTTTCTTTTTACAATCAACAGGAGTTATGCTCACAACTTTTGATGCCACTATGGGGTCCAGTTCACTTGATATATCCATATTCTAAGTCTCTTCCATATTGTCAATGACTGAATGTGTGCATCCTTTCATGCTTTTACTGATCATTACTCTTTTCCTATTACAAAAGGACTTTTCACACCACTCCATGTTGGCACCAGTGACTTTTGCAGCTCGCTAAAGCACGCAGATCCGAGCGGTTTCGTCAGCCTGTTTGATATGAGGCAATCAGTTTTGTTTCAGAGTTGGGAGAATTTTGTCACTTCTCCTCCGTGACCCGTTGTCTTTGTCCATTTCTGAGAACGTTACGGCTCTTCCCCCCGCTGTAAACCCAAAATAATCCATCCCATTGTCCCCACGCGCTTTGATCCTCGCCCAGCTACACACTGCTTTTCTAATCACTGGTGCTAGTCGGAAATAATATTATCACAAGTTGATTTGAGATTTAAAAAAAAAAAACTATAGCTATGAGCAGAGTCTTGAAGAGGGGGGTTGTATTTAAAAGTTATCTTATTATTTATTGCTACAGTTATGCACATTTGATGTTCTAACAGTCCTGTTGTCAGTCAGTTCTACCTGGTGTTGTTTTTCCACAATAAACCTCTACCTCTAAAACATGTCTTTGATTTTGATTCGATTTTGCCAAAAAATGTTGCATTATGTTTTCAGTTTGAGGTCAGCTTGAGGTGTGTTGATAAAAATTGAAGTTAGACACAAAAGTGAGTTGCAGACATTTTTTTTTTTACCCCTGTGGACCTTGTGATAAGGTGCTCAGTGTTTTCAGAGTATCCAACGGAAGACGTTTGATAAAAGGTCATCGACTTTGGCTTTTTTTCTGTCCGTTCAAATAGTAAAATGGTCGGGATGACCTTAGCTGGAGGATTTTACTTATTGTGCATGTTTTGTGTAATATAATGAAACCTGGTTGGAAATGGCTGATTGAGTCGAACTGGATGGAAACATAAAGATCTATTAAATGATATCCAAGACCAAACTGGAACCTGTACCTTCAGAAGTTCAGAAAAAAACTCTTTTGCAGTGCATTTTTAAAAACACACATTTGCAAAAAAAGTAGAATGAATGCTATTGAGTATGTACCTGGACCCCTTCTAGCTAGGTGTTCCGAGCATGTCCCACCGGGAGGAGGCCCTGGGGAAGACCCAGAACACGCTGGAGGGACTATGTCTCTCGGCTGGCCTGGGAACGCCTTGGGGTCCCACTGGAAGAGCCGGAGGACGTGTCTGGGGTGAGGGAAGTCTGGGAGTCCTTGCTTAGACTGCTGCCCCCGCCACCCGACCCTGGATAAGCGGAAAGCGGGAAAATGGAAAATGGATGGATGGAGTGTATATTTTAGAGGGCAGATAATTGTATCTAATCAGAAACGCTGGTGACTGAGAACCATGTGGAAATAAGGAAATAGTGAAGATTATTATATAGAAAAAGTCAATGTAAAACAATGAAAAAAAGTCATGAACAAAAACAAGAAACCCAAGGCAGAGCTGAATTTGAAATGTTGTCCCAGGATGAGCGCTTTTTACTGTTAATGGAGAAATAGAGTGCATGGCATATTTAATGGGTTTTGTTTTTATTGTACAGCACTGAATAATTAACTGGGAAGCCGCGTGTCACATAGATTTATCTTTTAATTAAAAGAACGTGGTTCGCGCATATTTGAGTGGTAGTCCAAATAAATGCAATATCCAAATTTATGTTTTGTTTATCTTCCTGTTAATTATGCGGAGATTGTTCACTGTACAGCGCTTAATATCCTCGCACTCCGCATCTGTCTCTTCCTCTCTCTTTCCTGCTCCCTCCTCGTAATAACCAGTCAGATTTTATTAATTTATGGATAATTGTGGCTACATGAGTAAGGTGCAGCGTGTTCATATAAAGTGTGATGAATGTGGTGGCCCGCCTGATGCCTCCTCGTGACAGCGTTTGTGTCCTTGTCTTGAGAATTAGACAAATCTCCCATATTTGTTTTCCCATTAGTGCACAGACAAGTGTGTAGCAGATACAAGAGCACAGACAACACGCAGGAACGATCTCAACCAAGGGGGAAGAATACAACACGAGGATGGATCGGACGCCTCGGAGAGTGTTTGAGTTATGGGGAGTTTTGATGCAATGCACTTTTTCTTCATATTTGACGAGAGAGTCCAACAGAACCCATTCTCTATACTTCTCCCTTTGCAAATGCTTTGTTAATACCCCAAAATAAAATAAAGAAGTTGATGAAATGTATATTACTGATTCAAATGATGAATGATATGTTCTCTTGGTCATTATTCAAAGCTCATGACCACTGATCTTAATCTCATGCTCCGTTCTTCTTTTTTCTGGTCCGAAATCATGGCCTCGGATTAATTTGTTTGTCTATTATGCATAGTATTCACTGTTTGGCTTTTTATGTACTCCTTGTGCTGCTGCCTCTTGAACAGGTCGTCGTTACAAACAAGAATTGGTTCTCAACGGACCTATCACGACAAACAAAGATTAAACATGTGTGTGTAATCCCTCAGTCATCCAGGTATGATCCATAGTAAAAGAAACAGTTAAATCTGTCGACTGGACAAAAAGTTGTTGGAGTGAAGACGTTTCGGGCATAAGGCTTTGTCCACCAGTAACCTGATCAGAGCTGAAGCAGTGAAACGTCTTCACTCCACCAACTTTTTGTCCGGTTGACAGATTTGATTTTTCCTTTTACTAAAGCTAAACAAAAATAAATAAATACATTTTTATTCAGATACTTCACACTCACCTGTAAATCGCCCCAGTTCATGTTGCAGGGTCTGATTTGACAAAGCCATCAGGATCACAGGAGAGAAATCCTGTGGTCCACAAACTGGACAGGATCAACGACAAAAGACACCCTTGGCGAAGTCCAATATGCACTGGGAACAGACGCCCGGAGCGCCCCCTAAAGGACATGTGGACATGAGCCCCAGTGTAGAGCCGCAGAATGTCATGACAGAGACACTGTTGCATGACCCACTTTCTCCATTTTGTTCCATTCCATGACTGTATCTATACTAACCTGGAAATGTACTATTTAGAACAGTACACTTAAAAGCTGTGGTAAAGACATCTATCAAAGTATAATAATGAATACTTCTGAATGAGCATTAAGTAAAGTAGTTAGCATCATAAAATCTCCATTGGTTCTATTAGGTCTACTCAGGCTAACTCAGAATTTGTTACGTTAAGACACCACATTCTCAAGCTCTAAATGAGGAAGATCCCACAAAAGTAAGCAAGGGAGGAAGTTGCTTTAAATCTAAGCATTTCTCCAACAGGTAAGGGATGCTGATGTCCCCCCAAAAAAGACCTTGCCTTAAGACTTTTGTGTTTGTTAATCAAATGTGCCTGTGAACATAAACGTTAACAGAGTGTGTCCTTTCAATGCCTTCTGTCCGTGACGTCTCAATCACTGCGCTGACACCTCCAGCCATCAGCGCTCTGACACCTCTGAGGAGATGCTGTGGATGACCTATTTCTCCATCATAATTAACACAAGTTTCCGCCTTTATTCTATGTCCATTAGCAGGGCCCATAGCACTGCTTGGGAAAATGGTCATTAACACAGACAGAAATAGGAACATAAATTTGCTGTTAATGAAAATGTCAATTAGGGGTCTGCTGTGTTAGAGGGGGGCTAAGAGTACCACCGCTGTAAATTAAGCACACACAGCTTCTCCATGGAGAGGCCCAGACATAAACACAAAAATAGCCAGACAGCCCAACCCAAGATGAACCTCATTGTCGTCTCTTTATCTCTGTGACATGTTTAGTTTTTGTGGTTATTCCATGGAAATTTGACCTGTGCATCTGACCCACCTTTCAATGCAGACGTTGCTGTATACTGACCTATTATACAGTTTTTTGGTATATAAGGGAAACCAGAAAAGGAAACCCAACCCAAACATAAGGAGAACATGCAAACTCAACCCCAAGCCTAACACAGGGGACCTTCTTGCTCTGATGTGAAAGTGCTAGTCATCTATGTCTCTTATCTTTTATTGCAAAAGCACTGCATAAAAAACAAGCCGCCTTTGTGCATTGATTTAATTTTATTTTTACATCTCTTTATTGGCAAAAAGAAAACAGCATAAATATAAAAAAATAAGACTATTCTAAAGTGATGTTTACATGACAATTTGGAAAAAAAAAAAATCAAAAACCAAAAAAAGCAGCATGTTCCAGTTATTACTCCTTTCCTCCTGCAAGCTATTTAGCGTGTGGCACCCTTGGGTTTGACGAGTTGTTTTGATATTTTTATTCACATATTTGGATCATTAATCAAATGGCGGCGTGGAGGGAGGGCGAGCGGAGGGGGGATGGATGCGATCCATACAGCATAACTTCTTCGGGGCTTGTGTGTGCGCGTGTTACCAGATCAATCTTTAAGTCCTCTGCAACAGCCACTCTAGACCCTGGGAGCAGTCACAAAAAAAATATTACCAATACCCACCCGTTCCACACCTCCCCTCTCCCGCCACGCACACACACAAGCAGATGTACCGACGCTAGCAATGACAGAAATAAAAAAGACGGATTCCCACCTAAACGTCAATATCAGGGGGATGTATTAAAAGTGCATTTGAAATTCTTAGCGGTGTTCCACTTCATTTCTGAATGTCTGGGTCCTGCACTCTTAAAAGCACAGGGAGATAAATCAAGTTTGTTGCCGACGCAGAGACCCCTATAAAAATAAATAGATGAGCGGCGGTCACCTCACAGCCATTTTAAAATGTCCCCCCTCGCTGCTCTGTATCCATAATTATGATTTTGATTGTCTGCGAGCACATCCTCCAAGATCAAATGTGAAACGTGATAACGGCAACACGGATGGAGAGATTTATGTGGCGTCTGCTGGGGGCCCGGGTGTGCATGGCAAGCAGGGAGCTGCTAAAGTGGCCTTATTCAGGTTGTAATAACACACGGTCAGATAATACAATGGATAAACTTAATTACATGTGGTCAATGCTAGATCGTTATAATTTTTGGGCTAAATTGTGAGTAAAGACACTTCCTAAAAGCTGTTTCAGTGGAAGATGCTAATGAAGCAAATACGATATACCAAAAAATGCTCATTTACGTATGGCTTCAGTATAATTGTTTTAGATTTTTTATTTTTTTTTTTTTTAAGAAAATGTAAAAAATAACAATATTATATGTTTTAGATTTTTAAACAATTTTATTTCTACACATTAATTCATTCCATATTCATTTACTGTTCCTCATTGCCTCACTTTTACACACCGGCAAGCTAAAGTTACTGTAACCCATGTTCTATGAATTCTGCAAAACTACTACAGGTATTTCCTTTTTGCTTTGAAGGATTCTTTCTTGTGTATTTGTCACTGGTTGATTTATGCATTAGGGGCCATATTATGAAAGTACTGTCATCAGAAACATCAGAAGCACATCTGGAGTTAAAGTAGTGCTTAATTCAAGCTTGTTTCGTTAATCTTATTGAAGAGGTTGGCTTTTTCTGAGGGCTCAAAAATAAATACCTCAATTGCAATTTTCCCCTTCAATTTTATCTTATTTAATTGGGAAACAGAAAAAATAAATAAATCCTGGTCAGTTTTTAAGAGCATTTCTGCACCAACCTTGCATTCAATACAAACACATGTATTTATTAGTGTGACGGCCCTGTTGCGAAATTGCCTAATGCTGCCAACAGAGGGAGCTCTAACTTCCTCTATTCTCTTGGAAGAAAGAATTTTTTTTTCCAAATTTAGGCCCTTAACAGTTCTAAAAAACATTAAACACAAATGCCAAGGTTAAGGTTACCAAAAGCATGTTTAAAGCAGAACTAAGTAACTTTCAGCAGTAGAGCTCCCCCTTATGAGAATACACTGTCAGGGAACAGACTCAAAGACACTTTTTTTTTCCCTCTTTTCGTTGAAATAAGGCAGTATAATCACACACAAAAACATGTAACGTTGCCAAATATTGGAAAAGAGCCAGCATTTCCCTGGATAATTCTTTTTGGGTTGACTCCGACATTTTCTGTAAGGGTGGTTTTCAGCCTGGAGCTTCAAACAACCAGAAAATACACATTTAAAATGCTAAATGAAAGCATGGTATCTCAACTGTAATGGCATAGTCACTTACGGCGACAAGTTAACAAAGAAAGCTGTGACAATAACCAAAGAACAGCCATGAAAGTTATTTTGTGGTAACTAAAAAGTCATAAAATATTACTCCAATCATACATTCAAAATTCAAACCTGGTGGGTGGATGTTATACAGATATCTAAAAATGACTCCACACACAAATCGTCTATTGACACACAGTTAGCGACAAGGAGAGTGAATCACCCTCCGCGGCCAAAACACAACGCCCATCTTCTCTTTGATAGCTGTCATTTCTGCTCTATCGTCTCCTCCACTGCTTCTGCTGGGAGGGGATAAAGAAAGAGTGCTAATGGAGGATAATTACACTTCTCCCTCCCTCTCTCTCTTCTTCCTCTCTCTGTTTGGCCCGCTATCTCCATCCCTTGTTTTTCCTTCGGAGCCGCATTGCACAGGATGGATGCCAGCGAAGTCGCAAACTGCAGCATTCAGGCCCATTACGTCGGCAATGAGTGGAGATGCTAGCAACATCTGGTGTCTTAGCGGTGATAGAGAGCTCTGCCTTGGCCCGCTAATAGATATCTGGAGGCAACGCGGAGCGGGGCAGCAAACAACTCACTCTAAACTCCTTCGATGCAGCGTTTGGGACAGTCTGAACTGAAGAGGGGACAAGGAAAGAGGTTATTGGGTAATGTATCTAGAAAAGTAGAGGAAAGGAAGCAGAGAGGAGAGTAAGATGGGTGAGTTGTCGGTTGGTCAAGGGAGAATTTTATTGGCTAGAAGGGAGAGAATATATGGTTTGAGCAGAGGTAATGATGACGCCGCTGTCCTGAGCCCTATCATTAAGTCGGGCCAGTGTTAACGAGCCAGTATCCGATTTCTTCCCAATGTGTAGGAAGCATTTTAGTGTCCGATAATCAGGAAGTGCGTGTTAGCATGCTATTTGTTGTAAGCTTTACTGTTACAGCACTGGTCTGTGAGAGTTGTGAACAGCATCGTGGTGAATAATTAGGATGTTCAGAATGTGTAAGGTAAGTGTGGTATAAGTTTGGGTCACTGCAAATCGTTTAAAATGAACTAATTCTGTTTTTCACGTTTTTAAGGCAGGAACAAGTTACAGGGTTCAATTAAGAGGGCACAGGGGACAAAGTTGATGTTATTCCTTAAAGCTTTAAAGTCATAGCTAAGCATAGGCGTGCTTCCGGCTCCATCGACTCTGACTTCAATTACTTTCTATTGAAAAACTTTCGCCCCTCTCTCCGTAACTGGTGCTATCAGGGTCGTCATTTTAATCTTAAAATGTTCCTATTAACCCGCTCTATGTGATGCTGGTGTTAAATAAATCAAGACATTAACTTTTATAACAGACAAATCAGGCATCTTCTTTCCCTGAGGTTGCTCCCACTAGCTTGAGCAACAGGTTTGACTGACTGCATCGTTAAGCGCCCGCTCCCTGCTAAACCAGCGATGTGGACAGGAAAGAGCATTACCTTCAGCAGCCTCACTCCTGATTGGCTCTTTCGTTGCTATGACACTTGTGGTCAGAATTCCTAATATGGAACTCAGCTCCAAATTCGCCCCGTAACCGCTAGTCCTGATGAGCTTCATTTGACTGGAGCCGAACGCTATGATGTCACACTCACTTAGTCCACTTCTTTATACAGTCTATGATCTGAACAGAAAACAGATGAGGGGAGGGAGGAGGGGTAACAAGTATCACATCTGGTAAAAAAACGCAATTGCAGATGGTAGCTTTAAAAACCTTTTAGCAGTTTCACTTACAATGACCAATAATAAGCGAAACACCCGTTACTTGTAAACATGAATGAACTAACTAAACTCTCAAGCCATAAAACATGCATTTGGGTTATAATAACTTTTATCTCAACGTTCTCACCAAAGCACTTTAACGAGGCATGACCTTTGTATTGCTCTTTAAATATATGTCCTGAATAACACTTTTAGAGTCCGTTCTGTTGCTGGCCATTATTATTTGAGTTTTAAAACTTTCTGAAACCAAAATATTCAACAATACACCAAGTCTAACCATTTGAGGAAATCAAATAAAAGCTATATAAAATGTAAGAAAATAAATTAAATCCATGAAATAATTTGAAATACACAACTTACCACGAGAACCTTTTGAAACCTTTTTGTAAAACCTGTCAGTGTGAATGCTCGTGTCCACCGTTTATAGAACCCAGCTGTTTGTGAGTATTGACAAATGTGTCTAGAGCCCTGATGACATGTCCATCATCTCTCCATCTCTATCGCTTTTCTTGTCCTGTCCTCCCTCTGTGCCCTTGATCACTTCATCTCTGACCAGTCTGCGTTCACCTTACTGAGAACTAAACAACATAAATAGGTTATTATCAGATCCAGACCTAAATGTACTTGTCGGGATGTCAAATTTTAGTGTTGTCAGGAAAAAAAAAAAAAAAAAAAAAAAAAAAAATCACAATTGTATTTATTTTTTATTATTTGTCCCAAAGATCATCACTCCTATTCTGACCTGCATTATGAAATCAAACTTTCTGAATGATAAAATGACTGTGACAGCTTTTTTTTTTTTTTTAATTAAAACTGAGCTGATTTGTTATTTTTGCTTTTAAAACTTTCATTATTATTGACCAGAATAATGTCAATTACCAAACAAATTATCTTGACATCCCTATGAGCAGCTGCAGCTGACAAGACCAATCATTCATAAAATTAATGAAACTGCAACGTGGTACTCTTGCCTCGTAGCTAGAACGTCCTGGGTTTGATCGCTGGATGTTTGCATGTTCTCCTCGTACTTTGTTGGGTTTCATCGAGGTGATCCAATTTCCAATAAGTCATGACATGTTGAAGAGGGGATGTTATGCAAAATCGATTTTTTGGAGCTTTCCACCATGTTGGTCCCTTACCAAAAACATGCCTGAAGAGGATTTAGATCTCATCCATGCGTGTTTCAATAATTTAGCGATCTCTCCTCAGCTCTATTTGAGTCCTCCTTATGGTGAATGTAAGATTCTGTCCAATGTTCGGCCCACACGCCTACGTCACCCCTGCTCCACATCTCAGTTCTCCATAAATATAAATAAGAAAGCAAAGGGGGGGAGACTCAAATTGTCCAAAATGCTAACATGGTGATCTAAATCTGTTATGTGTTAGCAGTTAATACGCCATAGAAGTAAAAGCTCAGTCCAACGTCAAGAAGCAGCTACAGAAAAAGTAACTTCTGAGTTTGAATCTGGTCTTTAGAACAACAAAAAGAGACTGATCTACCAAACTGAGTGAAAGAGAAAGGGCTACTGCCAATCATGACTATGAATTTATAGTTTAAGAAATGGTAAAGAGTCCTTAAAGGTGTGGTAACCTGATTTTTACTGCTTTAATAAGTGAAAAACAGAAATGGTTTGGAGTGGTCCACAAGTTTTCAAAGACCAGAGCAGAGTTTTATCATGACGGTGATGATTCTCAGACAAAAAAAAAGAAAAAAACAAACAAACACAAAACACTTAGATGCAGACAGTTCACAGCAGACTTATGTAGACCTCAAGAGTTACTTATACAGCATATCTCTATTGGCCCTTGAAAAAAATAGGCACAGAACTTTTAAGGATGGGAAAATAATTGTACGGTACACATACATTAAATGCAAAGAAAGAATGTTTCAGCAGAAGTAACATGTGATGTTGTCTGGAGGGAAAACAGTTCAACTTAAAGACCCATAAACGGCCTCTCGAAACCTGTTTTCCACAGCCATTTTACAGCAATATTTCCCAAGTTGTTCATTGAAATGAATTGATCGCCTTTTGTGCAAAGAGTAAGAGTTAGTAAAGAGTACCTTTGTGCTCAGGTCTGTGCTTGATGAAATATCAATGGGATTAATTAAAAGTCAATTAGCTCGTGCAAAACAATCCAGTAAAATTGAAAGTTTGTGTTTTAATTCTGAAACAGGTTCTCTTCTTAACACCCTTCTTTGGTATAGTGCATATTAGGCTGTAAATGACCTCATCCTATGTATTTGCACTTTGTTTAAATGTTGTCACTTATGCAAATGTAATGAGCATTTCCGTTGCATCTTTTAATGTGCACACCACAGCTTATGAATAATTGACTACGCTCATTCCTGCGTGTTTTAATCCAATGGAGGGAAATGAAAATTTAAAATGAGAAGGGAATGAACATTGTATTAATTAGTTTCTTTTTTTCATAAATATTTCTTTTATTACAGAAAATCCTGAAGGTCAGAGATATTAGCCTGGCCAGTCAGACCTTGCAAGTTTCTTTTCAAAGTCGGAATAGCGAGTTTTAACTAATATAAAGTATGATAATTAGTGATAATATAAAATAATTCTCCGTCCAGTTTTTCATTACTAAAACACTAGAAACAGACGGACCTTGCATTTTATCACCTAAAAAAAATTATAATAATGCATTTGATTGATATAGAGCATTTTTGGAACGCTTTACATTGCATTATTCATTAACTCCATACTCAGTGGAGACAAGCTACTACTATAGACACAGCTGCCCTGGGGTAGACTGCCAATCTGTACCAGCAGCCCCTCTGAACACCAAAACTCACACACACACCACATTCACACTAGACAATCTGAGTGTTATGTCTTGTCTAAGGATTCAACAACAGTTTGCACCAGAGCCACTGCTACGCCACTGCGGCACCTGGTATTCCTAGCAGTTTGCCATCCAATTATTAACCAGGTCGGTGACAAGCAGATGTCAAAAACAGTCATGGTTTTGTGTACACGGGTTTCCTTCACATGATTTTTCACGATGGATACTTTAAACACTTGTATATGGGAATTTGGAGCATTTGATCACTATACACCGCATGACCAGACAAATGTGAAATCCTTTATTAACTTTCATTCACATTGCCCCTAAGATCATCATTCCTGTTCTGCGTTATGAAATCAAACTTTCTGAAAGCTAAAATTAAGTTACTATAACAGCTTGTTATTTTTGCTTTTAAAACTTTCACTATTATTGACCAGAATAATGTCAATTACCAAACAAATTATCTTGACATCCCTAGTAGTAGTGCTGCAGCTGAAAAGACCAATCATTCATAAAACTAACTAAGTGCAATGTGGTAATCGTGCCTCGTAGCTCGAATGACCTGGGTTTGATTGCTGGAAGTTTGCATGTTCTCCCTTGTTGCGAAATGGTTTTCCTTCATATGATTTTTTCCTGATGGATACTTTAGACCAGGGGTGTCAAACTCAAATTCACATAGGGCCAAAATTAAAAACTGGAACTAAGTTGTGGGCCAAACTAAATATTTATTGAAACATTTCACAATATCTGCATGTTTTTTCAGAAGGGGTGGATTAAATTCGAATGAGTGTCAACAGAAGTGTTGGGGGTCAGCGGCAACACATTTGCAAAGCATTCTGGGATTCGTAGTATTAATGGTGCATGCGCTATACTTTTTAATATGGTCTCGCGGGCCAAATATAACTATATCGGGGGCGAAATTTGGCCTGCGGGCCTGACTTTGACATGTCTGCTTTATACACTTTTATATAGGAATTTGGAACATTTGATCACTATTGTCCAGTAATACACAAAGACAATATAGATGATCTTATGTCTTTGAACATTCTTGATGTTTATACCATTCCGAATGCCAGGATCATTTTGCATCACAGGTGAAGCTTGGTATGCTTTGTTTGCATTCCCCCAGATCCTGTTGTGCTCGGGCCTGATAGTGTTAGTGCTGTCTGCAGAGATGGACAGCTCCTTGTCACCTGCTCTGTGCTGTGACATATGGCCTGCTCTTCGTCCCTGTGTGTGATTGTCTCATCACTCCAGCGTGTTGTGACTCCCAGCTGACGGGCAGACAGGATCCAGCCCCCCGCAGGCCCCATAATCAACATCCTGTCAGCGCACTGTCAATACTCGCACATGGACATGGACAAGTGGACCAGGCTGATGTGGCCACGCGATGACACCTGACTTCAACAAACAAGCCCTGTTTAACCAGCGCGTGTCAGTGTCGTGTTGGTAGGTGGTGCGTTGGGCAATACATAAACGAAGATAATGTACAGTGTCCCTCGTTTATCGTGGGGGATACGTTCTAAAAATAACCCGCAATAGGTGAAATCGGCGAAGCAGTCAGCTTTATTTTTTACAATTATTATATATGTTTTAAGGCTGTAAAACTCCTCACCACACACTTTATACACTTTTCACACTTTTCACAGACAGGCTTTAACATTTTCTCACATTTCGCTCTCGTTTAAACACTCTCAAAGTTCAAACTTTCCTATATTATATCCCCCTTCTCAATGATCGCTTTAAATGTGTTGTTCACGTGCCTCTGCTCCAGCGATATCCGCAGAGGCGCCTCACCGTGCACAGAAACACTTTTGAGTCCAAAGTGTTTCTGAAATTTGTCGGAATGTTTCATCGACATTGTGGGTTTTGTCGGGGAGAAAACTTGCAAACATACAGCACTTCAGAGTCACATTACGATCAAACATTTATGTAAATTTGGCTGAGCGCATTCTGCACTGTACAGGAGAAGGAAAACTTTGCACATCCAACTTCAGGACAGGTGTGTGAGAGGACCACTTGCCAAACTTAAGAAACAAGTCTCCCACACACAAGTGATTTATTTACAAAGTTGAAATGTTTCAGCCCTTGGCCTTTATCAAATTTGAGGGCACTTAGCCTTAAGGTGAGCCTGATGTAGTCCACATTTAGATCTCATAGTAGTCAGGAAACCAAACATTGTCTTTAGCGGCTCTTGGTGTGAAACGTTTGAGAACCAATGGCCTATTTTTCCATGGACTATATAACACAGGATTTTCTTGCTGTAAGGTAAAATTGCAAATTAGCACAACACCAATTTATGTTTTGCACATTGATGACAATTGGTCCTCATTACTTTTGAAAGTATCTGACATATAATTGCATACCCTTCATGCTTAATCATTGGCCTAGCTAAAAATTCCAGTGCACTCTGCCATATTCATGTTACAAAGTATTCAAAATGTTGATGTATTGGTTCATGATGACTTGTCTTCTTACAATTGTTGACATCCAACCATTTTCCATGTTTTTTCTTGCCTTTGATCCATCATCACCAGATATGACATTCTTTTCGCCTGCCTCTCCACGTCTTTGCTGTTACAGAGGTTACAAACAGCCACACATTTGAACTGTCCCTTGGGTAAAGCTGGTTGAACCTCGGTCTAAATGGTTTGCATCTTCCTCCAATCCATCCATGACAGCAGTGGCCCTCGCACCCCTTTCAAATCTGGAAAGTCCCCAGCGCCTGGCCACTGCTTTGCCCCAAGAACAGCATCCCCAGTGGGTGCGCACTCTTCTGGCTGTCAGCTTCCAACCAACCCACCATCCAATCATCCAGTCTTCCCTGTATATTCAGATTTTGGAAGACAATTTCTCTTCTATTTTGATTTGATCTTGCCCCTTGTAAGACTGGCACGGGCCCTTTCTACTGCCAAGGGACGCAATGACAGCTATATCCAAAGTTTATCCTGTCAGCCAGTGTTGAACTCCTCAGAGATAGAGTGGCCGACCTCAAATCTCCTCTGTCTAGACATAACAGGTCAAAGTTAGTGTTGGGTTACGCGGCAGTCCTTCAAAATTGGAAAAGTGTTTTGATTCTTGTTCTGTTTGCTCTCCTCCTTCCAGGGGGATGAGAGAGCACTGTCAGCTCAAATGGATTGCACTGGGAGGAATTCACAGTTCTTGCCAGAGGATAATGTAAGACATGTTTTACAGCGTGTAGCTTGGTACATTATTTATCAATGTAGGTATCGTAATACCATATGATAGGAAAGTGTTTCTTGAGATAAAATAATTCAATCTTTATCAGAGAAGGTTATGAAAGTTTACCATATGGAACTGTAATATATGTGCATAATGTGAATTTTTTATGTTATTTATGAATACAGAAAATTTGATCTCGCTTATACAAATGTGTAATAAAAGTTTTTGATGGTACATTATGCAAAAAGTATTGTTTTTGTATTAAAACAAATTGGTTTCTAAGATTTTCGCACTTTCTTTTTCATGAATCAAAGTAATTCTGATTCCGATTAAGACCAGGCTTGTCTCTTCACAGATGTCACCTGTAACTTGGCCTGGTGGCATCACCTCATGCTTTGCAAAACCAAACTTCAGAATGTTTTAGGTAAAGCAGTATCATCTCCACGGAGGCAGATGATATCAGGATCTGCAGATGTGACCATATGGACATTACATTCTTTCATTTACACTTCACAGTCTCTTCATCATCCACGTTGTCCACCAGGACCCCACAGCTCAGTGCTGCGATGATGTCCTCCCCAGTGAGACTTGTTCACCAGGGACTGCTCTTTGCTGCAGTTCTTCTTTTTACCATCATTTCCCTGACAGTCATAAACACCATCCTTCACTCACTAGGCATGGCATCTGAGCAATAATCAGCGATGTACTTTAAGCTAGGCCCATCCCATTGCTTCTCTTTATCAAGCTATTTTTGTTCCTTTGGGTTCGACGATGCATCCCAGCTCAATTATCTCCAAATGTTATGTATATGCATGTTTATTCTCTCTCTTCAGAATGATAGACTGTTAGCGCAATGTTTTTAATATGCAAACCAGCCTTGTCAAGCAGGCTGGGATTGAGAGGCTACCAATTATTAGCATCAGACAGTGAGAGATGATTATCTAGGTGAGGGACTTGGTTCATCCTCAGCAGCTAGGAAGTGGGGTATTGATTGACCATCAGGGAGCTAATAACACAAGGTTATCTACATGTAGCATGAGACAGTCTCCCTACTTAATACTGCAGCACTATCTAGATTTAATATGTCCTCAAAGCATCGCGCTGAGCAGAAGTGAAGGGGTGTGTATATCTTCCAGAGCCTAACAAAGGTCACGCCATCGTAAAAGCAGCTATAAGCGCTAGGATCATAGTACGCGCTAATGTTGTTTTACGCTAGTGCCATTCGTAGACGGCATTGATCGCTAAAGCTACAGTCTTAAACATTTATAGAATTTATAGAGTTTAATTAATAATATAGCAATATCAATGTGACCCGGGAGAGGGAGACGTGGTTTAGCGGCTTGATGGGAGGGAATATCAGTCAATAGTAGGTGTGTGAAAGCGACCATGGTTAACTATAGTTGTGTTAGTTTGGTATTTTTGGAAATAACAGACAGGCATGCGCTTATGTTGTCTTTGTATTCACCTTATTCCAGGAGTTGCTGTGGCTATTCACGTTGCATTATTTTGCACGAGGCAGCCGATCTTGGCGCCAAATAGGTTCTATATGGACTATATGGACTAAAGCCTTTTTAAAGCCTGCCAGACAATTGGTGCATCGTTGACTTATTTTTTCACATTGAACACTTGACGCAAATCAATCTACTTTATATTATATTTTAGCATTGAAACTTTTCCCAAATTCTCCATTAAAATGAATGATATTTCCGCACCAAGAAACCAGGGTTCAGTCACATTTATGGCAAAAGTAGGCAGGGCGGAATAAGGTCAATAGCCAACAAGAATGACTCAAATCCACGATGTCGCCTCAACTTTATGTTAAGTTACTTCGTGCAATATTACTGTTTAGAGTCATGAGATCTGTCAATGTCGGCGGCGAAATGTAGTGGAAACATTAGTGTAAGCTGGGCTCAAACAGACAATTTTGTAGCTAATTGTGCCAACTTTTTAGAGACATAATATTAAAGACAAATATTTTTCACCTTACCAGTAGCTACTGTTGTCACAATACTAAAACGTCTAACTCTTCAACACTGAGACATAGGCTTGTTAGTTGATACTGAGTTAAATACCACAATATTATAAGAATTCTCTAACATATAGTCTGTCAAGGTGATAGTACTTAGAGCAACAGTAGCTCCGTTGTGTTGCGTTTGTCCACTGATTCGAAGGTTGGCGGTGTGATATAAACTCCCACAGATGAACGCTGTTGTTGTGTCCTTGAGCACGCACCTCACCCCTAGTGTCTGAATACACTGGTGTATGAATGTGTGTGTGAATGGTTGAGTGGTTCCTTGATGTAAAGTGCTTTGAATGAATTGAGGGTAAATTTACCATTTACTTTCCTTATGTTACTATGGCCTTGTACTTTTCAAGATCTAAAACACATTTTGTCCTCTTTGTATTCTCTTTAGTAATGATACTTTCTCAAATGGAAAGGTTGTTTCAGTTCTAGTTTCGGTATCGATTAGTATCTGTTTTTTGATCATTTGAACAACAATACCAGTAACCCAAAATTTTATCCCACCCCAAGTATCTATTTTACCCAGTACGGAAGCCCAGATAAGGCGCACATCTATTCAAACAGTGCCAGTCAGTGTCAAACAAACAAGCCGGGCAGTATCCGGTGCAGTGTGTCATATTGTGTAGGGCTGTCTGGCATCCTGATCTCTTGTCTCATCATAAATCACCGTGGCAGCAGATAGACCATGTTTCCTTGTTACTGGAACTCCGTGGAGAGCCATCCTCATGAGAAATCAACCTGACCTCAAATACAGCGCTCCCCTGCCACTCCAGCGGGTCACGGTGGAGACTCTTAGACACATAATCCACCGTCCTCTTTTTGCAATCTTCTCTTGCATGCATGGCTGGGAACATATTAAAACTTGGGCAAATATGGAAACACTGGAAGAAGATTGGCAGGCATGCGGACGAGTAGCGGAGTGGCTAGCTGCTTGTTGGTACGTGTTGGGTGGATAATCCCTACCTAGAGGCTAGAGGAGTAATCTTATAGTAGGGGATATTAGCCGGCCCGTATTTGAGTGCTCCGCTGTTTTCCGGGCTAAAACGCACTACCAGGTCCAGGAATAAAAGATTACCAGAGCAGAGTTCAAGGGTTTGGTTGGTGGAAAATACTCAAGGGAGGCCGAGCACGCCGCAAGCCCCAAAGATTACATTTCAGTCCCCACAGTCGCAGTCAGGAGCTCGCCAGACGGAACAGGAAATTGTGTCGCTGTCAAGGAGAACGCACGGAGAGAAATGTAAATGGCCCTTTCAGTAGCGGACGCCTCATATGCAACCCCAGTGCTGTCCCCTGGGCCCCGGCTGTCCACTGCGTCCATCTTGTGTCAAATCTTAAGTTTTAATACTGGAGAGGGATGGAAGAGGAGAAGGGAGGGAGGGCTGGAGTGGATATCTGTTGGGGTGTGGAAAAGTGGGAATATTGGCAGTCTGGAACAAAACTACTTGAAGCATGTTCAAAAACTAGATTAGATATGTGTGCGTGTTGCGTATATCAATGAGTTTTAGCGTATGTGCTGGACATTAGTTGTTAGAGCTGTGATCAAACTGCCAATTTAGTAGCTAATGGACGTATTTATGCCCAGTCCACTCACTAATGCAAAGTGTAGTCTATAAAATCACTTAACCCATAACCAGTACCAACATTTTGCATTAAAGAAATCGTGTTTTGAATGTTGCAACATGCATCACTCAATAAATACAAGGGTTAAGAGGGGTTGTACGGTAAAAAAAAACAACCAGAATATCACTCACTCTGACTGTTAATTCATATAAACATCAATAAAAGACTTGAAATATAAACAAAAATTAAACGCAATGTTACGGTAAATTTTTACTTCATTGCCAAATAGAAGGGAGTTTGTTCTCTGCATTTAAAGTGCCCTTCAAATCTGCTGAGGCATCCTGGGAGGAGCAGTGATTAACAGCTGTGAAACAACTAGGAACCTTCTCCAAAGCTTAAGGTACAGCGTGCAGCTTTCTAGAGGTGGCCCTTTAAGTTTAAGATCAGAATTGAGTTTTTTTTTGTTAAAATAAGGTAAAAAAAATCAACTATGATACAGTGGTCCCTTGTTTATCATGGGGGTTATGTTCTAAATTTAACCCACAATAGGTGAAATCCACGAAGTAGTCAGCTTTTTACACTTTTAAATGTTTTAAGGTTTTCACCACACACTTTCTCTCTTTTTTAAACACTCTTAAATTTTCAAACCTTTCGTAGTTTTCAAAAAAAAAAAAAAAAAAAAAAAAAAAAAAAAAGTACAGCATTATAGAATGAAACCAAAGACCAAGACCTTTTTTCAGGCCCAAACATTTGCTTGAGAGCTGAAAATATAAATGTTTTCCTATACTGTAAATAAAAATGCTAGCGATCGAACAATAATGTGAATTTGGCTGAACACATACTATACTCTTCAGGAGACACAGAGGAGACTGATGGACAATGGTCTACAGTCCCTTAGCCAATCAGGACGCAGAACACAATGCACGTTCATTATACAAAATATACAGTATGGGCAGAACAATTGCATACAAAGGAAGACACATGCTATTTTTCTGATTTTTCTTACTATAACTTACGTAGATCATTATTTCACATTTTCATTGTAAGCCGTGTATTGATCTCAAACAGCTTAATAATAGAAACAGGTCCATTCACTTCCTCTTCTAAACTGCAGACCCGAGAAGCCTCGTTTCTTCATACTTGGATTTCACCGTAACGAGCAGTAGATTTTCAATTTTCAGTTACGTGCTTTTGTTGTTGAAAAATGGCTCTGAGACACTTTTAAACGCCACGCCTCCTGAATCTGAATTTTACGAATAAAGCCAAGTCAGAACAGAGAAGTGGGCGGAGAAAAGGGCTGAGTGGAAACTGAAATTCTCTGAGCAATGCAGGACAATGCAGGATTACTACTCATGCATGAATCATCTAGTTGATTGAATTTGAAATATAACAAAATAACTGTAATGACCTTAAATTTTGCATTACATTTTCAATGACAGCTGCTTTTAAAATGTATTTTTCAAGCTCATTAAAATCGTGACTGTTGGGTATGATTGAGATCCAAATTCTGCAGTCTGAGTGCCAATAAACATATCTATCGAGTTAGCAAGAGCGCGTTGTCAAACATCATCTGGAGCCTTCGTTCAAATGAGAGCCTTCATGTTCAAAGTCTGTTGTCGGTTTTGACAGTTCCATTTCACCGAGTCTGTCAGAAACAAAACAAACACATCTAAAGGGAACAAATTACAGTCACTGAGATTTCAATGTCAGACGCCAAACTCAAAAGTGATCAGTCATTCTGAAGACTGGAGCGACACCGGGAAAACACGGAATCAAGTCTTCTATTTGGCTTTTAGATTCTCAAAGTATGCTTTTAGCTGAGTGCATATACAATGATTACAACCAATTATATTCAAGCCATTCTGAAACTCAAATGAGCAGAATTGCAGCAAATATGTGCCATGTGTTGGTGTGTTTTTGGAAAGACAAAATTCTATTCAGGGTTCCAGTCACTTTTTGCTTTTGGGAATAACTTTTGGTGACACTTTCGACACCCTTTCAAAAGATATATTTTACTTGAGTTCTTATCACTCTGAAACCAATATACAGGCCTGATTTTATTATTTTTTTATGGGAATTAAGTTAAATTATAATTCTGATTTGTCAAATATATTGATATTTTACTATATAATTTATGTGAATGGGCTATTAACAATTCCAAATCAATTGAATCACTGCATATGCTGTTGAAAGTAAAAACATTTAACATTTAACACATTTAATTCTTTTGAGAATGCTATATTTGCTGAAAACAACATATTAAAATGTTTAACAAGTCTCACTTTAATTTTAGCCCTCTGCTCTCCGTGGTAAGTCACTCCATTTTCAGAGCACTATCACATTTTGCTATTAAAACTGCACATCGCATTAGGTTTGCTAAGTTGTAGTGTATAGTTTTGTATCCTGCTTTTGCATATTAGTGGAGAATTGCCATGGATGACGTAGGTTGGTGGGCTGAGCATTGGACCGAATCATACTACTAACCTTAAGTAGGGTTCGAATCAGGCCTGGGAGAGATCACTACATTACTCAAACATGCATGGATGACATTTAAAACCTCTTCAGGCATGTATTTTTGATGAGGGAACAGCATTACACTGTGATAAAAAGCTCCAAAAAGTTGATTTTGCGTAATATTTTTGGCATCTCTGCAATCAAAAGGCAATGTCTTACGTGCAGAATTTACTTTGTTGTACCTAAAACCAACTGCAGTGATCAGTTCTCATTTTGGCCAAAAGCAAAGCAGCAAATAGTTGTGTTGTGATAGAGTAATCATGTTTGTGTGGAGCTGCAGAGGACATTGCAATGGCACGCATGACTCACTCTGAAAAGGCCACTTCATCTGAGTTCTCTACATTCAATAATATGGTAGAAGCCATTGTCATTGCCCACTGTGGGTAATCAGTATATATTCACAGCTCTTAATACAAGCAGCCATTTTGTATGTGCGTGTGCGCTGGAAAAATAGTCCCAAGATGCGGCCTCCTCAATGAACACTGTAGGTCAAATGGAGTAAATCCTTTATTGTGAATCAGGTGTTAGTACCAACACTTTCCAAAACAGAGAGGGCACGCAGAAGAAGAAGGAAAAAGGTGGAACGATTTATCAATGCAAAGTTAATAACATCCATTTGAATCTAACTAAAAATCAATATTTCATTACCAAATTGTTAGCGGGAATGAAGAAGGATTGGGGATGCGAGCGAGGAGCTGGTGGGTAGGAGGCGTCGCAGGGTTCGATGGGGAAGACGGGATGATTCATGGGGCCATCAGGAGGCGGAGAGGGTGGAACGCACGGACGGTGGAAGGACAAAAGAGGGGCACGCTGGGAAAAGTTTGTGTTTATCTGTGACCTTGACCGGGGAAATATGGGAGGGAATGATGCTTATTATATGTCCATCAGTCACAATCAAACAATAAATCGTTCAAATTTGGAATAATGAGGAATTTAAATATCGCACTGTAAGACACGTTTTCGCGCTTGGAAAAGTTAGTTTATCGAAGAAAAAGGGGTAAATGTGGCCCGTCTGACAGAGATTGATCGTGGACGCAGCAAGAGGAGGCTCACTCGACTAAGCGACTAAGATTTCAAAATATGAAACGCACAACTTCATATCAGTCGCAGCTCGCCTTTGGTCATACCGCAGTTCCACTATCAGTGATCTTTCATCGCAGGTATCTACAGTTGTGCAGTGGACAACATTAATTGTTCATAATCTAGTTTAAAGGTGTGGAGATTGCAGCTTGATAACAGGATTGTTAGCTAGTTAGTTAGTAGCAAGTCTTTATTGTTCCTGTAGGCCACAATGCAGTACCCAGAGATCCATCTCCTGATCTTGAACAAGGATTGGTCAGGACTACCTTAGCTGGAGGATTTGGCTTGGTAAACCTTTTTTTTTGATATAATAAGTGAATGGAAACGTTGGGTAGACACAGGGCAGTGAAAAATGTCAAAGTGCTAGTAGAATAAGTACAAATATTGTGGAGACACTGACTTGCCATGTTACGGTACTTATGTGCAAGTAGAGAAACCTATAGGTACATTGTAACCCATAGTTACACACAGTTTTGATTATATTCTATTGATTATATCTCACCAAACATGTGAAAATGGAGGTTTATTCACATGCAAAGTTGACAAGGCAACACTCAGACAGAAAGTAAGTAATCACACCACTAGAAATCAACAGTTTAACCATGTTTTTATCTCATAACTGAAACCAATCCTTACAAATTTACCATCCAATCTTGTTTGCTTTTTAATATGCAGCTTTAGATGTATCTGAAGCGACATGGGCCATATGGATGCTTATATGATCATTTGGATCATAATGATTACATTGAGCTAGGTGTAATTACCTCTACCCCAAGCATCAGCCTTGACAGATATCATATGGCTATAAGTGAATGTGAAGTGAGGAACAACAACCACAGAATGATTAGAACTGACAGCTATTTCAGCTCCAGACTAATTGACAATTTTCATATGACAGTGTTTATGGGCAAAAAACATCAGTACTGTGGTGATTTCAATTAAAACGCCCTGATTGGACTTGTATGAAGGAGTCAGAGATTTTGCACAATGGTAAGAAGGTAAAGTTATGCCATGTTTCTGAAAAATACATGAAAGGGTTTGTGAGCCCTTTGGAGTGATTTATAACTTCAAGGTCGAGGATTATGGTTCGAATCCTGCCACCATTTTCAAGCATCTTAACATCAGATTTAAAATAAAACAAGTGAGATTGGGGTGTCAAGGTAAAAAATCTCTGCGCACAAATAACTAGACTTCCGGTTCTATTATGTCTCTATGGGTTTATGCCAAGTCAAGCAAAAAATATTATAAATACTTAATATCCCATCGCTTGACCTTTTGGCTAAAACAATGCTTAAATAATGTGTAGTTACAGTGAGTGGGCTTGCATCTCAACAAACCTGATTCTTACTTGGCCATGACCTGATTGTCTCCATGGAAATATAAGTCCTTTGGTTATAATATTCCACAGTATGGCATGAAACAAATCTATCTCCATGGACAATGTTGAGAACTCTCTATTTCCAGGGAGGTGCTACCTCCACAAAGTTGCACTGCCGCTGTAAAGGTCATGGAGCGTGCAGCCAGGTAAGGATGGATATCAGAAACATGTTAAAGACTTTACAGTGTATACGTCACCGGAGGACACTTCAGAGTTTATAAAATGCGTAATGCTAATGCTAATCTTGAAATATTATAAAGAACCTACCTCAAGAGTCTCGATATAGCACCGCACTGCCCCTGACGAGTTGCCTGAGCAGCTACAAAGGATGGTCAAATGCACAGGACAAATTTTCTTACATGGAGAAGTATAATTTATCTAATCATTACATGCTTTTAAACTCACGGTAAGACAGACGTTTGATGATATTTGAAGAATGGCTATAGACTCTTCTCATTGTTCGTGGGTTTTGCTCAAGTCCTTCAAGATGTCAACATTGCCTTACCGTGGATGTGATCTGATCAAACCTGTTTGCCTCCACACTTCATCCCACCACTCCACCGAGAGGAAGTGTCTCTTTTTTGACAGCGGTCCAGATTGCACGCGCATCAGGTGACAATTAAGACATAACAGCATAAATCGCCCACCGTCACATCCAGTTACCTTCATTCTCTGACACCTTTTCCCCAGTAGGATAAAAAAATCTACAAGAACCGCAAAAAAGCCTTCTCTTACCTTGACCAAAAGCTGTCAGTTTGTCATGCATTAAATTAACAATGTCAGTCCCTCGCTCCTCCTCGAATCATTCACACTCACCTGTAATGAGCAATTAAAGTTAGGTGGGCCCCATCTGTACGAGCAATGTGCCTGTTCTCCGCTGTGTCCCTGGGATCCCGCTGCTACTTCCTTCACCCCACTTACCACGCCGGATTTCAAACAATCCAAACATGGCGGCGGGTGCTCTAAATAATTCAGTTGCTTGCTAACATTAAACAACTGTTAACACACCAGAATAATTAGTTATGCTTGCTTGACATGTTTGCGTCTTTAATAATTAATGCATTTGTCTTAATTAACAACAACAGTGTTTTAGCCTTGTTGCTTCTTTCTTGGGAAAATAAGGCGATTACACTATAAATATTAATTAGATGGCCTTATTAAAATCTCAGATAATGGGCCATGTGGGGATCAGAGGATTTCAACGGGAAGGTGACAAGATGCATCGTCTGTCAGTCTTGGTGTGAGCAGGTAAGCAAACATCATCATTTCTGTGTTTCAACAACGATAGGGATTTGCATGGAAAAGAAATATTACTAGTGTTGTTGGGATACTAAAATTTCAAACTCAATTTCGATACTAAGGAATAGGCTCGATACGCAATACCAATTCCGATACCACTCTGTCTTTAGACCAGGGATGGGCAAACTACGGCCCAGGGGCCACATACGGTCCGTCGGGCTTATTAATCCGGCCTGCCGAACGAGACCAAATTATGGCGCACTTCAGCTACGTCAACCTTGTAATACTCCCTTATTCTCTTAATAGCCCTTCTGCAAAAATTAGCTTATCAAAGAAAAGAAAAGTGGATAGTGAGCACTGAATGTTTAATACGTAGTGGACAACAAACATTTTTTCACCGAAGTCTGATCAAAGTATGAAGGCAAGTGTTTTGCTGGCATTCAAATTAGCCAAAGCTAGCAAGTCTTTTCTCTGAAGGCAAGTTTTTAAAATGCATTTGGAAAACAATTTGTACAATGAGCCTTGCATATTCATGTTTTGCTACATTTTACAGGCCAAATCTCTAATGTAATATATACAAATATATATCCTCTCTGTGTAATTTTAGAACCCATTCTGACCCGTGTGTCAAAAAGTTTGGCCACCCTGCTTTAGACAATAGAATCTGATTTTCACGATTAAACAATAGTACTTTCTTTTGTTTTACCATATGGTCTGTAATTCCTCAGTCGTCCAGGTAGGTTTCATAGTGATCCATGGGCGTATACTAGTCTATGTGTCTTATACTTTTTCTGATACAGCTCAAGATCATTCTAAAGATATTCAGGAAAGGTTTTTCTGTCCTGTGAATGTGACAAATGAGTATGAGTACAACATTACAACACAGACGACAAAATAGTGTGATATAGGCCTCTAATGCAAACTCAGAATTTGATGATGTGTGGTCCATAATATGCCGTAAAGTATTAGTTTGGAGTGAAGGCCATTACTTACACATTACGACTGCCCTTGCACTGACCCAAAATGGAATTCTTCACTCAGAAAACAAAACAATATAAAACCTTCCCATGCTAATTGCAGCGCTGAAACACGCAAACTTTGCTTAGTACAAAAAGCGTTTCATTTACCAGCATCTCTCAAATCTGCGTGACCAGATTGTGCGTGCAAACCCAACACTTTGCTTCCCGCTTTCAGAAAAGAGGGCATATGTGCGCTTGTATTTAAATTTTCATGAGTGGCATCCTTGTTTGGGCTGAAAAGACGCGCTACGTGAAAGACTCGCTCAGCCCGTCGCAGATGAGCCAAAAATGCAACTGTCAGTGCGCTCGGAGACAGGAGACAGCCATGACGCCGACGTGACTTTGGGAAGACTTTGACAGCCACCCAGGAACGGAACTTATTTTGCTCCTTTTTTTCCAACAAGCTGCCGCATGATTAAAAGCCAAATGAGTGGCACTGCTCGACACCCCAAATCAGCCCACTGCATTAATATTTCACATGGATGGCAGCTGTGTATCAAAACAACAGGACAAGGACGAGAGGAGGAGAGGGGAGTCGGGAGTAGATCCTCTGACGGTGTGGCTATACTGGCTGAGTGAACGCAAATGTATACACAGCGAGCGGCAAAACGTATGTGGATATATGTCTTACCAATTATGGCGTTTCATTTTAAATAAAGGAGCGGCGCTATGTCACTTTTTAGTGGAGGATCTCCCATTTGCTTGTATATAATTGTACTTTGGTATTTAATTAATCTGTCATGCGTTTTTTTTTCTGTTATAAATTCTTCAAAAAAATAGCATTCTTACTGTGAACAGATCCACACATCTTATCTGTAACTTGGCCTGGTAGTGTGCCGTGCTCGTCTCTCTGTAGATAGTTAGGTTTAATGCCATAATGTTGAAATCCTAGGCAAAGCTGTGACATCTCTATGGAGACGAGCATAGTGCACCTTAAACGGAGCCGACCTGTTATTGTTCAACGTGGAGCATTTAAATGAACAATGGCAGATAGACGTCCTGGAGCGAATTGTCTACCAAAGCTGTTGAATCTCAGGATTTTTGTAATTTCAGATACAAATTTCAGTACATTTGCAGATATGGCTGCCTTACTTTTGCTTCTTTCTGTGATACAATTGTGCGCATCACGGCGTGGGTGGCTGTCCGGTAAAGAAATAAATGCCTCATCTTGTCCAGAAGTTATGGTGTAGGCTTTTCTTCCTATCCACCTTATTCCACCCTGTCCACTTTTGCTTCTGACCGCTATGAACCTGCACTTCCGTTGTTGTTGGCATGGTGGCTAAGTGGCTAGCACTCACGGAAACAAGGTTACGAGTTTCTTCGTGTGTGTGGAGGGGGGTTTCCTTCTGGCACTTTGGTTTCCCCAGTCGACTGAAAACATCTACAACATGTAAAATCCTTCAGCTAAGGTAGTCCTGACTAGGCCTGTCACGATAATTACTATATCGACAATAGATGAAAGTTGAAACAGTATTTTTTTGGGGTCAAACTACTGGGAGTTTTTGGTCATTTTTTGATTATATGGTAAGATTTGAGCCATAAAACGTTGAATTAATAACTTGTACGACTTATTGCAAATGCAGTAGCTACTAAAGTGTTTCATTACAGTTGAAGTTGCATTACGGTTTGCAGATTTAGAATTGTTTTTGTGGTATAAATCTGCACTTGGGTTATTGTGTCAGTGGCAATTTGTTTCATTAGTCTCGTTAATCGTCTATATTGACTTCAGCAATATATCGAACTTCAAAGTTTTTTATCATGACAGGCCTAGTCCTGGCTAAGCTAAGTCTAGCTCAAGCTCTGGACAATGGGACCTGTACTGCTCCTGATAGGTTTTTCCAGCGTGATTGAAGGATAGGTCAAATGGAGATGACAAATTTCTCCAAGAAAATTTCATAAAGTAGGTTTATGTGCAAAATGTTCATGTGAACCAACAAGTCAACACTACAACCTGCCTCTGTGTGGCTTGGAAATGGGTTTGTAGTCTGTGTAATCCGGTCTAATTTGTTCCGTTCATGTTCATGGCAACCTCCGATAAACTCCTGGTCAAATCCTGGTAAAGAACAGGAAAAGGTACCTTTCCGAAGAGTCTGCAATGTAGAATCATTACAATAAAAGCATGACACAAAATGTTGAGTGACATACTTGCAAATCTGTAGCATTGTATGTATAGTTCACGTCTTCTCCCATCTAACTAAGGTTTTATAAGGATCTAAATGTTCCTCGTGATACAAAGCCAATGACAGCAGGTCGGAACAAGTCAATGGGGAGGTCAGGAATTAACTTCATCGCTCTTATCTGGACATTGTTGTCGTGATGAAGGTGGCAGTAGGAGAGGGGGAGTACAGCCATGGAACACAACACAAGCCATCAGCAGTTGAGAGACAGCCTCAATTGGAAATGTCCATATTAGGCAATATGCAAATGCTGTTGATGGGGTTGTAAATTTGGCCGAGGTGACAGCAAACAACATTTCAGCGCCAATGATTAAAGTGTGAATGTTAAAAAGGAGGGGAGGCAGAGGGGAGCAGGGGCAGAGGGTGGGGGGGAGTAATAATGAGGGAGCAGAGGAGGGAGATAACCATCAACTGAACCGGCCAACTCTATAGTGAACGGCAACAAGCAATGCAAGAGAGCAACGCAGTTCACGCCTACAACAGTCTATAAATGTCTGTACTCAACTGACTCGAGTTTATCATTTCTATATTTGATCAGATTTTTTTTTTATTATCTGCACTACAGCAAAGACGTAGAGATAAAAAATAGGTTGCATTCATGTTTTCAAATGGGATGATGTCAGATAATGATAATTTCAGATTGATATAACTATATAACTACTGTAGACATAAGGTTTTCCAAAGAAAGGCAAGGAAAGTTTATTTGTATAGCACAATTCGTACACAAGGTAATTGAAAGTGCTTTACAGAATAAGAAAGACACTGAAATCACACAAATCAAAATAAAACAATTCAAAATTTCAAACCTGTATACAAGACTTTAACCTGAATATGGAACCTTTCTTCGTGAGGGACTTTAACCCTCACTAGGAACTCTAACCCTGTAACAATATTACGCCCTTTAATTACCAGTTGGGGACTCTAACCCTGTAACCTTTCTTCATGAGGGATTTCAACTCTCACCGGGGACTCTAACCCCGTAACAATAATTACCAGTTGGGCACTCTAACCCCGTGCTTTTATTATTTTTGAGGGACCCAAAACTCCCCAGGGAAGCGCTGTACGCACCCAGCTACGTAGAGACACGTCTACCCACTACACCATTACACAGTGGGTCACAGGACTCAAACCTGTATACAGGAATTTAACCTGTTTTACTATCAGGACTTTAACCTGAACACGGCTTTGTGAGGGACTCTAACCCCATAACAATAACCTTAAGAAATACCTGATTATCTACAAATGTTGAACCTTCTCATTATTTGTTGAGATTAACTTCACAAATGTACCATCTCACTGCTCCATAAGTTCATGTGTGATGCTGGCTTTCTGGAAAAAAAAAAAAAAGAAAAATGAATGAATTCCTGCGCATTTTACCCACAATGCTTGCCCATGCAGATTCGCTTCGATAAGATCTAATTAGCTCTACAGATTCTGTCAGTTCAAAATGTCACAAAGGGTCAGCCACCCCCATCGAGAAGGCCCGTCGCTGTAAATAGAGGGGCAGTTTTGTCTTATCATTTTCCATTCAAAAGCTTAAACATTGGCGAGTCCACTGTGCTACCTTTCCAGTTCCTCAGCTAACACGACACACTAAAAGGTTGAGAAACACCACTCCTCTAGCCCTATGCATAAGGTTTTCTAACCCCTACACAGCAAATCCCACACTCACCATTCACTGACCTTACCCACAGCCCCTGCCCTCCCACTACACCCTGCACTTACCACCAGATATCATTATCAGCCCCTCCAAACACAAGCGGATATTGCACCGAAAAGGTTACAGTCATTCAGCGGCCGAGGAAGGAAACCCTGAAATAAATAAATATACCATATATTAATAATGAACGAATGGCATTTAGGACAAGGTGCTGTGGATGTGTATTGGTATTGTGTTTGCATGGGTGGTTTCAACGATAGACTTTCTTTTTTTGGTTGAAAATGTCACAAAAGCTGATTTATAGTCTGTCTCCAGTACATTATTTGAGCTTGACAATCTTAATCATTCACACTTCTCCACATCGCGGCGGTCTCACTCGGTTTTCTTCCCTCTTTTCCCTCGGCCGTCATGGATTATTGAAATATAAAAATAAGTGGTGGAAGGGGCCCCCGGAGCGGTATCAAAATGTCAGGTTTGTACTTACAGCCAGGTGCTGCCAGACAGGGTCAAGGGCTTCAATTATTTGTGTACGCAGAGTCGGCTGCTACATGAAAGGTTATGTCACCCCCTGGTTGTTTACTCCTGAACTCCAGAAGGTGGCCAATCCGGGTCGGCTCTGTAAAACGCTACTGATATGGAACTGATGCAATAGAATGGCAAAAAATGTGTATTGTTACGGGGAGGGGAGTGGAAACGTAATGTATTTTGACAAGAAGAATTATAGCAATGATAGCTCAATCACTTTTGAACAATGGTAAAAAAGAGTACACCAAGCACTGTACTCAAGTAAAAAAAATCAAATTTAAAAATACACATGAAAAACGCTACTTAAAGTACTAGTTACTGACAAAAAAAACATGGATCGGGACAATTGGGACTTAATTTTACTTAGTAACTTTGGATTTTCTGTATGAAAAAACTACAATTACCTAAAATATGGTAAATATTTTGGGTAATTGTAGTTTTTTCATGCATAAAATTACAATAAATACAGTAATATGAGTGTTTGCAATTAGTTATTTTTCCACTCTGCTTCGAAATACTGTATATGCAGTGCTGATTTTAAATGGCTGCAATTATACTTCATTGGTTTGTGTCAATTCTCATGCCATTGCAAATGTAATTAACTTATTTATGTATTAAAGTACAATTAGCACGCACACTTGACAACTTGCCGGTCATAATCATCAGTTGTCCTGCAATTTATGCCAGGAGATAACCAACTAACTGCGCAAAGAAGATATAAGGTGCACGATTTTACTCATACAATATTGTGTAATGCATTTCTGTGTGGCGTTAGAACCAGCTAAGGTACTTCTGACCAAACTTTGCTCAAGATATGGAGATGGGTCACTGCGACACCCACTGCTCCTGGACGGGTCAAATGCAGAGGAGAGATTTCCGTATAGACGAGGGGTGTCCAAACTTTTCACATTAAGGGCCACATTTAAAAACACAGATAAAGCTGAGGGCCATAGACTGGTCGCCAATATAGTGAATACTTCAAATCTGCGTTATTATTACAAGTTAGACTGAACCACTAGATCTTTATTCACGCTTACATCCTCAGTGGGACACATTAAATATTTGATATGGGCTTGTTAAAGTAGATTTTCATGATATACAGTAAAAAGTACTGTTTAAGGTAATATGGGTTAATTCACCTGGAAGCTTGAGATAGAAGATAAATTGGTCTGAGGGCTGCATTTGGTCCCCGGGCCACAGTTTGGGCATAGTTTGCCTGCTATAGACCATAAAGTGTACCTTACATTAACCTTGACCCATCTGGTGCAACAGCAAATGCAGTTTTATGTTTTATTTTATCCAGTGTCTTTATACCAGGATGCTTAAATAGTAGTCATTATTTTTGAACTACCGTGAAGCTAGTGGGAGGTGGGAAAATGTTCTATCTTACCAGTCAGTCAATTCTCCCATGAGGTAATGACAGCATTGTTTGTCTTGTCATTTGTGTCAGTTCTTTGATTTTTCTTCTAAGACACATGTTCCGAAAAGTAAAGAGTGATCAAACAGGCTGACAAGATAATGTTACCAAAAGTGACGTTGACAACAGAATTGCAATGTGTGTCATTTACAGCTTTTGTTTGAGTCGATGTGAAATGAGTGGCAATGTGTCTTTAAAATATTTCATTTTTTAATTAAATGGTGAAAATTTTTCTACGCTTAAATTGGGAGAGAAGACCTACACACTATTGAATTTGAATCAGTATATATGCATTCTTGTGGCTTTAATATTCCGTTTAATATTTCTTTAAATGTACTTTGTTATTTCACATTTTTTAACTGTCAGCAACAGGAATGAATGATGGCAAAAGTAAAGAAATTAAACTCTTATCCTTAGTGAATCCTATGCTAATAAAGCCATGCGTTTTGATCTCAGTCCAGTGGTGGATTATGGGCCTTAAAACCTATGTAGGAGAAATTAAGAGTTTTATCTATGATGCAACAAAACTGAACAAATTTGAACTGAGCATTAAGGTTTAGCACTTTCTCCTCACAGTAAGAAGGTTTGATTCCTGGACCAGAGGAACTCTTGAGCTGCTTTCTCATTTTCTAATTTAGAACAATGGAAAACATACTTTATAATCTACATCTCTGTGTCCATTGAGGCGTTTGGGTGTTGGAGCTCCCCCTTCTGTCAGCAATGGGAATGACCGCTACATGAACACAATTCATTCAAACAACCACACAAGTCTGGGATTGTGTTGAGCATCGCAAACAAGAAGTTATAGGATTTTTCATTAAGAGGACTAAAGAAAGTCTAATGAATTCAAATACAAATATACGATTAACAGTCGCTTTTATCTTTTTAAGTGAATTGCGTAGACCTAGAAACATTAATGACAGGTTTGAGCTCTCCTTCTCTCCCTCTCTTTCCCCTCCCCCTTACGCCCACACCGGTCCTCAGTGCCAACAGAGGAGTTGGTATAAAAAGCCTGAGAGTTATTGGGAGTGATATGAAATTTTCTAAATGTCATTAATTGACACCTTTTTCTGTAGGAGCTGTCAGTGAGGAGACAGAAAGGTCACAGCTCTGGGGGCGAGATATATATATGAACCTCCCTTCTGCCAGTGCACTGAGTTATGGCTGTCGTTAACGTGGGGGAATGGATGGAGGAGCAGCTTCTGAAAGCCCAGATCGATCCCCCTCCTGCTCCAGACCCAGGCACAGCACCTACACACCAGGCACAGGGTTTCCCACGCACGCTCGAAGGGGCTGACGCAGGTTTCTGCTGATGAGACTATGTGACGTTAACAATCATTTCGGAGGTATCATGGGGGATTGTTTAAATTTTGTCTCATGTGAATCCATTCGTTCCATTGCTCAAGAGATATATAGAAAGTAATAAGGAGTTAGTGTAGCGTTTAATGATGTCACGATGGTATAATTCAAGACTAAAACAAAACCATGGCTTCATTCAAATTAAACTGCCCATTACGCCTCATACGTGTAGGGCAATACTTACCTTATGCAGTCCTAGCAATGTAATTAATAACCATGATGAGTTTATAAGTGTATTCCAGAGGCCAGAGAGTTGCTGTCACTGTAACTAGCATGCTAACGATGCACTACTTTGTGGTTTGTGGAAGAATGCTTTATTATTCGATGGCACATAGTGGTCTCAATTATTTTGACCTGGAGAGCTGATTTTACAATATATCTGTACAAGGACAACAGATTTAACTTTATAACATGAAAAAAAATCTTATATAATCTTTATGTCTAAATATGTAAACCAAATATGCACACACAAGCCCTACAAGAAATATCATACAAAATACTCTACCGTCTTTTATCGTCAGTGGAACCGATTCCACCAAAAACGTTACGGATGGATGGAAGTGTGCTCCAACTATGATCTCCCGCCGCTAACGACTGACAACACAGCATTACTGTTCTTGGCCAAAGGTTGCTGAAAGTGAGTAGAAATGAATCATTGTCAGAGGCTCGTGACCCAGTGCAGCTCGTGGCTCTGTGTTGTTCTGACAAGGAGAGACAGAACATGAAGAGTTTCCCAAAGTCAAAACTGCTGAGCTGTTTTATAGCACCAGACCCACCGCTGACATAATCCATCTCAGCTTGACTTCCCGTGCCGTCCTTGTATTCCTAATATTTCATTAATTAAGAGCACTCACTCATTAGTGGCGAATCACTGGAGATCATATGCCCTATGGAATGGTTACACAGAGTACACGTCAATGACATAATGACGGAAAGCTGTGCATTTTCATAATAAAATGTTTAGGAAATAAATTACGCGTTAATTAGGTTCGTCCTTGTATTTTATGTCGTATCATGTTAAATATATTGGGCATGGAAAACAAAAGGCCTTTCGTATCTAATTTTATATGCGCATGAACCTCAACAGAGGGCATAAGACACCATCTGCTGGTACACAGAGGAGTGAAGCAGTCGAAATCAAGCTAAATACAATAGCTGCTTCCTGTGTAGGCAAGTATTACAGTAGTTGTACCTCATCATGTTTCCTCTTTAGGCACTCCAAGGCAATTCATTTAAATATTTACTGGCAAGAAATTGAACTGCCAAACTTAGGGTCTGAAAGTGTAGCCTATAGTTCTTTTTGTCATGCATTTATTTATGTTTCAGGTACATGTTAATGAATATATATGGTACATGCTCTAAAAGTGTAAGATTTAGCGACGGGCACATTTCCACTGTCCTACGTGTTTTCTCACACACTCAAATCCACGTGTACATGAACAGCACTGGAGACAATATGGGTGAATAACACAACGCTCTCTAGCCACTAAGCCACTGCCTGGTTTCTCCAGCACTCTCCCATCCGGTACTAACCAGGATCAACCCTGCTTAGCGTCTGAGATCAGAGGAGGTCGGGCATTCTCAAGGTGATATGTCCCTATATTCACAACATTTTATAGGTCAATCATATTTAATACTAAAATGAATATTGTTAAAATGCTGATTTTGTAGTAGTAATGTGATGTTGTAATAGAGTGAGTTCTGAAGCCGATTCATTAATAGAAATGATCAGGTTCAACCACAGCATGTATATAGTTAGCCCGCTAGCTGCCATGTTCCAAATAGGAGGTGAAGATAGGCGCCCTGCTCTGGTTCCAATTCATTTTCTATTGAAAAAATGTCACCCCTCCCTCTATAACTGTGTCTCTCAGGCTCGTCATTTTGGTCTTAAAATGTGAGTTTTCACCTGTTCTACATGATTTTTTGGGTTTTTATTTTGCTATTTTCTCTGTTAAAAACACACCAATCAGGTGCCTTCTTTCACTAAGGTCACTTGAGTTAGCAACAGGTTTGATTGACAGCGTTACTAAGTGTCCGCCCTCTGCCAGATCGGCAGAGCGAGTGGGAAGGGGCGAGTACCTTCACCAAAACACTCCTGATTAGCTCTTTGGTTGCTATGATACTCCTGTGTGGAATTTCAAATTAGCTGCTATAACTTCTAGCCTTAGTTGCCTTCATCTGGCTGGAGCCGAACACTATGGGTGATGTCACGCTCCCTCAGTCCACTTTTTTATACAGTCTTTGAGTTTAACATTTGTGAATTTAGGCCTACCATTTGGATATTTCATGGCAAAGTATCAACTTATTATTAAACCACCAAATATACACGTGCACTAAAAATCACTAGTCACATTTTAACCTTTAACATTCTTTAAAATCTGAACACTATACTTGACTTGTGTAAATATTTGCTCACTAGAACACATAGCTGTTAGATGCCTGAATCTATCTCCCCGGAGGTGCTAAAGAAAAGCCATTGTTGATAATTCAAACACGACGCTACGGGAGGGTGCACCTCTTAGAGCTCACCGCGCTGCTCTCCGTCTCCACTTCTTGACAGGCTGCAGGCGAAAGATGGTTAATTTCTGACTGAATATTATGCTACATAACCACTTGGCATTTAAACTGAAAAATGGCTTTCTGCTTCGCCTGTCGCCACTGCTGTTTCCCCTCCAGAATGAGGTAGTGGATTGGGGGGGGGTGTGAGGCGAGAATGATGGGGGAAAAAGTGCATCGAGGAGGGGGAGCAAAGGTGCGGAGATGGGGGGGGGGGGGACCAAATCGAAGAAAAAAATCCACATTTCTTTTGTAGTCAGTGTCATATTTTGTTCTGACAAGCTAACATTACCAAACCTAATCAATTTTGGATGTGGGGGTCACGTATAATTACACACTAAAGCACGCTTCTATGTTTGCCAAATGGAAGCAACCCAACCTAAACAGCAATTTATTCTTAAGTCTAAATCATTTTAGTAAGTGGGACCATCTCAATAGGAGTACATGGTGATTCATATTCTGCCACCGGAACATATCGTGTCCATGCTTCTATAGCCAAAAAACACAGGCAAAAGCACTGGCAGTGGGTACAGACGAAAGGCCGACATAAACTAAATACAAATTCTCTATGTGAGCAAGCAGTATGTGGTATTTGCTCGTATTTGATCGCTCTAAAGTACCATTGCTGAGTAGATTTTTACCTTGTATGGACCACATTCTGCACAGGGTTATGGCTTCCTCTGGCTAGAACACAGTACTACATCGGAATCCTCCGGGCTAAGATACTGGCTCAAAATCTAGAAATATTTTTGCACTTCCAGTTTCCCTTTGCTCGTTCAGGTCCTCGAGCAGCGTAGGTTTAGTCAATGCATAATACATTTTCTATAAATTTTGTTTTATCATCACAAAGAAAAGAGTCTACCCGACCTTAAATGTTGCCTGAAATGTTCCACAGTATTAAACGTATCCATCTTGCATTTCATCCATCCAGGAATAAAATATATCAGGGTAAAACCAAAACAGCTGGACTTAATTTTAGAAGCTGATGTTTCGTTACCAACCGGGAAGCTTCATCAGATCTTTCTTACATCTGGGATAGAACTGTACAAAAAGATGTCCGGGTGTCTTTTCTGGTGATGTTTTACCCACGGATACGTCAAGTGCAGAGGTGCCCAAGCTTTTTTTTAAATCGAGGGCCACATCTCAGAACATATTCGAGGGCCACAGACCGGTGATCGATGCAGTGCGGTGCTTTATACACAGCTTTGACAGAGCTTTTGTGTATTAATAAGGCTTGAAACACATTCATTTTAGGTCTGTATCACACTGCAATGTGATGTTTGAGGATATAGTGGTAGAATCTGTTTAATTTGCTATTAAATGTACTGCTTATGATCAACTGGGCCGGTTCAGCAGCATAAAAACTGGTCCGAGGGCTGCATTTGGCTGTAGTTTGGACACCCCTGATCTAGTGCGACTAACATTAACTAATACAAACTCTGATCAAGCTTCCTGGTTGGTAGTAAAACGCTGACTTCTAAAACTAACTCCAGCCGTTTTACTTTTACAGTTTGATATATGTATCCATCTCATCTTGAGTTTATTCAATTAAAAGTGTTTTATCGCGCTGAACAACATGCATTTTTACTGAGAGCTGACTCGCTTCTCCGCAAACCTGACCTGTAACCTGCTTGTCGACGCCGCGTGCTCATCTCCATTGGACAGAAACACACACCCACACGTTCTTGCATTTGAAATTCAGAGGTGGAAATTGCACTTTTTTTTACCATATATTCAGACCACCAAAACAGCGATAAATGCAGTTGAGTGTAAAAAAATGTAGTATCTTGAATGCAGTACTTAGTGTCTATCCTTCCCTATTGTATGTGTAATTGTGTGCTCTAAAGTAACCCAGTGTTTGCGCGTGCTTACTGCAGTTGTTTGGTCATCCAGGCACTTACACAGAGGGTAATTCGTCTGATCGGCCTGATTGGTCTCCAGCAAATAAGTCACTACAAGATTAGAGGGGTAATTCCTGGGCCAGAACAGGAGCTGGAAGTGCTAATCAATGGAGCTACTGCGCTGACAAGATGACATTTAGACTGTTCAACCACAAATACACCCTTTTTTTCTTTCACTTTTCCACATCCTCACAGTTTTGACCGCAGACAACAAGCTTGTATTTATATTTTAGCTCCGTGTTTGATATGTGTAGGTAATACAAGTGCACCGCGATGCAAGTAACAAGTTTTTGGCACTTGACAGGTTGAAGTCGTTTCCACATAATGCGTGATTAATGAGCCTGGTTTATAGTGGGTACCAAGAGCAAGTGAGTAAAGGGAGGCGGAGAGCCAGAGGAGCGGGACAATATTGACATCTCCATTATTTACTGAGCGAACGGAGCGGCCAAAGGACTGCTGATTAGAAAACAATAAATGCTGTTATTGGTGATCAGGGCCGCAGTAGGACACAGCAAATGCATGTCTCAGTCTTTCTAATTACTGCAGCCACTGAGCACCTGCCTGGCACAGTGATAAAAGCAAACGCTACATCGGATTGTTGGATAAAGGTAGCAAGGTCTTTTGGTTTTAAATGGTGTAAACTGTAATGGAGATGCAGAGTTGGACCAAAACAGGAGATTGTAGGAGCATCACTCGCCTTTGCAATATTTACATCATGTGTCGTGTAAAAACTAAATGTGAGGCTCATTCTGCTTTTCTGACTGGAGAATCATTTTAAAGCGAAATACCAAACTTAAACCTAAATAAATGTGATATCATGTCCAGTGTTTTTATAATCAAGAATACATCAACATTACAATTGTTATCAATTAGAACAAGTCAAGTTTGTGAAATTTAAAATCAGATTCTTACATGGAGTTCTTGGTGTCCACATGTGAGGATGACACATTTTGGGTTGTCTAGGCCACAATGCAAATTTTTAGAAGAATAATAACAGGAGACAAGAACATCAACAATGCAAATATATTCAATTTAGAAATTTTTAAGAGTTTAGAGTGTTTAGAATTTTTTTTTTTTTTTGTGTGTGTGAAGGCACATGTCTTCCTGTTCCTGTCTGGAGCACTTCACATGAGACACATTGTTCCAAGAGGCACAATTTTTGTTTCTCATTTTGTTTTTACATTCAGGACAAATTTGCTGTTTCAGGGTCTTAATAAATAGTTTTCGCAAATCATTGCAAAATGTTTTATCAAAATGATTAAAATGTCCACAAAGGAGAACATTCATTTTATATCCCTTTTCTCAGAAACATAATGTAAAAAGATAATTCTTACATCATCAGGTCCCAATCAGCCCAAATAACAAAGAGAAATTAATAAAGCATGTCACACAAGAACTCGGGTTTTAGGAGGTTAAATAATTAATAATCTAGGATTAGGATTAATAATCTATTTTTTATGCTTGACTTTTTCCCTGGCAGAAGAGGAAGATGCTCAGAAAGACCTGTGCATCTTTGTGTCATCATCAACAATGAAAATCAGCACAATGAAAATCAGCACACGCATGACTGAAGAAATGTCTTTGAATTAAACTAAATGATGTCGTTGTATAATGATAAATTATTTACTTTAGGAATAGGGCTGTATTAAGACACAATAACACATGGGACACACCTGACCGGCCCCAGACTGTCTGTGAGTCTAATGTCTGCATATGGCTGGAGGAGTTCATAACAGTGTGTAGCATTAGAGAAGCTCACAGTCCAATCACACTGAAAAGAAGACAGAAAGTAGTCATCTTGTTGGAATTATGTCGGCCTGGATAGAGAATCAGAAATATCAGCACCAACTTTAGCTGCTCCCCTCCGCGCTGTCAGAATTTATGTGTCTGTTAATGTGAAGTGACGCGCTGTCCTTGACTCTAGCACCTGTCAGTGGCTTGTGAGCAGCGGGGCACCTCCAAACCGGGATATAAAAATACCCCCGTCTTGACACCGCAATAAGCCACTAATCAGCTGGCATGTGTCACCAGAGCAAGGGTGGATGGGAGCAAGTGGACCGATGCATGCTGAGTCGACAGTTACATGTCACACAAATATATTTTTACCCCCTTTAAAGCAATCATTGTCACGTTTGAGTTAGACCATCCCTCACTACTGGGATTTATATTTTGTTCTATTATTGTTGTTTATAGTGGTCGATAATATGCCCGTAGTTCACTGTTGGTATCGAGTTTCAACCAATGCAAAGATTAACAAAGATATTTTACTCATAATTTGTAAATATGGTTCTGTCTCTGGATTTGATTAGTTCTTATTGCACCATGTTGGATAAAAAACAGAAAAAATAATAAATAAAGTCAGTGCATGCTATCCTTGTGTCCTTTAGCAACACAACTGCTTTCAGTGCTGTGTGTGACTTAGGGGGTCTGGGGTTGGTGCAGTGTTGTAGCCTTGCCTCCATCAGTTTATATTCTTACAATTTTTCCAATGTATATCACAAATTTGGTCAAATCAAGGCTACTGAGACTACTGAGTACAAAAGACAGTTTTTATTTTTATTTTTTTGTATTGTTGCACCTCCAGAGTTGTCCTTGGAGGCTGGCTGTGATGCCCGGGCTGCAGGACACAGACGAGAGACACTTTTGTCCTGAGGGTTTCTACTCTGCTCAAACTGCCTTGACACACAATTTGCTGGCTTTTTTTTTTTTTTTTCTTAATAATACAATATGCATCAATGAGTGTACTAAATTAATGATCTCATGTTGACTTTAGAATCACTAAAGGTCCACCATGCAACGTTTCTGGTGAGGGGTTTGCCTCCTTATTTTCTCCATGGAGTCCAAAGAAATTGCCTTCAGTGTTCCACGGTACATCATTAAAAAATGTTTCTGTTTTTATTCCTCAAAAAATACCTTGAAAAACATGCATTGTTACTGTGAGTGGGTCGCCTCACCGGAGATCTGACCTGTAACTTGACCTGTTGGTGTCAGCAGCTGGTCTCCACTGACATAGATAAGTGTAATGCCATAATGTGGGACAATCTAGCCAAAGCAATAACTTAACAAAAGCAGATGACGAATCCTCCACCAGAAAAGTTGCGACAGTACTCCATGCCATCCTATTACAACAGATTATTTTGTGATTTAAATCTGGGCATCTAAGAAAAGCCAAAACTGCTCTTCTATATCTGATAAGGTTTATATTATTTATCTGAACTTGTATGCTCCCATTCTGTGCTCTGCTTCCGAAAATGTCACTTTTGTCAAGAGCAAAATGCCAAAGTCAAACCATTAGTCCACAGCTCTGTAAATTAGCTGTGTCTCCTTTAAAGTTTTGGACCAAAGACTTATCCTTCTCCCGCTGACAGTGACAGCCTCAGCCAGCTGCTCCTCTCCGAGCGCCTCTTAAACCAAAAGCAATGCCTCGCCGTGAAACCTGATGACACGTCGGAGCTGTGAATTTACTTTATTTTAAATATGTTCAAAGAAAGGCGCCATCAGACTGACAGGGAGGGAGAGAGTGGGTGAAGAGATTTGAAGGTTTATTTTTGCTGAGCGCAGAATCAGATGAAGGCTGGCACTTATCACAGCTTTAGAGGAGACTGGAGGTGAGCGAGGGATGGCGGATGCTGTAAGTTGGAAGTGACCAGATAGAGTTGTGGCTCGTGTCGCATCGCAAGCAAGGAAGTCCTGGGTTTGTGTTCCCGAAGTTGGGTGAAGGGGCCTTCTCTGTGGAGTTTTTGCATGTTTCCTCTGGGTACTCAGTTTCACCCCACCTCAACCTTTCAACGACTTGCCTAGTAAATCCAGAATGATCTCTCTGTATTCACTCGCAGATGGATATCAGTCTGGTCCTCACGCCTGCTGTCGTATCTCAAGCCAGAACAGTGACGCATACGAAACAAATGAGTTCACTGGTCACCTATCATTTACAAATAAAATCAAATTTCTCTCACCTCAGATTAAAACTTTAGCTCATTGAGTCCACAGAAGTCTGGAATGTTTCTAAGTCCCTTGTGATATTCTTCTAAAACAGCCATATTTGTTTCGATATGGACTAAACATGTGTGTCCCTGATTCAACAATGATCAGACTTCTTCATAAAGTATTGAAGAAAGAAGCGTGTGTATTATGTATCCCAGAAAATACAACAATAGACTAATAGTCCCGATAGAGTTGGGTCCCTGGGTGCTGTGGTCCACTGCTCCTGACTGGCTGCCCAAGTGACATTGAAAGATGGACCAATGCTGAGTATTTTATGTACCACATTATGAATAACATATACTAGGTTTAAAGTGCAATTTACGACTATAAGTTTGTTGCTTGGTCAGCCCAGGATACACGCTTTTCTAATACTTTATTGACATGCAAGTCTGGTCACTGGATTGTATCGGCTAGAGTTCAGATAAGCGTGATTGATAGATGGATTAGCCAACCAGGGATACAAGGAGGAGGCGGCACATCGAAATATATTCTGTACAGAAAATGCAGAGAGAACCAGTCTAGACCCAGTAAATACTTTGTGCCACAGTGCAGAAAATAAGTGTATAAGCAATTGGGTTAACTAGGGTGACCAACTGGTCCAAGCAACTTTTTGGACCTCTTCACCTGATAATTGCCATTACCATCAATTTACCATAACTAATTCTCTAAATCTACATGAGAAAAATCATAATCACAATCGTAATTAACCTGCAGATTGTATAAAACAACACTAGATCACATGCACACTGTTCTGCACAAACAAAACATTAGCAATAGCTTGTGGATGACTGACAGTATCACTCCGCGCAGTTGTCCATATGGGTGGGCGGCCCCTCACAACTGACGAAGCGTCCACATGAAATCGCCCATCTGCAACTTTGCAGGTGTTCCCAATGATTATATTATTAGCTCTAGTCGCTGATTTTTGATTTTTTTTTATGAGCTTTTAGCGTGCATTCCCTTTGAGACTGGGTGGGGTAGCAACATAAAATATATACATGTCTGGCAGCACCATCTGCTTCAAAAATCTGCCACAAAATCTACTGTATTTTGGCTCATTTGCATTCCCACCTGGGTATAAAACATAATCTGATCATTGCTTCCTTTTTATATACAGTTCTATTTCAAATGTATGTAGCCTATGACCAGAACCATTGTTGTAAAACTGGGATAATCAAGCCCAGACAATGTAAATATAAAACTACCATAACATTTTTGAGCTTTTAACTTAATATAATGGAATCTTCCCACATCTTAAATTGCTTTCAAAGCCAAAAACATGTAAAATGTTGAGTGTAGCAGTGCTGCTTTTTAGACGTTTTAAGATGTTTCACTCCCTACTGTCGCCACCAGAGGGCCAAAGACCCCTATCCAAAATATTCCTTGAGCTGAAAAATGTCATACATACAGATTACTAGAACATTTTCTCCGTAAAATATTATTGTGTTATAAAGTATTTCAGAATTCTTTAAAAAATACACAATGTTGGACTTTAAAGGATCCATATTACGCTATTTTCTGATCTATGTTACGTTTTTTCCTCAACAGAAACATACCTGGAGTTGTGTTTTGTTTCATTCGCACATGTTTAACACACACATATATAGGCTGTGTTCTTTTCTCAAACAGAAAACACTCTATTCCACCTTGTGATGTCATGTGGTAATACAGGAAGTGCTAAAAACTCCATACACCTTCTCTAGAATCATTTGCTTGATTATTGCTGTAATATTGTGAATCTCTACTGAATAAAAGGTAAAAGGCAGCTGTTAACTTCAAAACTACCGCTTCATGACATCACAAGGTGGAGCAGAGCATTTTGAGCTTGGGAGATATGGACAGACTAATAATAAAGTGTTACTCAAACATGTGTGAATGAAACAAAACGCAACTTTGGGTATGTTTTTGATGAGGTAACAACATTATAACATGGGTTAAAGCTCATAAGAGTCAATTTTGCGTACTTTCCTATTGCTTACATTGTACTTTTCTATGAAATATCTGAAAGGAAAAGTCAAATATGTTTAACCTGATCATTTCTATTGATGATTAAATGCATTGACACCTTGTATTACAACCAAAATTTGCAATGGAACAATATTGGCCCATAAAATACTGTGATGTCATTTGAAACCCAGCATTACTTTTCTTTGCTGTTTGATTACCTAGATAACATGATTTTGTCTTAAACCATCTCAACCCCACTGCTATTCCAATTTACAGAACACAAGTACAAGATGTGTTCCAGTACTCTCTCTCACCTGTTGTGTTTTCCCATGGGTGCCTACAGTGGCAGTAACACAACACCACAGTGAGAGGAGCAGACTGACTTTTTGGCTAACTCTGAGCATACCTCCTCTCTCTCTCTCCCTCTTTCTCTCAGTCTGTTTGTCTGAGTCACTTCTCTTCCCTGTCTCTCCGTCTCTCACATCCAGCCTGTAGAACATCCGCTCTCCTCTGTTCCACTGTCACGCGCTATCACGGGGGGGGGGGGTGGGGGGGGATCTCTAGGGAACCAATGTTCACATCACTACCCTACCACATACTCGGCATGCCGCCTTGTTTGTACACATACAAAAGTGCTTGTCATTTTTACGGTTTTGCTGTTGTTTCGTGCGTGCTTGATGTTGGACGCCTTACAGTTTGCCGTCGCCTGGTTGTGCTGTCTGCTTGTCCTTCCCATCTGCTTCAAATTCCACCTCATGACGATTTCACCTTCCTTTTTGTCAGCGCTTGCCTTTGACTGCGGCACGGGCTCGGATGTTTGGTAATGGCCACTTAGAGTAATCAATGGGGCTCTTTGAAGTTGGTGGATGAAAGCGGAGTTTGACAGCTAATGTGTGGCTGTCCCGTGACGTGAACAGCATGGCGATGCCCGGGCGCTTTGAAGGGGCGCATCAGCTTGGATTTATCCCCCATCGAAGACTCACCTCCGCCGCAGCGCTGGCACAATGGCAAGTGGCAGTTGCTCTTTTACGGTCTCGGGCACACACACACATCCATACGCAGTCCTCACTCTCCTCCTCTCTCATCTTCCTCCTTTCTCTCTTTCACCCGGCCTGTTTTATATATCTGTCACATCGGCACCGCTCCTATGCAGCCCGTGCCAGCTCCTATTGCAAGCTCTTCCTCAGAAATGTGTTCAAGTAAACATTTCACGCTTGCTTATGCTAAAGAGAAGTGGCAGCAGCAGGTATGTGACAGGCACAGGACTGTCTCTGCCCAGGGCTGCCATTGACAAAGCAAGCTCCTCTTTCACTGCTCGCCTTTATCTGCTGAATTATGGATATGTGTGATTGGAAGACTACATTTGATGATACATTGCTTCTATTTATCAAAATGCTCTGAGAGGACACCCCCAGTGAAGGATAAACAAAGCCGCTCTGCTCATGATTGTAATGGAAATCATTTGTGCTCAAATGAAAATGAGGGCTGTGCTATATGCAGCTGTTGAGTTTGACTCAGAGCTATCAGCACCATGTCCTGATCCGCTCGGTGAAAGCGACTCAAGCTTGTCCTTTGAAGCAAAAGGAGCAAAAAGGGGAAAAAGGAAAACATTTGCAGAGGGGAATAATTTCCCATAACCACCAGCAGCCTTTTAATATGTTCCATGGTGGTCCTTCTCATGCAAACAGGAGGAGGGCCAGGCTGTCCCAGGGAGGGGCGGCCCACACTCACTCACACACACACACACACACACACACACACACGTAAGATGTGGTGAGATAGTGGAGGGCCTGTGTCTGTGTTCAGGTGTCTCTGAGGAAAACCATGGGCTCTTGATTACTGACTTGTACATTATATGAAAATAAATATTTCTAAATGTATTAAAAAAAAAAGACAAAGTAATCATTTGTCTTGCGGGTTATTTTAGGCATCTAAATTCATGATTATGTCCAAACAAGATTTCAAATCCTTTGCTGGGAATTGTGTAATATTCAAAATTGTATGGGTAAAGGGGACTGTTTTGTACCATGCCGTTTTAAGTTAGGCCTATTCCAGTTCTCACAATGTCGTCTTTAAAATCAGAAAATCACAGTTAACAGCTTAATTTTCTCCTAATATCCCCCATTTATTTATTCATCTCTCTATGTTGTTCCTCAGTCTTCTCCTTGATTCCTCAAACATGGGTCTAATCCTTTCTGCGGTCTTTCCCAGAGTCCTGTACTGTTTTCTCTCCCCACCCCTCCACCCTTCCTCCCCTCCTCCTTCCCTCCATCCCTCCATCATTACTCTTTTCTCTCTGGACACACACAGCCAGGTTAATGGCGGCCTACTGTAGCCAATGCCTCTCTAACCCAAACCACATGCGGAACATCCAGACAGCCTGTGCAAAAGCACCTTTGCTCCCCCCCTCCGCTCCCCTCAGACAGCACAGCAGCTCGGAGACTACGGCCCCGGTGCTAATCTGAGTGACATCACCAGCACCTCTCACCCCTCCGTCTACCCCGTTTATGGCTGATGATGTAATTCCAATAGGAGTCCAACAGAGCGTAGACTCACTTATATCTGCGCTATGTAATGCCACAAGTAGTAAAACAATGGGGTTTTCGATGTGACGGCTAATATAAAAATAAAAGGAAGAAATGAGACTGTATGCTATCATTTTTGCAGTATTTGAACTATAAAGCTTCTTTGGAAAATGTGCATTAAAAACGTTTATTGCAAAGTCAACGCTGAAGACAGTTTGGAAAGACAAAAGGGTAGATCCACTGCAACTCAGTACAAATCATTTATATACTCAAAGACTGTTTATAATAAGTACATGTTAATTAGTCTTAAAAGCATTAACAAAGCCTTAGCAGATAGTTTATTACAGATGATTCAGGCATCAACTTCATTAATACCCTAACCGTAATTCTTAACCCCTTAATTATAAAGAATTTGAAAGTCTGGTTCATGCTTTATGGTGTAGTTAAGTTAGTAATACCTAAAAAGAAAAAACAACAACTTTTTGACACAAATTTGACAGAGGGGCCGGGCCAGGATATATGTTTATATTAAATTAGACATTTGGCGTGTAAAATGTGGCAAAACATGAATATTCAAGGCTCATTGTACAAGTTGTTTTCCAAATGCATTGCTTAAATGATAACATTTCAGAAAACAGAAAAAAACTCACATTCAGTTTTATCAAGTGCCAAAAGATCAAAAACTTGCTGAAAAAGTAAATTGAACAAGGTTTACCCGTACCTATTTTAATATAATTTGGTCACGTTTGGCGGGCCGGATTAATAAGCCCAATGGGCCGTGTGTGGCCTCCGGGCCGTAGTTTGCCCATGTCTGGTATAGATGCTTATCGTAGTACTGCATATTTTTAATAAAACTGTTTAACTTTCACAATATAGTCACACTTCCAAACTCTTCAAAGTGAACGTACATGTTATTATGCTAAATTGTAGAAAAAGAAAAGTGCATGATTCTCTCAACACTTTTTTCTATGGCAACCAAAAAACTATGTGGAATTTTTCTATCAAAACTTGCATGTAACCCTAGCTCTTAGCCCTGTCTGCATATGTTTGACAGGTACAATCTCTCACCAGGATGCCTCTTACTGTTAAGCCACGGAACGGATCTTATCCCAAACACCCATGGCTGCAAAAATAAATAAAAACCCACATTCTTTTCTATCTCGTCCAAGGTTAAATCCAGTTTCAACACCATATACTCTTGCATTTGTATATAAATAACACAAAAACACTTTATGGGGACACTTTTTGGTTTGCTTGCTGTCTTTAATCACGCTTTCACTAAGTCTCTGGTCTGATCCTGTTTCTTTTTCTTTCCCCACTCTGGTCGGTAAGCTCCTCTGTGTAAAATATCTCTGCGCCAGTAACACCACAAAAGGCTTACTTATCTGGGCATTACCTATTAAAGGTTTAAACCCTCTGCGCTTCTGATAAACACTGCCTATGAGGCCGCTATCTCCCCCCGCGGCCTTATCGCGCACTCCGAAGGTCCTCCTCCCCGGGCGCAGTAATTTGTTTAATTAAAGTGTCATTTTGGGAGCGAAATATAGCCACAACGAGACGCAAAGAAGTTTAGCGAGCGCCGCTAATATGCACGAAGGACGTTGACGAAAAAAAGAAACGTCTAGTCTTTCCGTTCGTACGTCCACTACTCAACTTGATTTTCATTTTTTTCAAACTCTAACTACTCCAGACCCCTCCTCCTCCTTCTTATTCTTTTATCTATCTAAAAGAAGCCCTGAGAGGATTGGCTTTTCTGGCCGCGCTGTTTCTTGTGTTGTTGTTGTCAGCAGTTTGGGCGATTTGTGCGTGATTTCATTAGGAGTCAGAATAACAGCCCAGATGAGGGGGGAAATAGCGTATGCAAAGTGCCGCGCCTCATATTGCCGGCTACAGTACAGTCGGTGTGCTCTTAACAATGGCGCTGCCTCTCAGGAGAACATAAACTATTCCATCACGACGCCCATTGTGCAGACAAACACTCGTTAGGCTCGGGATAAATGCTGAGAGGACGCGAGGAGGAGAGGGACCGTTTCAAAAGTTCAACAGATAACTTTAGAAGTACTTTATCAGGGTTCTTCAGGAGTTCAAAGCAGTGTCCTTGATGTTATGCAAGGGTATGTATGATGGTAAGTGACACAAGTGCGTGGATTACAAGAGTTTACACGTTTCTTTAAATGACATCAGTAGCGCAGCTCGTGGAGACTTTGCCGACTAACCTGGAGTTTGATCCCTGCAGAATATGATCTTTGGGGAAGGTACTTGAGCCGCTTCGTATGATGGGTGTTCACAGATTGTTGGTTAAGGTACATTTGAGGGTTTTTTTTAAGGGAAATTTAGCCTCTGCCTTTGACCCATCCTTCAATGCAACCAAGGCACCTCATCGGGAGCAGTGGGGATCTATCTCCGTGATCTTGTCGCTAGGCTTAGTCAGGACTACCTTAGCTGGAGGATCGTATGTACAGTGCATGTTTTGGGCAGTGGCTGCAGAATGATGAATAGAAGTGGCTATAGTGGTATATTGGCGAGTTTGATAACAGATTATGTGGGTATTCTGTCATCAAACTCTTTTAAAACCAGCCAGTTTAGGATAGTTCTTTTAAATTTTGGAGAAGTTCAAAAGAGATGCCTTCAGGATGTTAAAGCCGCCTCATGTGCACAGTGTCATTGGTCATAGTTTTCCTTCGCAAGCTGAAAATGTCATTCAAAACATAGACCCATGCAGTTCCATACTTTTTTTTTAAGACCGCTTTTTTATAGCAAAAGACGATGTTTAAGTTCTTCATTTCAGAACTGAAGAAGCGGCTTGGATGAGCAGTGAAACGTCTTCACTCTACTTACGATTTGTCCAGTTGACAGATTTAAACTTTTGCTATGGATCAGACCTGGACGATTGAGGGATTACACAGATGCTGCTTTTTATAATTATAATAATGCATTTGTTTTTTATAGAGTTTCTTCCAGACACTCAAAGTCACTGTGTGCAATTGTCATCCACTCCATTCACTGTAGCATTAAGCAACTATTGTAGCCACAGCTGCCCTGGGGTTGACTAAATCTGCATGGTCAACCCTTCCAACGACCATTCATGCACACACCAAATCCGTAAAGGCAGGTTGGTTTAAGTGTCTGGGCAAAGGACTTATAAAACAGTATACAGTAGGGCCACTTCTGTCCCATTGTGGCACCTGGTATTCTCGCCTTGCATATGTATCAATATTGGGGTTTAAAACTATTTAGTTCAGTGGATTTAAGTTCATCTTTCCTACAAAATCCTCAACAGACAAAGATATCACACAAAATCCTACTTCAAATACCCCAGAATAGCACTTGAATATATACAGAAATTGCTGATCAATAATTCAGTGCTATCCATCAATCACCTGCTTAGCTACAGGTTCAAAGAGCAGTGAGTTAGAAATATCCTACGCTTAAGACATGTCCTGAACGCCTCATCTCCCACTCCCTATGTCACACACATACACACACACACCTGCTCTCCTCACATCACAAACCGGGGTCACTAAATTTGTTGCCTTTTGGGAACCATGGTGACCGAAAAGTGACAACAGCACCCTCAGCTGTGCCGACGCATCCTCCAGTGAACCAGCCGCGGAGTGAAAGATTTATGAGCCGGTGCGATCAGACACAGAGGTAAGCTGTTTTCAAAAAGGGGTAAGGCAAAAAAATGGGGAAAATATAAAAAAAAAAGAGATACAGAGAGATCAAATGGCAGCCTGTGATACCGCATGAAAAACGACTTGGCGTGCTCATAAATTAACAGCGGAGTGGAAGGTTGTCATTATCCTACACGGGAGCCCCGGGACAAAGAGGTGTGGTGTCCAGATGGTGGGGGAGAGATAGCCGCGGCCAACAACTTTGAGTAATTGATGACTTAAAAATAAACCGCCAGTGCTCATCTTGGGAGGGATGGAAGAAGGATTGCCCCGACAACACAAACACGTAACATCCAGGTCAAGATCGCAGACCCGGTTTCTTTGTAAAAGTTTGAACAACAAAAGCCTTGGGAAGAGAGGGGCCGCCGAGGTTCAGTCGTCTCTAATCGCTCACATGCTCCGCCTCCTTCAGGAACACCTCGTAAACACCTGCCCCGGGGAGAGGAGGACATCTTGTGCTTTTAAAGGCATAGCAACCATATTATTTCATTGCATACCGCCAGCTGGCTTTGATACATTAGGGAGGAAGAACAGTGTTTTGATGTCTCAAGTTGTTAGGCTCCGAGCTTAAAAGTTTCAGTAACGTCATGTTTTAGCTTTGGTGGTTAGGATGGTTTAAGAGAGCGCATTATATCGTTGTACAACTTTTTTAGAACTCTTTTAAAGTTCAACTACAGAGATATGTATTGGGATCTCAGCGGTTTCAATCCAATTTATGGTAAATTTGTAGGATTGTAGGAAGGGCGTCCATTGTGCCCAACTTTGAACGCTGACACCACTGGTCTGAGGTTCCATCTGAAATTTCCCATGATAACAGGGGAAAATGAAAAAATAAACCTACAAATATGAAAGGAGACCATGCAAACTTCTCATAGGGTAAAAAAAACTTACCTTAGTCTAAGTGAGGTGTTTTTATTGGTGCCTGGAGTCTGTTCACGTCACATTTTAGTACCCACTTGGCACAACTGGAACTAGCAAGGACATGGTTCTAAAAGTCCCTGCTATGAGGTACCAGCCACATAGAAATATCTGAAAGACAGGTATATGTGGGCCGAGTAGAGCTGTCCATGGAGGTATTGACATGAGTCCTTAGGTTGGGTATGATGTACAAAATGGAGGGAAGTATTAGTAGTAGACAAATACACTGCCTGGCCAAAAAAAAAGTCGGCACCAAAAAAAAAGGTCACACACTCCACCTTTAGCTTTGATTACGGCACGCATTCACTGTGGCATTGTTTCGATAAGCTTCTGCAATATCGCAAGATTTTTTTCCATCCAGTGTTGCATTAATTTTTCATCAAGATCTTGCATTGATGATGGTCGAGTCTGACGCTGCGCAAAGCTTCTCCAGCACATCTCAAAGATTCTCAATGGGGTTAAGGTCTGGACTCTGCGGTGGACAATCCATGTGTGAAAATGACGTCTCATGCTGCCTGAACCACTCTTTCACAATTTGAGCCCGATGAATCCTGGCATTGTCATCTTGGAATATGTCCATCAGGGAAGAAAAAATCCATTGATGGAATAACCTGGTCATTCAGTATATTCAGGTAGTCAGCTGACCTCATTCTTTGAGCACAGACTCTTGCTGAACCTAGACCTGACCAACTGCAGCAACCCCAACCTATTTGCTTAGTTAAATCCAGGTGGCAACTTTTTTTTTCTTTTTTTTGCCAGGCCGTGTATTTTGCTTTAACTAGAGCCTACCACAAGGCATGGATAACAGTGTGGATATACTGTACTTTAGCGTAACTTGTTTGCATGAATCCCTGTCATTTTGCACCCAGATATTTGTACTGCATGACATTGTTTTCCGGTGCGTCATTCGGAGGCCACCTGAGGACATGGCGGGACAGAACCAGAGCAGACTCAAGCCCATGTCTCATCTCATCTGTGGCCTTCTTTCAGCTGCAGGTGCGGAGGATTATGCTTGGACCAGCTCAATGATGGAACATGTGTATATAGCACACGGTACACTCTATCCCCTCAGCATGCTGTTCTTGTCACACAGCATACTTTTGCAGATATGTAGATCAGGGACTGGTAAACAACTTTATGTGGGGAAAAGTTGGGAAAAAAAAATAGATTTGAGCATCAAGACCTGCAGTGAGAAGGTAGCCAAAGTAAGTGGTAAATGGTTAATGGTCACATATATAGCTATGTAATATTTAGCGCTTTTCCACCTTTACCTCAAGGAAACACTCACCCATTCACACACACACATCCATTTATACACCAAAGTATGTAGACACTAGGGGTGAGGAGGGTTAAGTGTCTTGCCCAAGGACACAACAACAGCATTCATCTGCTGTAGGAGGTACTGTCGCCCTGGTTGAGAGTTCTATCCCAGATCCGTCAGTTCATGAATTCATCGGCACGGCAGCTAGCAACACAAAGCTAACAGATAACAAATTTTGAAATGAAAGAACTATCTGAGGTATGAGGTGATAGTTGTTAGCTCCGAACTGAATATTTTTAAGGAGTTTAGCAAAAGCAAACCTTTGATTTGTTGTGAGATGGATCCTCAAAAAGTAGTCATTACCCCCTTCTGTAACATGTATCACAAAGTGTGTTTTGAATAGTTAAAAAATAAGTGATTTTTGTAAGTAAAAATAAGACTTAATGGTGTAACATCTCTGGTGGAGGGTCTAACACCTGCTTGTCTCCATGGAGATGGTACTGGTTGCCAAGAAAGTTCCACAGCATGGCAATAAGCTGTTGCACTACCATGGCAAGTTACAGGTTAGGCCTGTGGAGAGGTGACCACACTCACAGAATAAAATCCCACTAAATAAAATCTATGTTGTGGGGGAAAGCAATAAAATCACCATGGATACAGGCAAGTGGCAGAACTCCTGTAGAAAACTTATATTGTGCAGCTTTAGAGGTCCCATATTATACTGTTTTCTGATCTCTGTTCTAATGTTTCCTCATCACAAACATACTTGGAGTTCTTCTCTCAAACAGAAAACACTCTGTTCCACCTTGTGATGTCATGTGGTAATACAGGAAGCGCTCCACTGTGTTTTTTTAAACTCCATACACCTTCACTAGAATCATTTGGATAATTTCAGCCCTGAAATTGCCAGTCTCTACAGAACGAAAGGTCAAAAGTATCTGTTAACTTGAAAGCTACCACTTCATGACATCACAAGGTGGAACAGAGCATTTTGAGCCTAGGAGATGCAGACAGACTAATAATAAAGGGTTACTCAGACATGTGTGAATGAAACAAAACACAACTCCAGGTATATTTTTGAGGAGGCATCAACATTATAACACGGCGTTAAAGCTCACAAGAGTCAGTTTTGTGTAATATAGGACCGGTAAGTTACTATTTTTTACATATTGGCACATGTTAATATTATTTAAGATTTACCATTTCCAGTGGTAATCTTTTTTTATTAAATTCTCCCATCGTTGGTGGTCCTAGTCTCAGCGCAGCCATAACAGCAGCGATGCAGTTCTATAGGGGCTGTCTCGAAATGATCTATATCAATATTGCTGCTCAGGAATCCAATGTGGAAGGAGGGTATGGAAATTATGCATGAGAAAAATAATTAAAAAGATGTGCGTATACGAGCGGCAGTAAGCGCAGATGTGAATGTGTCCATCTTGTGCGTGTGATTGGCTATCTCACCGACATGTTTTTAAAGCCCTGACGCGTTATTAATAAAACAAACTCTAATAGAAATATCATTGGGCTTATTTTTCAATCAGACCCAGCATCGCCGCAATCCGCAAAGCGTGACATTAATTAAAGATTGATGGCCGGGCTGTTCGTCGGAGCTGCTGTTAATCCAGTAATTAAAATGACAAAAAAAAGATTTATTTATAGAAATTCGCCCAACTTGTTTCATTTGGCTGTCAGCGGACTCTGATTTTCTGTCTTTTAATGAAGGGAAGGAAGCGCGTGTGTTTTTCATCCGCTGTCCGATCGATGGACATTGTCAGGAGTGATGCCGGGTTGCGATTCGGCGGTCCGAAAGCGTTCCGGCCCAGCGTTCAATCAAAGTTTTCATAAGCATCAAAGGGAAAGTTTCGTCGGCCTGACTTCAGCAGTTATTCCGAAAGACAAGCGCATACGAATGGAAAAGCTTTGCATTTTTATTTTGGTAAAGTAATTATGTAGTCTCTTGGAGTTTGACAAGGCTTCTAATGAGTTCTCCCAGGACCTCTCCTTTATTTGTTTGTTTGTTATTTTTAAGCTTGATTAAGTCCCCTTGTATTTAGCGAGCACAATCAAATCAAAGGGGAGGGAGATTAACTGTGTACATTTCTGCGGGTGCTTTAAGGAGGTGGAGGCGGACTGCTCTGGCGATTGTGCCCTGTACAGTGTAAAGGGCGTGCAGAGGGTCACGGGCACGACACATCTGCTCAACTTCACTGACAAAAAATAGATAAAAACTAAATAAAAACAAGAATTATGGTTCGTCAGTTGTAGGCACCATGACTATGATGGACAAGATGAGGGATTTTCCCCAGATGTGTCATAAAGAGTGAACACAATTATTTTTTCTCATCCAAATCAAATGTGTTATTTTTTTTTTTTCAATATTTTTCTTTATTAGGATTAGGATTTTTTTTCTAATTTTTTTTGCTTGTTTTTTCTTGGATTTTTTTTTTTTTTTTTTTTTTTGCAAACATCAATATTTACAACATAGACTGCACATTTTTCTGCAAAGGAGAAAGGAACATTAAGTGGACACGCAAAAATTTGGGAAATACGACACAAATATGTTTTCTTCTAAATCAGATGTTATTTTCTATATTTTAGGATTAGGATTTTTTTTTTTTTTTGTCAATTTTTTTGCTTGTTTTCTTTATTATTTATTTCCTTCTCTTTCTTTTTTTTTTTTTTTGTTTTTTTTTGGAAACTTCAATATTTACAACACAGAATTTTCTGCAAAGGGAGAAAGGAACATTAAGTGGACATATGACACACAGAAATATGGGATACAAGACAGAGGTTTGCAGTTGTCAAAGTAAAGTGGGAGACACAACAGTAAGAGTCATAATGATGATGCCAGAGGAAGAAAAAAAAAATCATAATAAGCACATACATATATATACTCACACCTACACACACCCACATATGAATATATCACACACACAAACATGCATATGTCTATAGAACAGTGAATATTCGTCCGGCGAAGTTTTGCTTGTTTCCTGTTAAACCCAGCAGCACTTTGCCTGCAGAATGGTGACGCAAACAGCAACTTTACTGCTTTTGGTTTTGCATTTTTTAACAATACATTTGAAGATTGTGAATGAAGTAACTTTTTTTTTTATTTTAATTGTTGTTAATTTGCATGTTCTTCAAAACGATCATCTGCCTATTCACTAAAAAATGTTTGATATCAGTGTCAGGTTTTTCAATGCAATTAAAACACCTTCAACACAGACGTTTAATACCATACTGCGGAATATCCCAGGCCAAACGTGGAGACACCATGGAGACAAGCATGTGACGCACCTCTACCGGAAAGGTCACACAGTGCAGGCCTTTAAATAAAACGTTGTTAGCAAAAGTTCGTAGGTATTTAGAGACATGCCAGTGGAACAGCTCAGTGATGGGCTATTATAAACACACTACAGCAGACCAGCCCATGAATCAGGACCAGAAACACTGAGACAAAGTGAATTAACGACACTCACCGAGTCCATTTGTAAATCCCCGTCTTCGTTTGTACCCACAGACCATAATACCACCCATATCTGGCCTATATACTTCTACATGGCACCGCCGAAGACGTATTTTCATGAGGAGCGTACAAAGTAAGGGGATAGAGCAGAAAAAGATGAATTAAATGATTATAATGATTGATGATATTACCTATTTCTACAAAAAATGACTTCAATAGTGTAATGGTCAAATGGCGGGGCGGGTGACAGAATTATTAAAAGAGAAAGAACTGAGTAATTTCCACGCATTTATCAGTCTGCACATCGCAACTTCACTCTCACTTAATATATATTGTAAATCTCGCCGATCCCGAAGAGGTACTTATTTTTGTATTTCAAGATTTTTATTTTTTTTTCCCCATCCTATTAAGTCGTAGCCTGTGGAGTGCAAGTTAATTTCAGATCCGAGATGGCAACAAAAGTGAGCAGGAAGAAAGAGAGGGGGACAGAACGGATTATAATCTCGCTGTATTTAAGACGTGGACAATACAAAAGTACTCTGGCTGACCATGGCGCTCGCCGGTAAATGGGATCGAGATTCCAGAGTCTTCTCCCTGGGCTGACATGATAAATACATAATGTGCTTTATGATGAATGCTCTTTATAAAGTGTGGCCAAGATAAGATTCCACTATTCATATTTTTCTATCATGTTAATGTGTAGAGATAAAGCGAGTCGGAACGTGTTTGGGGAAAGCGGTCGGCCGGACAAGCTGGTGTTATCGAGGAAGAAGAGGAGGATGGGGAGGTGTGTGAGGATGGGGGTATGGTCAGAAGAACTTTTTACTGGTGTGCGGTGGCTTTTCAGTGGGTTCGGTGTGTCTTTGTATTCCTTTGCAAAAATGAAATGCACGCGAAAATACAACAATTAAAAGAAAAAGATGAACAAAATTTGACCCCGTGCAGGATTTTAAACATACTTTGGTCCAACAAAACAGTAATGAGTGTACTTATATAGTTGCTGTAATAATTTTGTCTTATAGTGATGATCCATAGCAAAAGACAAAGTTTAAATCTGTCAACTGGACAAATCGTTGTAGGAGTGAAGCCGCTTCTTCAGTTCTGGTCAGATTGTTGGTGAAACTGAAGAAGCGGCTTGGATGAGCAGTGAAACGTCTTACAACGATTTGTTCAGTTGACAGATTTAAACTTCACCTTTTTCTATACAGATTAAGGTTTCAGAAAGTATTTATTCTTATGCAAATCAATTCTACTCTCCAAAAAAAAAAAAAAAAAAAAAAAAAAAAAAAAAATGTAAATGTTTTAAGTTTAGATTATCTGCACATATATTTAATTTTTAGATTATTTTCAAGATTATTTCAAAATGATTATTATTAACTCTCTATACATTTTTAGTACAGGAGTTTCAGTGCATTTTTATAAACGTCGGTGCATCAAATCACTGTTCATTCTTTATAATTCTGTCTAGAGACAATTGTCGAATTTATTGCAGGGAAATGTGTCCTCTGTACTAAAGGGGATTTAGTAGGCATTCTTCTTTTAAACACTGCTGGGGCGCCAGATGAGCCAGTTGTTCAGCGCTTGGGGTCAGGAGTACTTGGTGATTAGCCCAGTGCCCCCCGATGATGCTTTTCTTCCCCCATGCGAGAGGCTGTGGATACTATGCTGTGAACACAAAGGTGCTGATGGATGAAATAAATAATGAAGCTAGTCCTTCTAATTCAGGCATACACGTATTTGCTGCCATAAAAATAAAAAGACGATCAGAAAGAAGATTCACTGCCCCATATACAGACAAAGGCCTCGTAATGTGAACAATTATGAAATGATCTCGAAGTATTTGGGGGTAAAGTGATTTGCCGGGTTTATTTGTCAGTTCATATTTGTCGACGTTCTCATGGTTCAAAATGGCAGCATCAGTTTGACACAAATGGATATGATTATTGATACCAGTTTGCTATAAAAACAACGATGGGTTTTGTGGCCTTTATTGTGATGGTCAGACAAAACGTAGGATGGGATTTTCAAGCCAAGATTGTAAATTAAACTGAAGAATATAGTTAAAAAATGACCAAAAAACCCCCCAGTTGCTTTAGTAAGTTTAAAGCAACTTCTTGAGGTGGCGCATCGTCTGTAACTAGCATGTTAACCACACACTTCCTGATTCTCTGAGGATAAATCACTTTAAACTGCACGTAGTGGTCACATTTCTGCTTATATAATATATCAGTGCTGGTGAAAAACAAGATTTGCGCAGCTATAAAAAAAAGAAATCAGGCGCAGACACTTAACAAAAAATTAAAGGTACAGTATGTAACTTTCTGGAAGCGGCACATTACCTGCACGATTCTATGGAAGTAGAAAGTTAAAACCGTACTTCGGAACGTTCCCCATGGAGATAGATTAGTTTTATGTCATACTGTAGATGATTATAGTCAAAGGAACGACATTTCCATGGAGACAAGCAGATTAAGGCCCTTCTCCAGACCAGGGTATGTGTCAGGTTTATGGAAGTGCAAGCCCGCTCGCAGTAAGAACGTGCTTTTCTATCCTTTTCAGTGCAATCCATCCATTTTCTTCAGCTTATCCGGAGGAAGATCACAGGGGCAGCAGCCTAAACAGAGACTCTCAGACTTCCCACACCCCAGACACTTCCTCCAGCTCCTCCAGTGGGACCCCAAGTGTTCCCAGGCCACCCGAGAGACATAAAAAAAAGCCTAATCCAAATAAATAACCTACATTATTTTTTTTTCGCAATGGATTTATCTGGAGAACCTAAGGATTACACAGACATGGAAGAGCTTTGAGTAACTTTGTGTGATCCTAGCATTCGGGAATTCACTAGTTATCAGCTTTACCGTGGCAAACCAGGTAACTTGCAACATTTTTGACATCTCATTTAACCTGCGTACCTTCTCTCTAAGATAATAGTGTCTGTGGCTATTGTGACACCACGGCTAGTCTGCCCGAACCGCATAGGAAGCAATGGTGGATAGAAATAAGACAGGCGAGTGGCACGGGGACTTGGACCTGATCCTTATAGTGCAGCCCTGGGTTATGACTGCTGCACTGTTAAGTCCTTTATGAGTCCCATGCAGAGGCGGTGGCAGATGTGCGCACTGAATAATATCTATATACAAGTGATGCACGCCAAGATTCTACACATCAAGATAGCACACTGCAGTGGCTCTGGGTCTCTGGCTATGCACAGATGCAGACATGTCTCACCTGAGCCCAATAACCTCAGCCCATTCACTGGCACCATACGGCTGCTACCCCCGCGCCGCTCCTGGTTTATTTATTTATTATTTGGGGGAGTTTAATCTGGTACACTGTAAAATACGTTGTTGTCTGTTTTTTTTTTTTTGTTTTTTGTTTTTTTTTTTAACTTTTTTTGGTGATAAAAAAGTTAGTTTTTTTTTATTATTATTGCTATTATTTCACAAATAATCATAGAAATGCTTATATGCTTAGTAGTAAATAATATGTAGTAGTAGTATGAATTTGAGTAGCAGTGGGGTAACGTAATGAAGTAAAAGTAGTCAAGTGCTCTATACTTTTAACTTTTACTTTACCACATTTTAGAGAATGTATCTGTACTTTCTACTCCACTACATTCTTCATGAAAAGCATGTAGTGGATAATAAAAAAAAAAGTTGTTTTTTTTTTTTTATTATTGTTTGAGACCTGTTCAAAGGCTGAGGAGTTTGAGAACTACATTTGCAGTTTGAGCAAACAAAAAATTTATACATTAAAAAAAAAAAAAAATAAAATAAAGAAATAAAATTCAGGAAAAATCTTTATCAAAATCATTAGATTAGAAACTTTATTAGATCTCAATCTGTGTGAAATACTTTAAATATATGGGTACTTTAATACTTTTACTTAAAAAGATAAATAGATTTTTTTTTAATGTGATACTTTTACTTGGGTTTTTTTTTATTCTGGCATCTGTACATTTACTTAAGTATCAGTATTGAGTACTTCTTCCACCACTGTTGAGTAGTTTTTTTGAGATTTTTTTTTTTTTTTTGACTGGTTCCAAATGTCCCAAGAAAAATGATCTGTTTACATATTCCATTTATCTATTAAAATATTCTCTCTACACATACAGTTAATTTTATTTTCAAGAAAAAAAAAAACATAACTCCTTGAAAAACAACAAAGTAAACAAAACATTTTCAAACAAGTAACAAGCAGGTAAGAAAAATAAAATCTGTTTATAAGTTAGTCAAAACCACTCTTAACAGACAACAAAGTCGTTCACAGATCAACACGGTTTGTCTAAGGCTAAAAACATTACTATTCAGAATACAAGTGATTTTCACCTCGTATAGATATTAGTTTTTGCAGTCCATGGCCCTCAGTAGCTGATCCAGTCTTTGCCCCGTCCTTACTGCCGCCCTGGGTCCAATTAGACCTTCAAAAAGGCGCAGTCAGTACACCAGACCTGCCGCGCCACCGTTAGCTAGTCCACTTTGTGATGTTTTTGTATACGTTAGTCTGCGGGTGGACATGGGTGGGGTATTTAGAGCGAGTTATATTGATTTAAATGATAGGCGGGCGCTTCATTACAAACAAAATAGCCCAACTCTGCATGTTTTATGAGCATAAAGCTTTCTCTTTGGACAATTTTGCAAGTTAGCCCGACTTTCATGGTTGTGCTGTCCTGGACAAATTGAGAGATATGACGGTAGTTCAGGCCCTTAGAGGTTGTTACTGGGTGAATTAAATGCCTTAATTGCTATTGTTGCCTAGGAACCTTTACATTCTAAATGATTATCTACAATCCTCATCAGTCACTATTATGACACAATGAATAATTTAACTCTGCATTCTGCGTTTTCCTCTAAAAATCAATGATGCCTGTCACGAGGTTTGAACAACTTTTAGCATTTATTTGTCCTCTAAAACTGTCTTTTGCTAAATGATACTGACCCTTTGAATCTTTTAACAGCACAATCAATAAAGCATGTTTATGCGCTGCTTGCAAAACCATCAGTTTGGGACTTTTGAAAAAATATGCCAGCGGCTGCAGCTTGCTAAGTGCACGGCGCTAGCACTAAATCTTGGGAGTTAAAGTTTTACTGGGGCGTTATGGGTAAAAATGCCTTGTCAGCCATCTGCCACCTCCTCTCCTGGCAGCCATATTTCCAGGTCTGCTCAGGTCCTGAGAGAGAACGCTGCGTCGCCACCCGAGGGCCAGACGCCACCATTACAGCCCGACACAGAGAGGAGAGAGCAGGGCTGAGGAGGAAGCAGCAACTGTGGTATAAAGTACTGCACAACATAACAGCAAAATATGGCATTTTAATGATGGTGATGTACAGGGTGATGCTAAGAAGGATGCTAGTTAAAGGAAGTCTGAAATGGCCTGGGATGCCCAAAGAGGAACACATGCAGCATCCCTCTGTTGCATTCACTTTTTCATAGACGCCATATTGGTGGCTTTCAGATTTAAAAATTTGATGATGTCATACTCCGAGATGGGGCGCAAGAGCCAATAATGACTACATTGTATTCTCATAAAACTTATCTAAAAGGTCAGTTTAGAAAGGTTGAAGCTGATCAGTTAGACCAAAAAAATTGCTATATTACACCTGAAACACGCTTTAGGGTCCCACCGGAGGAGCTGGAGGACGTGTCTGGGAGTCCCTGCTTAGACTGCTGCCCCCGCGACCCGTCCCAGGATAAGCTGAAGAAAATGAATGTATGGAGAACAGAAATCTATATTTTAACCATATTCGATTCAGTTGTATATTCTATCTGTATAAAGTATGTTTCAGATCGGTCCATAGATGCTCCGTTGTCATATGAAACGCAGCAATGACAAAGGAGACAGAATTTGTTCAAAGACATGAATGGTTGCCAAAATCCTCCAGCTAGGTACTCTTGTCCAAGAGCTTATGTCAAGAGTTCCCATCCACTAGTGTTTCCCACGTCTTGTGACAACTTACCCATAAGTACGGAAGGATGTCTTGAGGTTGACATTGGTTTTGGTCAATGTTGGTATATAGGCTATGGTTTTCAGTGTACTTTGTCGAATTTGGAGTGCAGAGGATTTGTAAAGAACGTAGATTGTTAAATACTTGGGAATACTGTGTTGCTTTCCATGTTGGCAGCTTGAAAACATGATTTCAGCAGCAAAATGTATGCATATGTAATTCCTATTTGTTGATTCCAAGCACCTCTCAAACATATTTCATGGGTTTTCCACCATCATTTTCTTAAGAAACATGCCGGCTCAGTGCTCACAGACAAAACTGCGTCCTCCCTCTACATCTCGCCTGGCCCCTTAGGTCCTGTAATGAAAGGTGCTGTTGACCCTGTCAGCTTGACGAGTATGACAGCTTAAAGCATTAGAGAGAAAAAAAACAAGTGTACTATATAAATAAATATGAATCCTCTGTGGTTCCATAAGGTTTGGCTAACTGCTAATCATGGCTGATTACTCGGGCTGTAATTCCACTGAACCAAAAAGGTTTGCCAGTCACTTGTGCAAAATGAATTCTCTCACGTGTCACATTTAGTGATGTTGGAGGCAGCGCATTAGCAGAGGGACAGAGGGTAGTACATCACAGCTGAGTGCAGAGCCGGGCTACATCTGACCACATGCACTCTCAGCTCCTCTGCCATTCCTCACACATTTAATGACACACGGATAAAAGATATGCAAAGGGAATCCATTATAAAACTGTTGTGAGCACTAGAAAAGCCTGGGTTGAGAACTTGAACTGCACACATCACACGTCAACTGCAACTATGTAAACTATTGTCTTATGTTTATTCAAATAAAATAATTCTTTGAAGACAGAGGGAAGGATACAGTTGATCTACTTTGTATTTTGTAAAGCTGTGGTAGGCAATTAATCAGATACTCAGATGATTTGCAGTGGTTGGTTTTGCACTGCAGAACATGTTTTATTTTTATCTGTATTAACCCTCAGTCGTCCAGGTCTGATCCATAGCAATAGAAGTTAAACTGAACAAATCGTTGTAGGAGTGAAGACGTTTCGCTGCTCATCCAAGCTGCTTTTTGCTATGTTTTATTTTTCTATATTGCAACCAGTTTTATAAAATGGGCATTATGACTTGTTCGATGCCCACTGACTCAACAGGGCCGATCAGAAGTGGACCTCTATGGAAGAGGAAACAAGCACATTTTTTGTCTGGCAAATCCAGAAATATCTCTCACAATTTTTTATACAGATTGATATCAGTCTAGTCCCCACATCCTCTGTTGCCTCTCAAGTCTGGTCAAATGTGATCGTGTAATTAGATTTGTTTTGTTTTAGTGACGAAGGAGCTCATTGATTGATTAAGAAATACAATCTAATTTATCTCATCTTAGATTAACAGAGTTTGGCATTTCGTTCATAAATTCTGTGAAAATCTGCAAAAAATGTTCAGCCTTTTGTGATATTTTTTTCCTTTTTTATATGGACGGACCATGCATGTCCTTGATTCCCTGATTGGCTAATGCACCTGTCAACTACTCCCATCTGAAAATGGGCAGAAAGATTGGTGATAAGAGTGTATTCTGGATTCCAGGCAAGCAAATTTTGGAGTAAACTCACAAAACAGTGATAGAGGTCCATGAGACAATCCTAAAAATGAATTAAACCACTGCTCTATAGTGAACAGAAAGTTGGCCATATGTACCAAAAATTCGTCACTGTTCTGATATGTTTTTCTTGCCTGGCCATCCAACACTACACATTTTTTACAATAGCAGAATCCTAGTAGTATCGAGGCTGTTGACGGTAACAGTCCCTCCCGCACTGCTGGTTTAACAGGGAGTGGGTACTTAGCGACGCTGTCAATCAAACCTATTGCTAACACCAGCATGAGCAGCTTCGGGGAAAGAAGGTGCCTTTGTCTGTTATTAATGTTCACAGATAAAAGAGCAAAATAAAAACAGGATCATGTAGAGCGGGTTAATCCGAACATTTAAAAGTTAATAGTTAATACGAAGACCAAAATGACGAGGCTCACTGCAGCAATTACAGAGAGAGAGGTGCCAATTTTTCAACGTACAGTGAATTGGGGTAGAGTCGATGGAGCCGGAAACACGCCCATGATCACTTCCTATTTGGAAAGTGGCGGCTGGTGCATTAGCTATGTCCATTTATACATACAGTCCATAGTTGTTATGCGACGCTTGGAAAGTTCAGTTACTGGTCTGTTTTTGAAGACTGGCTCTAGTGAGTGGAGACTGCTGTTTTGCGCTTGTACTACCTTGGGTCACGGCCTTCAGTAGCCACTGTGTTCAGAAAATAAACAACCAGAAGAAATTTGGCGTGTTTCCTTACACCAGGAGGCTACAAATTTTACAAACTGTTAGTACATTTTCAAGTAACTTTTCTGAAGACCAGTATCTCAAGCAAGGTCAGTATCGGTACCAACACACCACCATTCACCTATATCCCTGTGAGAACTTGCAAGGTCTATTAACCACACTGATCTACACCGAGGAAGTAAGATCCACACAGTAGTCCATCAGCGAGTCAACAATTCCACCTCGACACTTGCTATCCTACACATAACACCCTCCACCGCCCCCTTCCATCTTGAAGCCTGGTCAGCATCGAGAAGAATTAGAGAGCTAAGCAGTCGTAAATCAGCTTCCCGCTTCCCGAAGACAGACACAGACATGAAGATGGGAGGGGTCAGAGAAAATGGAGGAGGGGGCATAAATGGCGGCGCTAGTAAATCTCTTATGGGGTGAGCTTGTAAGTCCGGGCGTTCAAAGCGACACATCGGACGATTGAAAGAAGAGGCCGGAGTATGTGGCGTTTATATGTGAGTGGTGATAAGCGCAGGAAGGACAGTGGTTGGGTTGGTTAAAACTGCTGATACAGAGCTTTGGTTCAACCGTCGGCCTCCATAAAATAACAGCAGTCACTATTATGGAGGTACAGGTGGTAACAGGAAGTACATAAACGAGATGGACTCAAAGCGGTGAGACAGGCAATGGATGGAACTCTATGGAATGGAAACCTCTTTTGCAATCTCCAAGAACTTTAGTTGAGGATCCAATCTGTTAACCCTTTATAATTTTCCCTAAAAGGCTTGACTAAAATGAACCCCAATTATAGCTGAAGGTGTTTTCTGAACCCTTTGGAGCTCTTGGGCTCTTAGTGAAATAGTACTTCTGGTCTACGGTGTCTGACTTACTTTAATTGTAAGTAATAACATAATATGCTCAAGGGAAGATCAGAGCTCAAAGTTATTTTTTTTTAATATAAGGAGGAGTAAAGCTGCTGTTGGGAGGAATAGACGGTTCGTTGACAATTCCCATTTCAAAGCTAAAACACTAAAATGAGACTGAGAGACTTAATAATAATAAAAATAAATAAATAAAATCAATTTAAAATTCCAGGCAAAATGTGCTTTTTCCCCAAAATGATTGATTTGACTAAAATATGTGAAGAAAAAAAGAATCAAACGCATTGCCCTCGGTTTTGGATTTAAATATCACCTTTAAAGATTGTCAGAGGTTGATTTGATAAATATCAGAGCTAGTAAAAGACCACATAACATTGTTTTTTATTCATTTATTTATTTATTTATTTATTTATTTTTTTATTATCATTGCAGTATCTGAATGCATTTTGAAGCCTTTTTCTTAGTATCAAAAATTGAGTTTGAAACTTTACTATCAACCCTATTTGAGATATCTGACCAGTTGTGTGAACAAATGAGACAATTGGACACAGTGGAGGTGAAAGGCAGGCCCCACAACGTGTAACATTTAGACAGCAAAGTTATGACACTTCTTTCCGAGTGTCACAAAGACATGTTTTGGCGTGTTTTTGGAGGTCCACTGTTCCTCACACTCTCCAACACTGGCAGGTATCATGCAGAGTGACAAATGCCACCAACTAATGATGTGTCCCTGAGATCTGGCTGGCTGTGTGGCAGGTGCCGTGGACTGTGAGGTAGATGTCATGTTATTTTTTCCACTTGTGAAATTGATAGCTTGTTTTACAACTCTTCCCTTTCACCACACCTGGCAGGCACCAATCCTGTCAATGTACACTCATTATTACTGATGGTGAACTGGGTGCTTATCATGGTGTTTGACAGTAACACATTATTATACATGTTGGGGACACTTTAAACAGGTAGCAGATCCAGTTTTTAGAGACTTGCCCAATAACCTGTTCTCACTTGCATTGCAAACCATTGGCTTTGAAATCTGATCCATCTTCACTGTATGGCTACGCCCTAGAGTTGGTTGCAGGCCGCTGAGTAATGTAGATTATGAATGATGAAAGAGTAATGCAGAAAATTGTAAGATATTAATAGGCAATAGAAATAGACAGTGTATATATCTTCTGTTTCTATTTTATTTATAATTGCACATGTTTTTGTTGGTAAATGGTCACATTTTTATATAGCGCGTTTCCACTTTCAAGGCTCTTTACATCAAGGACCTACTCACCCATTCACACACACCTTCATACACCAGTGTACGCAGACACTGGGGACAAGGTGGGTTAAGTGTCTTGCCCAAGGACACAACGACATTCATTTGTGGAAGCTGCGTCAGTGGATTTGACCGATCAACCAATGACGTTTGTGTCGAGGGTCGGGATTCGAACAGCCAACCTTCGGATCAGTGGATATACACTACTGTCGCCCTTGTTTTTGCTTTAAAAACTCCCAGTCTCACTTTAAGGAGGTTGCTTCTCCACATGTCCGACTTGTAACTTGGACAAAAGATTCAAAGTAAAGTCCTCGCTGACAGTAGCGCAGTTGGTAGAGTGTTTGTGCACTGATCCAGAGGTTGGCAGTTCAAATCCTGCTCTCGACATAAACATCATGGGGAGAGATCCACTGACCCACAGTGTCTGCGTAAACTGTGAGTGTGAATAGGTGAGTGGTTCCTTGAGTGCCTTGAAGGTGGAAAAACGCTGTATAAAAATGTGACCATTTAAATGAAAGTGCGGATTCACCTCCCACCAACACCAGGAAAAAATCTGAGAATTTGTGTGAGAAGTTGATATTTTAAAGGGAAAAAGAAGGTTTGTCAACATTTTTGTTGAAACATACTTAATAACTGATTAGATTTGTGGCTATTGGGATTTCTCGTATCAGGCTTTAACTTGCCAACCTACCAAAAAACCCCCCAAAAAAAAAAACAATTTTGAAAAAAAAAGTAACAAAATACATTTTCACACACATTTTCATTTTTGTATTTCCATATGCCATTTTCAATCTTTTTCAAATGCTCTCAAACAAACCAATTCATGAAACCGAGAAGTTTGTGCAATCGGGGGAATTAAGAGGCTATAAACAGGTACATTCGCTCTAATCAGCCTGCAGTCTTTCTTACCTTTCCTCAAATTACTCGTTGATGTTTGCCAAATGAATTGTGCAGCCAACCACCACATAAACGCAGGCCGTTAAGCTCTCAAGAATTTTGTGATCCCCATTAGCATTCTCGCGGCGTACCAGCTAATTGGGTTTTCTATTAGCATACACTGGCTCTGGTGGTAATGACTAGAAATGGTTGAGGCACAAAGAAGCTTTTTTGCTGGAAATTGTGCACAGTAATTTTCATATGGCTAATTGTTATGAAGACAAATACATAGACAGCATCAAAACAAGAAAATGTGCTTCGGGTGTGCGGCCAATCATGCCTCTGATTTAGGAAATATTTTAATCTGGTTTCAACGAGAAGGAAATTGATCCATGGAATAAAAAGCGGGAGGAGAAATGAACGCCTGATATTACACATTTTGTCACTGACCCCCCTATACAACTGTGAACTCAACTCAAACAGACTCATCTACGCCTTATACTGCTGTATCTAGTTGCGTTACATGCTATAAGTACCCTAATAGTGTACATGTTGTGAGTATCTGAACTTTATGAACTGCACTAATACTGTCTGCACGAAATTATGACTTATGTAGCAGTTTAAAATCAAAGTTATCATTTTATTACAGAAACAAATGGTGTATCTCATTGAATTACAGAAAATAAATTGTTCAAGAAATCTTTCATTCTGTTGGGGATTACGGAGATACATACATACAAACTTCAGCCTCTACTTTGAAACCTTCAGATACACTCTTTCACTATCTGTTAGAAGAGAACAACAATGTGTAAAATGTATTTATAAGGGACTACTTGACGGGCTGCCTGAATATCTCACTTATTTGTTGAACATTGATACAGGAACATTTAATACAGGATCACATGACTGGCCACACCTGAACTTTTGGCTGTTGTCCATCCATCCATCAATTTTCTTCTGCTTAACCGGGGCCATGTCGCGGGAGCTCGCTTTTGGCTGTTGTGGTTCCCAAAAATTGAATATATTTCAAGGACAAGCAAAATTTGATATATTAGTGCCACACATGCACTTTAATAATCTGGTGATAAACATTTATAATCACACCTACACCTGGTTTTAATGTTTTAAATGGACTTACTGTATGTAGTTATTTGTTTTGTTTGCTTGTACTTGGACAGGACTATCATTTAAAGGAGAGTCTGATTGGTCTCATAGGGCATGTATGAATAAAGATAAATAAAATCAATGCAATTTTGCCATTGTGATAATGTCCATAAACCCTTGAATCTTGACTGTATGGTCAGAATGATGCATTACTCCCATAGGTGCCAAGTACTTTACTGAACCCATAAGGAAATGTGTCCTCTACATTTTGACCCATCCTTCAATGGTAGTGACCCTTCTCCAGATCTTAAAAAGGGCATCATGTAACTTTTCTGGTGTCAGATCCACTATCTGCCAGTTGTTGCATTAACATTAAACTCATCTATTGGCTCCTTTCAATTGCAAAAACAGTGCCTCGGCTGGCCCTGGGAAAAACATGCATTCTTATTGTGCTCTTAATGGCTCTTTTCAATTGCAAAAACAGTGCCTTAAAAACATGCATTCTTATTGTGCTCTTAATAGATCTAACCTGGTGGCACTCTACCTGCTTGTCTTAAGTTTAAGGACACTGTGGAACATTCAAGTCAAAGCAATAACATCCCTATGGTGAGAAGTATGTGGTGGACCATCCAACAGAAAGTTATATAAGGCACTTTTTTATAGTTTTGGTCAGGAGATGTGGTTATCGTCAATCTTTCACCCATCAAACTGTCTGCAAAATCTAATACTAAATCTTTTCCCCACGTTTCAAAATCCATACACTGCACCAAACTCATACGAATCTTTCAGTATTTAGCTATAACAAACTTGCAAGCAACCCTCGTTTTAGAATGCATCTACATTGGTCGTGGTTTCATCCACCTCAATTTAAACCAGATATAGACTTTTAGGTTTTGTTCTTGACCTGATTTAGTCCCAGTTTTTGATATGTGTGCTAATGCATGCACCATTAGTTTCCCAATTCAAACTGCTTGAGATCATCAAGAACAACTCAACTTTGATAGTTTTCCATACACCAAGCTTACTGAAAGACCCTCTCCACCATGCATTTGTCTTCAATTGTTCATCTCTCTCCTATTCTCGATTGCTTTGCGTCTGCTCAACATGGCAAAGTGCTTTTAATTTGCCTGTTTGTGGAGACGGACCCTTTTCCCATTTAAACAAGTACCTGGATTGGCTCGCTGGGCTCGGGAACAACGGCGGGCTAGCAGTTTGGACTCCCTCCCCTCACATTTTAATGGCCTCCACTGTTCAGCTCCACTCCGGTTTTTATTTCACACCAGAGACAGCACTATGGTCTCCTCAGCATTTCCTCGGCACCGCTCCTCAATCTCTCCGCGGTTAATTCCCCTTTAACTGTGTTCGCTCAAGTCGTTAAGTGATTAAGCAGTTTAATTAGGCCACGCAATGAAGGCACGCTGAAGACACCACCAGATATCTGCGGTGTCTATGACGTCAAATGCGCAACAATGTTCAACTGTGCAACACGGTCCTTTTGAAATGATTGATAAAGGTGCACTATGGAATTTTTCTGATGAACGATTCACCACTTGTTCGTCTCCATGGAGATGTTATTGCTTTGTAGGAATGTTCCACAGTACACAGAGCTTATCTACATTGCTTTTATTGAATTGCAAATGTTTCTATTGTTGAAACACCTTGGATTCTTACTGCGGACAGGGTCATCTCTCCACAGATCTGACTTGCAACTTGGTCCTTTTGAAAAGATTGAGACCTGGATGCACTACGGATTCGCTACTTGTTTGTCTCGATGGAGATGTTATAAACTCATCTACCTCGCTTTTATCGAGTTACACATGTTTCTAAAGATGTAAAGCATGGATTCTTACTGTGAACGGGGTCAACTCTCCACAGACGTGACTTGTAAATTGGCTCGGCGGTGTCAAGTTCAAGTCTCTATAGACACGGACAAGTTTAACACGTACTGTGAAAGATCCTAGGCAACGCAATACTATCTCCATGGAGAATAGCAGGTGACAGATGCTCCACCACAGAAGTTACATCATTTTTAAAGCTAAGTGGGAGTCGCTCAGGTTGATGGTTGAATATCCACTAACTGCATTGGTGTAGAACATGGTTATCATCCAACAAATTTACTTCTGGGAAAAAAAAAACACAAAAAAAAACCAAAAACTAACTAAGTGTCTTTTTTTTTTTTGTATAGTGTCAAACCTGTTGCTTAATATCAAATAAAGTTACATTATTTTTGTATTCTGACAACACAGGTTCCCGTTTCAGCCCCAGTGCTTTTTTAAGGTATACTGTCAAAGGTTTAGTCTTGCATTAACCAACAATTTGGTTTGGTGTTTCTGAATAGCCTAAAAAGCCAAATGAGGACAGATTATGCAGGCCTGCTGGGGGTCCGGAGCAGTGTGTCCTGTCTCACCTCCAGCAGGGGGCGAGCCTCTGGGAATGACTTCTATTATAGGTGAGATATCCAGTGTGGACCACAAGCCTGGCATTGGATTACACATCGGGACCCCGCTGTGAACCTCGGCGGGGGGCAAATAAGCCTTACTCTAGCCTGCGCCTACCTCTCCTCTGCTCCACCAGCCCTCCTCTGCACCGTCTCTTCACTCCTCTGCGTGCTTCTCCTCCTCCATGGTGCCTGTTCCACACTGAGCAGAATCAAACACCTATAAATGAAAGCGTGCTGGACAACGTGCCACATGCACAGCTCAAATGCATATGGACAAAGCAATGCTGTGCAAACAAACACTGATTCCAAACTAACCAAATAAATGAATAAGCAATATAACATGATTTGACCCTTCCAAATCCAGTCTTAACAAATGTAGCGAGCAAAAAGACATTTTACTGGTTTGGCCTTCAACATGTTAAGTGTTATTCATGGCATTTGTTTAGTCAGACACTTACTAAACTACTTAACACAGTACAATATTTTTAAAAACGACTTGATTGACCTTATGTAGATATTCAACTGCGGTCTGGTCAAGTACGGTCAGCAGATACTGTGTCAGAGCAGTTTGTGGAGAGTAACAGCTCTCAGGACAAAATAGGTCCGCTCGTGTTCTGCAGCCAGAGTCCAGGAGGTGCCAGGTGAACTCTGGAGACACAACAGGGATACCTCACCTAAACCTCGCTTTTACGCAGCTCTGATGTTAATTTTTTTTTTCTGTTACACCCTTGATTCATAAAATTAAAAACTGTGCATGCTGTAAAAATACCTACTTAACAATGCAATAACAACTTCGTAATGTTATTTGCCACATAACCCCAAATATTGACCGGCGTACATTACACACATAATGTAGAAGGAGGATGGGCGGCTGATAGGAGTTAGTCTGACCTTTGAACCTCTAAGTGGGAGCAAGTCTGGGTCAAGAGGATCTGTGCAGGTCAGCGAACAATAGGCAGCACACAGGCCTTTCATAACATCCACATCAAATGACCGAGAGGAATGTTCAAGGGGCCCTCACAGACACACGGCTTACTGGTTTACTTGCCTATTTTAAGACCCCTGCTCACAAAAAGGGAAATGCCACACAACTGGTTACTATGATGTTGGAATTTGATAACATTACTTCAAGGTGTTTGAAAAATTTGCCCCTGTATGTTTGAAAAAAGGGAAGTAAAGCCTCTTTGAAAACATGCTTCCTTTTTCTGATTGGCTACAGCACCAACACATACATCCACTAAAATGAACAAATCAATAAATAAGCTTTAACATTTATTTGATGAAGAAGAAGAAGTGATGGGTATTATAATAATGTATAGCCTTACAAAAAAGTGAGGAAAAAAAAAGAAGCTAAACAGAGTAAAAAATTACACAGTGGATTAGCTACAAACTCTTATCACATACTGTATTTGTGTCGCTGAGCAAGGCACTGCAACATTATGACTTTTGTTCATTAAACCAGGAGGTGTATATGGGATGAATATACGCAAAATTACTGTGCAGTATGCTTTTGCAAGAAAAAAATAAAAAAAAAAGTTTAAGAGAAAGAAGAAAAACATTGAGCAATAAACAGCTTTGCTCCCTGGTGCTTGTGGGTAATTATATTTATACAAAAATAAAACAATAAAGACAAAAAAGCATATTTAGATACATAAAAAGATCAAAATCACAGAGTATCTTAAATTTTATTATCACTGCAACCAATAGAAAGTTACCCCATGGCTTCAGTTGTTTATAGGCCTGGACTGAGTTTCTAATCAACAGCACATCTGTTCATCACATATTCTCTGCATGTTGTGTCCAAAGTTAGACATCTTCAACATCATTTGCTGATTCCACAATTCTGGCTGCGGCGCTTGATTTGCGCAAAGGCATAGGGGACACACTGTAATTTATGGTTTCCATCTCGGCGCAGATGAAAAATAATCAAATCCAAATAAAATGCAAAGAGGAGGAAGTGATTATCTAAATGATGGCTGCCGGGTTTGGGGAGTTTCATCTGACAGCTGAGCGCACTGTCTTTATGGACAACTGGAGGATAGAACAGGAGGAGGAGGGAGAGAGAGGGGGAACACAGGCGCAAAGGGGTGGTTTCGGGCTAAAATGGTGGAGGGGGTAGGGGAGGGCGCTCACATTTGGGTACTTTACAAGAGGAAATGATCATGTTCATTGCATGTGTTTCTACACAACACACACAAACTAGTCTTGAATTCAGGTATGTGCCTTATTTTGAATTAGCTTTTACTTTAGGCAGATTCTACATTATTGGACTTGTAACATGTTAGCTAAACTATTACATCATTTGGTACATTAAATACAATCTAACACTCTGTGGATCAGCCTATAAAAACGTGTAGCCTAAATGTAAAGCACTGTGAAGCAATGTGTAATAACAAGTAACCCAAGTATAAAACAGTAACCTGTAATAACATGTAACATGGAATAACATATAACCGGCAATAACATGTAGTATGTAATAACATGCTACTTGTAATAACATGCAACATGTAATAACATGTAACCTGCAAAAACATGTAGCATATAATAACATGTACCTCATAATACCATGTGACGTTTCATGTAACCTGTAATAACATCTGACCCTTGATAACATATAACTCATAATAACATGTAACCCCTAAAACACGTAATCTGTAATAACATGTAGCATGTAATAGTATGCAACATTTGATCATATTTAACCTGTAATAACATGCATCCTGTGATAACATGTAGCATGTAATAGCATGCAACATTTAATAACATGAAACCTGTAATAAGATCTGACCCATAATAAAATGAAACCCGTAATAACATGTAACCTGTAATAACATGTAATCCGTGATAACCTGTAACCTGTGACAGCATGTAACCTGAAATAACGTTTAACCCATAATAACATATAACCTGTAATAAAATGTAACCTGCATCAACATCACTTGCCATAGTAACTATCTTGATTTATTAAGCTACAATTTTCTTCCTAGTTTTAAAGATAATATTACTTGAAATAAGACAAATGCACATAAAGTAGTAGTAATAATGATAAAGCAGTAATAATAATAAAGTAAATTGCAAAATGAACATAGGTTCTAAGGGGATTTTAGGGTTAAAATTGTGCAGGGGATAGGGGTGGGGCCTTGCATTTGGACACTTTACAAGAGGAAAAGATCAATTGTCCCCGCATACACACACACACACACACACACACACACACACACACACACACACACACACACACACACACACACACACACACACACACACACACACACACACACACACACACAGGGCACTCTGACAGCCCGAGACAGAGCATGACATTTAAAAGGAAAAAGCTGACATTGACTCCATCACTGTCACCCCAGTGCCATAAAGCAGCTGCAAATATTAAAACATTTTTCATCTGTGCCGCTCGGGGTTATTGGCACCAGAAATTGTTTTCCTCTCCGTCTGCCTCTGCTGCCGGCCTATAGCATTGCGGCAGCCCTCCCCCGGGACCCCGCGCCTGTTACCGCCGCCTCACAACATATTGGCAGTTGATGTGAAGCTATCCATGTACACTTGCCACTCAGCGAGTCTTTATCGCCTTCCAGTCTCCCTCTGCAGCAGAAAGCCCACCTCCCCTCAGCCCCAGCAGCCCCCCTTCTGCCCCCCCTCCTCTTCACTGCCACATAGACGCACTTCATTCTCTGCTGCTCTGGCTGGGATGAATTGTCACATGCACAATGCGAGGGATCACCGAATCAGTCACGTATGCCGGTGTCGCGGAGATGCATGCGAGCGTTTACCGTGATGCGTTAGATGTTGATAACACCACTTTTGGCGCTATCAGCATAATCCCTCGCTAATCTGACTTATTACTTTTCCATACAGTTGAGCTTCCGTTTAGGCACAGCGTTGAATTGTTTAGAGTAGCGTTTCTCAAGCAGAGGTACGTGGACATCTAGGTGCAAGGAGACTTAGCATAGTGTAAGGGTTAAAGGTCATATCATACTACATCCTGAACCAGACGTGAATGGACACATATCTATTATTAAGTAGTTTTGGATCCATATTGCGATTTCGAATGAACAAAATATAAAATAATGTGTTTTGTTTGGTAAATACCCTAAAAAGCTAAGTGTTGCTAATGTCATCATACGAAGTACAGTTGCACACAGAGACTGCAACAACAGAGAGAAGCTATTTAACCCTAGAGAACCCAAGAACCCTTTTCTTCTTCGGAAAATTATGAACATTGCATTAAATCACTGCTATAAGTTCACTGAATGCTGAAATATCCACCTTTTCAATTTTAAACCTTTTTATTCCCTAATTTAGGATCAGGGCCAAATTTGACCCATTGGGCTTGCTAACCTTTCCAAAAAGAATATACAATGTTCTTCTAGACATTCTGCAAGCTTTTACTAAACAAAAAAAACACAATTTTACCAACCGCTGGTTTGCTGAGAATATAATTTTGGCTCATTTTAGTTTAATATTCAACCACTAGGTATCTCTATGCATGGGTCAGAAGTGGCACTCTGGGCTTTTTGAATTTTTTGAATCGAAATTTGACTTTTCTTTTCGTTTGTTTGTTCATTTTGGGTTGCAGCAATTAACTACAGCCAAATTTGACCTTGTGGGTTCTCCAGGGTTAAGTCAGGCTCATAACAATAGCTGCTCACTACAAAGTTAACATGCATCATTGTGAAAGCGTAAAGAGAAATGGAAGCATTTTTGTAGAAGAAACACCTAATAATGACATGCTTTGTTGACAATCTAAAAGCTCCACCCAGCGCTGGGAATTCCTTGACTTTTCTGAGTAAATGTGTAAGAATTTGCAGTTTAAAAAAATAATCTAAGGATGGCTTTTCAGAGAAGAGATTCAGATTTATGTTTTAAAAGAAAACCACAAGGTAAACACTAAACTATGTAGAAAATGGGTGAGCACACTGACAGGCATCTTTCATTCATTCTTTCACCTCTTCAGCATCCCCCACATCGTCTCACCTCTTTGGAATTTTCCCGTGCAATCTAGCAGGCTTTGAGATGCTGATTGCCCTGCGCTTGGCTAGCGTGTATTTAAATATGTTTTCTGATTTTTTGAAGGTGCGCTTGAATTATCTGCTCTGACACCTAAAATAGCCCCCAATAAAGGCCTATCACTTGTCACGCGAGTCAAGTGGCCCCCATGTTTCCGAAACATATTCAAATGCATCGGGTTTGATTGGTCTGTAAATAGAACGGTGTGGTGTGTTTTTCTTTGGATTTTCAATTTGGCTATTTCCGAGCAAATCTTGCATATCACTGTCGTCCCCCCCCCCCCCCCCCCTCCTTGAGTTCTGTGGCAGGTTTTGTATTATCAGACACACCTGAGTACAAAGCAAGTTGCCCCTCATTTGCATCCACATACGCCCAGAGTAATGGTGTAAGCACAGCGGGGTCTAATGTGTTTCCGATCAATGTGTAAAATAGCTAAGATATGGAATATGTTTAATTACATTTTAAGTGATTAGCATTTTAAACGGTGTAGCTGTATTTTCTGAGAGCTTCAGATTTCTATTCAAGGATTTTAAACGTATATTTTTACAGGGATTTTTTAACATTTCTACCGAGTGTGTCACCTTCATCAATCTGCATTCTTTTTAACTGGATGATTGCAAAGGTATTTTTCTCTGTCGTGCTTTGTGAAACTGCAATTTTAGAAGAATTGTGTATTTGTAGATGCATTTTTTTTATGTTCTAATTAGATTTGAAGGGCTGATGTCTACACAAAGCAAACATGAGCTTATGGAGCTAATCAAGGTTGAATGTGTATATATTTTTTATGTTTTAGTCTTTATATATATATAACGTAGCGCAACTTTATGGATTCTGAAATACAATTTAAAAGTACAAACAATTATACTTATACTTAACCACACAGAGTAAGAGTGAGGCTTAGAAGAGTCCATTCCTGTTGCTTCTCCAGAGTGTTCCTGGCTCCTTGTGGATGCTGGCTGTGATGCCCGGGCTGCAGGACACAGAGGGGGGACACTTTTGTCCTGAGGGCTGTTACACTCCCCAAATTGTCCTGAAATAGGATCTGCTGACCCCACCTGACCAGACCCCCGCTAAGCTGAACTGAGAACATTTATTTAAACTGCTCAGTGTGCTTAAACTGCCCCTGAGAGAGAGAGAGAGAGAGAGAGAGAGAGAGAGAGAGAGAGAGAGGAGAGAGAGAGAGAGAGATAGAAAGAGAGAGTGAGAGAGAGAGATAGCGAGAGAAGGAAGAGAGAGGAGAGAAAGAAAGAGCGAAAGAGAGAGATGGAAAGAGAGAGAGATTGAGAGGTAGAGAGGAGAGAGAGAGCGAGATAGAAAGAGAGAGGGAGAGAGAGAGAGAGAGAGGGAAGAGAGAGAGAGAGAGATGGAGAGAGAGAGAGAGAAAGATGGAAAGGGGAGAAGAGCGAGAGAGAGAGAGAGAGAGAGAGAGAGAGATGGAGATGGATAGATGTAGAAGATGGAAAGAGAGAGTGGGAGAGAGAGAGATAGAGAGAGAAAGAGAGGGAGAGAGAGAGAGACAGGGAAAGAGAAAGAGAGAGAGGGAGAGATAGAGAGAGAGATGGAAAGGGAGGGAGAGAGGGAGAGATAGATAGAGATGGAAAGAAATAGAGAGAGACAGCGAGGGAAAGAGAAAGAGAGATAGAGAGAGAGAGAGAGAGAGATGGAAAAGAGAGAGAGAGAGAGAGAGAGAGAAAAGAGATGGAAGAGAGAGAGATAGAGATAGTGAGAGAGAGAGAGAGGTTTTTTTTTTGTGTATTTTAAAATAATCAAGGTGTCAATGAAAATAAGTATGTTGTATACTTTTGACCTTGGTGTGAATAACTATTACATTATTGTACTTTTCCCTCACACACCTTGAGCAACATCTCTAACATAACCCTGAAACATAATTTTAACCAATCAACCTAATCTTCCAAATCCTCTCCAACTTTGTGCACGTGAACAGCAGGACTCTGCGGTCTGCTCCTCTGGCCCCGCTGTCTGTCTTTAGGCCTGGAGAAGATATTTGCCGCTAATGCTCGCAATGAGAGGCCCAAATGGTCTTATTACAGCGTCTCCCCGAGCTCTCCCAATACATCAGGTCTGAACACAGAGCAAAGTGGGACTCTGATTGTGCAGGGAGGACCAGGGCTCGTTATTCAGCACACCTCTACAATGTGAGCGCTTCTTCTTTCATCAACACAACTCATCTGCATTTAACAACACTGGATAGAGTAAGGGATGGATGGAGGTATAACTAACTTTTGAGCAATTTTGGGGCAGGAAAACATAGAATAAAAAGTCCAGTTGATTACTGTAGATTCCTTACGTTCAGGTTTGGCCAGTCTGCTGTGGTGAGAATAAAGAATTTTGTTTTTGCTAGTGTTGTTTAGTTTACAACAATCTGTCATTTGTGAGTCTAGAGAGTTCTGTGACATTGAGTTGGTAAGTTTATTTTCCAAGGTAATAAAAAAACATTAAAAAAAAAAAAAAATTATAAATAAAATAAACTTTTTGGCTAAAAAGGCTAAAATGTTGGGACTTTAAGTGAGAGAGGGACTTTGTTTCCCGTTCTTTAAATTACAATACAATACAGTACAATTACCAAAATACTATTATAATCATTATTATTATAGTGATATAACAAAATGTATTGTTATATATCAACATTTTTTCAGTTCTATCCCCCTTGACTTAAAAAAAAATTCTATCTTAAACTTAAAATTCTATCTTTTAAACTTTCACTTAAAAATATATGATCAATTATCAAAGAAAAGCATATTTGAAACCCAAATAAAATGTGAGTACAAGTTCCAGTCCATTTTTATGCAGTTTTTAATTTCAGATCCTACCTAAAAATGACTCTTGTGAGCTTAACGCCATTTTAGAATGTTCCCTCCTCAAAAACATACCTGGAGTTGTGTTTTGCTTCTTTCACACATGTTTGAGCAATCCTGCATTATTAGTCTGTCGACATCTCCGACACTCAAGATGTTCTGTTCCACCTTGTGATGTCATGAAGTGGTAGTTTTCAAGTTAACAGCTGCCTCCTTATCTTTTGTTTAGTAGAAATAGGAAATTCCAGCGCTGAAATCATCCTAATGATTCTTGTGAAGGTGCATGGTGTTTAAAAAACACAGCGGAGCACTTCCTGTATTACGACATGACATCACAAGGTGGAACAGAGCGTTTTCAGTTTGAGCGAAGAACCCAGCCTGAATATGCCGGGTTTCTGAATGTAACAAAACACAACACCAGGTATGTTTTTGATGGGGGAAACAACATTATAATGCAGATCAGAAAATACCAAAATCTAAATATTCTAATCAAAACGATCAAACGCAAATATCTAAAATGCAATCGATTTTCCCTGCGTGCTATAATCCCTCTTCCTTCCATAACAATTCCACGATTGTCTACCGCGAATGACTCCAAGGACTCCAAAGCCTGTCTGCGTAAGTAATATAAGCAGTCATCTATCAGTCTCGTGTCTTTGTAGCTTGTTGCTTCTTCAGTATTTATGGGCTCATGATGTCATACGCATTTCCTGCTATTTCTTCGCTATGCTTTGCTGTTAACAGTGCACTTCTTATGGGCTGTTGAACTCTGGCTAACCTGTGAGGAGGAGGCATGGCCCGGTCACTTGTCTATTGGTTAAGACAAATAGTGTCCAGCACCAATCGCATTACACGCATCCCCTGCAGCCGCCAGCCTTGTTAGCAAAGTGATCATTCATTGTTAGCGACCTAGCCCCCGGGCCAATCTCAACTCTCAATTCTGCTTTTTTTTACACAATTCTTACATCACCTTTTCATGAATATGTTTTAGTTCTTTTGTCTTCACCCATGTGACAGATGGGTGGTCCATTTAATATATTTACAACAAACTGGTAAAACTAGAATGACTGTAGTTTTTTAGTTGCTCTGGTTGAGCCAAAACCAAGTGAAACAAAGGAGCTCATTGACTTTAGTGCTTTCCTCATCGATTCTGCAGAAATCCACAATGAAGTCGTCTGCAATACTTTTTTCCCCGTTTTTTCCTCGTAAGCAGCCATATTTGTTTTGATATAGACTAGGGGTCCCCAACCTTTTTGTACCACGGACCGGCTTTCTATACGTGGCAGATAGATATGGCAAAAAATAAGTTAAGTGCATAAAAAACACAACTCACCAAACCGCTGAATCAGTGGGAGCCCTGCGCTTGTTTTTTCTGCTTTCCTTCTTGTTCATGTTTGTTTCTTTCAAAAAACTCTAAAGGCTGATCTTTTAATCCAGGGTGCTTAGTGTCTATGTCCCGAAGCAGTTTTGAAGGTTTCATCGCCTCGTTCGCTTTTCTCCGCATATTACGCAGAGCGGAGAGTCACCTGTAGCGACAAACCCATATTTTAAGTAGGACTCCTGGCATTGTCTGTTAAATTGATCTTTCTTTTTCTTGGAGGTCGTAGGCTCCTCTTCCGGCTCCTCAATTGGCCTTTTCCATCTTGCAAAAAAGCTCTCCAGGCTTTTGTTTTTGGCTCATTTTCACCATCTTGTGAGTCTACTTTTGGGCGAAGTGTCTGATGCGTTATACGTGATACGTCATCGCTGAGGACAAGAGCAGATCTAGCACAGATATAATAAACTTGTCGTTATATCAAATGGATTTCTGTGGCGATTTCCTGTCAGATTTTCATTATATATCTATGTACAAGCTTATTACGTGAAGATGCGGTCACTGATAAATTATTTACTGTTTTTGCGGATGAGGACCGCTGATATAGACGGACCATGTGCGTCCCTGATTGGCTTATCCACCTGTCAATCACTCCCATCTGAATTCAGGGAGATTCTCCGGTGTCCAGACTCACATCTTCGTAAGGTATTGAAGAAGTGTGTTTTCTGGATCCCAGGCTACTAAACTACTAAAACTACTAAAAAGTTCCAGTGATATCCAGGGAAAGGGTCATTTACATAGAAACATATGCAAGCTGAGATTTGTCTGTCTACTCCACAGCGATCTGGTAGGTCATGTGACGAGACCAGCTCGACAACAGCCAATGAGGTGTCGATTCATCAACGTAAGGAACAACAGATCCAATAGACTCAAACAGGTAATGTTCACTGCATTAGAACATTGTTAGGGCAAGAGTATCAAAACTACATCATGAGAAAGAGAAAGAGATGACGTTAAGTTTTCTGGAAGGAAAAAATGTAATTATTGGAATAAAGAAAGTCCTGCCACCTGCTTGTCTTAAGTCTTATGCCATTAAACCTATCTGTTCCCATGGAGACAGGTCATATCTGTGACATGAGGTAGTTTTTGACATTTGGTTAGAAAGAAATACATGACTACTACATTTTCAGGTGTAAAATCATGGCATATTTCAGGGTTTTTTTTTTTTTTTACTTCAAACTCAAAGAGTGGGTGTAAGCGCAGCATTGTAATCAAGGCTAATGCCATAGCTGCTAGCACGATGTGTATGAACAAAGCGAGTGAATACAGGAAGGTATCTTGTGTGTAATAAGATATATTCAGGTAATTCAGATTTGGGGAATTATATTTTTACACCGAACAATGTCTTTTGAAAAATATAACAATACATTAAAACATAGAAAGCATTAACACAACAAACAACACCAACAGAAACAGTCGAAATACACAATCAAATGACCAGAACTTAATCAGCAGAGGTCGTGTCAGTGAGGGGGGAACAGATTGGATTAGTGCTGTATTAGATACGGGAAATGATTTCTGTCAAAGCCATCTTTACTGCAATTATGATATGATAATTATGTGTTTCATTATTTACGTCGGGTATACATCCCGGGATGGGGGTTTCTGCCTAAGAAAGGACAGATACAATCATGAAGATTCTAGGTGTTACAATAGAAGAGGAGATGAATAGAAGGTGTGTTTCATGAAGATGGAAAATGTATTGTACTGGGGTAAACATACACCAGCTTTGGATTTGTGTAGGCCTTATGGGATTATACTGTATTGGAAATAAAAATGCAATACCTTACCATATCCCCCTTGTGTAATTTGATCATTTACAATGCAAAGTCTAAAGTTTTAAAGGTATAAAATGAACTGAAAAAAAAAATTGAATTAAATGTGCTCAGTTTTGGCCCCGGTAATATCATAAAAGAGCAATAGTTTAAAATAATGATGTGAAGGTTCTGAAAGAGTCAGTTCTTAACGTGAACAGCTGGAACCGGAGGCCAATCTTTTTCGCACTAATTTTTATGGATTTTTGTCCTGATTAATTATGGAATAATTCACAAAAGCCGCATGCGAGTGACAGCTCTCAAAAACGCGCTGGCCGCCTCTATTTGGACACGTGTGCATTTGAGGGCAGACGCTTTGGAAGCGCGTCCAGAGAGAGCGCGTCTAGAGCGTCTAGAGTGTTGAGTGTTTTCCTGCTCCTTTTGTGCACAATGACAGACCATGTTGAGAGAATAACTTTGGTGTATTTACTGCACAAAAGTCATCAACGGAGGGGGGTCTCGGCTCGGCGGCGGCGTGTCTGGGTTCACGACATAATTCAGAGGTGTTCGGAGTTTGGCCGAGTTTCATCACTTGCTCCAGGAGCGTCGTGAAGAGCGGTAGGTTGGTGTTGTGGGGTCACGGCTCCGTCGGGATGATCAGCGCTTCCAGCGGTATTTCCGTGTGACCCAGACCCAGTTCGATGACCTGCTGTCCCGCATTGGTGCGCGGATAACGTCCCTGTCCCCGTCACTGTTCGTGTTTGTGACTCCAGCGCTTCAGAATGACGTCGCTGTGTCACTGGAGCGTGGTCTCTGATTGGTTGACGCTGCGCGTCGACCGCCTCAAAAGTTCAAAAGTTAAACTTTCGAGGCATTCGACGCTTTGGCGTCTGAACGCATAGACGCGTGGAAGCTCAAGACGCGCCGCGCTGATGCCAGATTCGCGCCGCCTTGACGCTTGAAGACGCGCCGCAAAAACGCTGCGTCACGAAAGACGCGCGTCCACCATAGACTTTGAATGTGAGCTTGACGCATCTGACGCCCCGGTGTGAACACACCATTATGCTTCATTTAAAAGGTTAAACACTCCCACAGTTGAGCCATTTTAAACAAATCTAAGCCTTGGTTATTATGAGTAAAATGTAAAAGAGCCAGTCTTTTAAACAGCTCTGTAAAATGAACAGATCCAAAAGTTGAGAGCTGAAAGTCCCATCACTAGTTTCAAAAAAAAGTTTAAAGAGATACAGTTTTTGCCTCCCTGGGATCCAGCATATACACACACAATACTTTATGAAGATATGAGTTGAGTCACCTTTGAACCATTGATTTTACTTCTGATTACACATATATCTTTCCATTAAATCGTGTCTAGAGTTTGCATGTTCTCCTCGTGTCTGGCTGGGTTTCCTTCTGGTTCTTCGGCTTCCCACATCAGCCGAAAACATGCACTGCAGCTAAAATCCTCCAGCGAAGGTAGTCCTAACCAAGACCAGCCTGAGTTTCCCACTGCAAGTTTGTGAACCAAAAATAGTTTGTGAACCACAGCTCTCATATATAGCTGTGTATTACTTTGCCTTTCGTCGTCTCCTCACTGTAGGTCAAACGCTATGAGTATAACACTAGGGGCAAATAATAAACAGCCATCTTGCCGCTCCAAACACCATATTCACCACAATGACAAGTAAAGCACATAAACGCACACCATCTCCTCTGAAGCAATTGGACTAAAGCCTCCGCTCTGACAGTCTTTGACATCAACCGTAATAGACAGCAATGAGAAGCTGCCGCACCGCTACTGTTTCCCCCCCATAAACATTCAAATGGGCACAACCACACACCTGCCTGCGACGTATAAACAACTATGCTAACGTCTTGTCATTCGGCGCCCGCGCTCCCAATTTGCCTCACATTCGAGCCCTCATCTTCAATGTTAGCGCTACCGGAGAAGTCCCATGCCACCTTAACACAGCTAAAACCCTCGCCGGGCCCAAGATGTCTGACAACCGTTCCCTCCACGCAGTTCACCACCGGTTTAGGAAGCTGTATATTCCAATTAGCCGGTAGACTCCCGCAGCTATGGATGGTATACAGAGGAAGTCACATTCAATTACCGCCCGTGTCCGCTAGCAGAATTGGGTGTGTTTTTTTGCTTGTCCTCATGCATAAAGTAAATACGGGTGTTCCCTTGTGCGCCGGTGTCAAAACAGCGTATATAGGATGCATGGGTTTGCGCTTGAAAATGCTTTTAATAGTTTCTCATCGCCGCAGCAACATTAGCATAAACAACGACTCCGGTTAGCGAACGCCGAACGTGCACCAGATTTCAATGACAGATGTGGACAGCCGGTGAATGATGGTCAGCAAGCTGTCCTACATAGCTCCAGCTTAAGGCGTATAAAACATTATAAATATGTAAATTTATTCAAAAGGAAAAAAATACAATAACGACCATATCTAAGCCCATACATCATTACACGACTTCTCTTTTGATTCCCTCATTTTCTTCCCACTTATTATCATATGAAAATAATCAGGAATTTATTTTTAAGTCGCGTTGTACCATCTCAGCTGTATTCTTTACATATCAGAAAGCGTTTGATGTGTTTTCTTGAAATGCGTTCCTTCAAGAAAAGAAAAAAAAAAACAAAGGCGTGCATAAATTAAGAGCTAGGACTGCAATTAGACAGTCACAGTGATTGGAAAGGAATAATTACCCAAAGGCTGGCCTGCTTTGGGCCTGTTCAAGCACTGAGCCCCCACTAGAAATGAGGCAGAGGAGAAGAGATGCAGATAACACAGAATAAGCAAAAGGGAGCGAAAACCCTGTTATTTTGACCAGCAGGGATGTAACAGGACATAATTATCAATTAAAATGTTGCATTGTTTTACTGCTTGTTAGTACCGTGCTATGCTAACCCGAGTAAGTGTTAGCGGCCCACTTCTACAGATGCAGGAGTTGTTTGCTTTCATCATTTATAGTTCTGCACTGCTAAGCAGTTATAATAACATGGCACACTTTGATAGACATAAAAAGAAATGCATGTTGGTTTAAAATAAGTTCAATGAACTAGAAAACAATAAATTGTGTGATAAATAGTAGTATTGTAGTACTGTAGTATCATCAAAATAGTTTATTTATCTTACAAAGATTTACTAGGCCACTGAATTGAGCTGTGTTTTATTCTTAAAAATGTAAAGCAGAAACTAAAGTAGTGTACTGCATGTACACAAGTACAGTATGCAAACTATAATTTACAATCAGATTTTACTGTGAGATCAAGCCCCAATACATAACTTTTCAGCAAAAAAATCAAGAACTACTAAGAACTTACAAATCTGTGGTGAGGCAAGCCTTTTTACAGGAAACAAAATGCATGTTTTTCAATGTTACAGAGTGGAGCTTTACACCATACATCAGTCATGCCCAAACTGTGCGGCCCTCAGACCAATTTTTCTTGGCCCTCAAGCTTCCAGGTGAATTGGCCCATATTATTTTAAACTGCACTTTTTACTGTACGTTTCTGAAAATCTACTTAAACAAGGCCATGTCAAATATTTAATGTGTCCCACTGAGGATGTAAGTATGAACAAAGATCTAGTGCTTCAGTCTAACTTGTAATAATGACACAGATTTGAAGTATTCACTGTATTGGCGACCAGTCTAAGGCCCTCTGTCGGCCCTCAGCTCTGTCTGTGTTTTTATATGTGGCCCTTAATGAGAAGAGTTTGGACACCCCCTGATATACAAAGTATCCAAAGTGTCCTTGTATATGTGCATCTTCAAAACCATTCCGCTTGGTCCCTAGGTGCCACATCTGCTCACCCTTTTCACAATTTGCAATAGGTTTAGGTTTAGCATATGTTAACAAGGTCACAGGGAGAACATGCGAATGCCACACAGCAAAGCCCCATACGATCGGGGAAATAACATCTTGTAACACTGTAAGAATCATGGTCAGTGGTTAAAATGCCCTGCAACAACTTGATTCTAATGTGACTGATAATGAGTGACTACAGAGCACAAATCCTTTCTTTAGATAAACTTGCACATGCTCGTTAAAACGCTCAAAAAGCACCCATTTGGCATTGTGTACACAGCTTTAACATAACTTACATCCACTTTCAACCAACACTACTACCAATGCAGGCAGTGGTCCAAAGAGTGTAAATTTCCCCTGGCCTGTATTAATCTATCAGACCCTAAAAAGACATCCACCCCCCTTGTAGAACTCCTGTGCGTATTTCCCACCCGGGCCATGTCTCCAAAACAGCCCTTCATCTATTCCTCTCAATCTGCCAGTGAACTTGAAGCAAAAACAGCCTAATTCACAGGGCAAACTTTCTCTTCTCCAATACGTTGATTTGATATACTCCAATAGAGCCTTTCTTCCAGACGCCATCAATTGTCTATAGATTTTTCTTAGCTCTCCTCGGAAGAGAAACAAAGGCAGGCCCAGAGAAGCCTCCAGCCTAAGAGGGTTTATTGATATCGATGTTGGGGGAATATCGCCCATTTTCACCAGGGGATCAATCAGGCCGTCACCGCCTGCTTTACGAGCCACGGCCTCTCTGTGACTTTGGGCCTGTGGTGTAGGGGGTGTGAGGGCAGCAACCGATCACACACATTTTGTTTTTTTTTTTCATTTACATTTTAGAGCCGTCTTTCAAAATGACTTTTTTTCTACAGCTGTTGTAGAAATAATTCGCTCGAGAGTTGTAGACAGACACGTGCATTTACCGTCAGTATTAAAGGGTTTCAGCTTCTCGTTATTTTTGTCACTGCTCCCTCTGTCACAGATCTAAACAGTACCGTGCATTCAGATTTGTTTACTTCAGTGACTCATGTGAAACAAAGAAGCTCATTGGTCATCTATCATTCTGAACAAAATCAAATTTCTTTCATTAGATTAACAATTTAGTGCTTTGCTTATTGACTCTACAGAAATACAGTGTTTTCCAGTCCTTTGTGATATTTTTGTTTCTTTTTTCCCCCTCTTGTAAGCAGCCATGTTAGTTTTGGACATTGATGGACCATGCATGTCATTGATTGGCTAATCCACCTGTCAATCACACCCATCTGGACTTGAGTAGATACAAGCGGTGACCAAACACGTTTTCTTAAAGTTTTGCGTGTGCTAGATCCGCAAGTTACATAGAACATTTTGAGCATGTTTCCCTTTCAAATCATGTCATATTTTGTTTTAAATTGTTAATCGCTATGGTAACAGTCCTAACAGTCAACGCATAATTTTTGGCCATACTTCCATTAAAGAAAGTACTATAAACCCTGATGGCATAGGTTTGGTAGAGCTATTCACAAAGAAATGTCAAGAGAATTTGCTCTCACCTCTCACATGACTGGTTTGGTTCACTTACAGCAGAGGTGTCCAAACTGTTTTTTATCGACGGCCACATCTCAAAACATATTGGAAGCGGAGGGCCATAGACCAGTGATCAATGCAGTGCGGTGCTTGAAACACAGCTTTGACAGAGCCGCTGTGTATTAATAAGGCTTGAAACACTTTCATTTTAAGTTTGTATCACAATGTAATGTTATGTTTGAAGATATAGTGGTAGAAATAGTTTAATGCTTATGAGCAATTGAGCCAATAAAAACTGGTCTGAGGGCCGCATTTAGCCCCCGGGCCACAGTTTGAACACCCCTGACTTACAGCAAAGATTAGAGTAATGTTCACCAAAAATGTTTGACCTTTCTCATTCAATTGCAGTTTTAATTTCTTGTCTTCCATGCTCTTTCTTAGGTGACTTCAGCGCTTTAAACGATCAGTATAGAGTCTAATCCAACGACAAAGGCGCAACACAACGCTTTGTCTAAACATAGTAACGACTATAATTAAACGCATCGGACCACAACACACATGAACTTCCACACATGAACAAAACATGTACATATGCACATGCTAGCAGCCCTCCATCACAACCGGAGCAGTGAAGATGGCTGTTGCGTCTGTGCCAGCTGGAGACCGCTGATGGGCTGTGAACAGATATGTGTGTGTGTGTGTGTGTGTGTGTGTGTGTGTCATGTGTGTGTGTGCGTGAGAGACAGGAGGGGGAGGGGGGGGAGCACACCTGGCATCCTCCACAGATGGGCATAATCATCTCCCTCGCTACCCACCACCCCTCCCCCATCCCTCCATCCACACACACACACACACACACACACACACACACACACACACACACACACACACACACACGTCTCCTGTCCCCTCAGTCATGTTTTTTTATAGGTACTCACACACACACGGAGCTCTAAACTAGTTAGCGTATACAGCGGGCTTATTTGGGCAACAGTCACGCCATCATTACATTACTTTAATCGGTTGGAAAAAGCGTTAGGTTGCGTCCTAGTAAAATTTCACGGTGCCGTAACTTCAGATGGAGGGCAGGGAACTTTATAACGCCATGGGAGATTTGCTGTTTTTGAAAGAAATATTCAAACTTAAAATCCACAAATGTTGAAGACCCTGGGCCTGTTTTTTTGTTTCATGAGAATAGACGATGATAAAATATAGTTGAAGGTCAAATTTCACTATAGAATGATACTATTGTGCATTTGTAGGCGTTGAAACTGATGTTTTTGAATGAAAAATCAATGTTTGTCCTTTGTTTCAGTCAAACCAAAGGCAGCGTGGCGTCTTTTCCTTCTTTTTTTCCACTGAAAGATACAAAATGCACTATCACTCACATAATGCACTCATCTCATAATGTCTGTCCTTAAGGTTGAGGTTGAGGTTAAAATACACTTTAAAGTCCCTGTAGGAAAATTTGTCCTCTCCATTTTACACATCCCTCAATGGCGCTGGGGCGACCTGTCAGGAGCGGGCACCACGGTGCCAGGCCCTGGGACCCGTATTCAGATCTTAAGCTCGGCTGGTTCAGGACTACCTTAGATTTTGGGTAGATGGGGGACGTACCCGGAGGAAACGCATCCAGATATTGAGAGAAACGTGCAAAAAAAACATGCACAAAGAAGCCTAACCGAACCTGGAATCAAGAGTGTTAGTCATATTAATATTTGCTTAGTAACTTTTTACACTTTCTTGAGTTACGTAGTAAAAAGTGCACTGTACAAGGAAAACAATGCTTAACAACCAAATTTGCTCACATGGTCACTGCAAATTATTAACAGAAACTCCTGGGTGTCTTTAGATAAAAATTAGATTTTACGTAAATACATGATTATCCAAACCAGTTATTAAATACTGAATTATTCATAAGAGCAGAGTCGCACCTTTATTGTTTTGCAGTTATTAAGTTATTAAAACATAATGGGAGATAAACATTTTACAAGGTGTTTGGCCCTAATGATTTGCAAGAAAATAGTTATTGTGATTTTCTGAAATTAAAGGTACAGTATGTAACTTTTCTGGCGGAAGGGTCACCATCTGCTTGTCTCATTCTGATGTTTTTATTACTCAACAAAAGGTTTTTTGATTTTTGCTATGCCATTTATTATCTTAAAAGGTACAGTATGTAACTTTTTGGAGGTACCATTCCATAGAAAAAAAAACACACAAAAAAAACCATACTTTGGAACATTTTTCATAGAGCGATACGTTTTATGCCAAACTGTAGAAGGTTATAACCAAAGGAACAACATTTCCATGGAAACAAGTAGCGAGAAACCATCCTCCAGGCCAAGTAAGAATCAGGTTTGTGGAGATGCAAGCCCACTCACAGTCAGGATGCATATTTTTCAGTGCTATAAACACAACCATATTTGATTTGATTCTACTTTTTGGATCAAATGTGACATACTGTGGTTTTAATGCAGAGACCAAAGCAGATCACACAAAGGCTAAAACAATGTGGATAGCATGTAATATTTCCTTTTCCTCCAGGTCCCCTCTGCTCCCTCTCTCTGCTCCTGCCTGAGGGGGCTCCGAGTGGGACAGAAGCGGTCTTTGATGTGCACTCTGCTGGCTGGGTCCCGCTGGTCCGGCTTCTTTTTAGTCTATCCAGGTACAACAGTCTTCCTCTGCACAAAACAAGCTGCCTGGGGAGTCCTGCGTATTTGACCCGGGTCTGTCAATGTCCTGCACTTCAACCCACAGCTGCCCTCTCCACTTCATTATGTTTTTACTCTGCTCATACGGAGTTTAAAGGTCCTACATTACACACGATGTCAATTTTGTGTAAGCGTGTGAGCTTGTAGCTTGTTTAAGCCATGTTATAATGCTGTTACCTCCTCAAAAACGTAACGGGAGTTGTGTTTTGTTTCATTCACACATGTTTTGAATAGCACTTTATTATTAGTCTGTCTGCATCTCCAAACCTCAAAATGCTCTGTTCCACCTTATGATGTCATGAAGTGGTCAATTTTTTTGCCTAAATATACAGGGTTTGTGGTGTGAATGGAACAAAACTGCAGGTATGTCTGTGATGAAGAGTAAGGGCCTTTTAAATGTACAGGTATATTGTGCATAATGGGACAACACACATTTTCTACTAAAACAAGAATTTTAATTACTTTAAAGACACACTATGCAACTTTTCAGGTGGGGGTTCATCATGAAAATATTGATTCTCCTATGACATTCCACAACAGGACATTGAAGCAGCCATATGTACGTTTTCAGGTGAAGTGTCTGAAACTTTCTATTCTCCATAGAGATGCTGTTTGGTCTGGGGTTTTTTTTTTCACAAAATGGCAGACCAACTTCATAATCTCCACGGAAACCTCCACCAAACCAAGTCCTCTGCCGATAAAAACGCTTGCAATTGAATAAATAAATAATAGATAAGTTTACACCACATTGTGAAACATTACAGTCAAAGCAGTATCATTTTTATGAGAAAAGCAGGAAACAGAGCTTCCTCCAGAAAACCTTTGAACTTATCTCCACGGAGACAGCAGATGGCGCAACCAAGACAGGTTACGGGTCAGATCTGTGGAGAGGTGATCTTTTTTTTTTTGAATACATTACACCCAGAAAAGCAGCCATAAAGTTTTCAAAAATGAATCTGAAAACTATTCTCCATAGAATGCTACTTTGGTAATGGGTTTTTTGAGCCTGCCAACTTCTATCTCCACGGAAACCTCCACCAAACCAAGTCCTCTGCCGATAAAAAACGCTTGCAATTGAATAAATAAATAATAGATAAGTTTCACCACATTGTAAAAATTACAGTCAAAGCAGTATCATTTTTATGAGAAAAGCAGGAAACGGAGCTTCTCCAGAAAACCTTTGAACTTATCTCCACGGAGACAAGCAGATGGTGCAACCAAGACAGGTTACGGGTCAGATCTGTGGAGAGGTGATCTTTTTTTTTTTGTTCTTTTAGATAATACTGCGACCTGTTTTATCATAGCTATTGACAGCCCTATACTAAACCCAGAAAAGTCAAAAGTACAAAAATGAAAACTATGCACACAAATAAACTGCTGTGATGGGTTTATTGTTGCCAAACTATCTCCCCTGTCTACGTCCGCTAATCCGAACCTCAGCATTCAACCAGGGGACAATGGCGGACGTGGAGGAGGAGGTGCGGACAGGGTCAACGAATACGAGGAGGGGGATTGGTGCTTGTGGCGGTGGAGGTGGCTGCAGTAGCTTTGGCAGTAGTGGTGGTGGTGGTGGTGGAGGAGCGGGGTTACGTTTCCTTTCACTGGCTGCCAATCCATCAAGGCTCAGTCAACCGCTGTGAGGGCCGACAAGCCTCACAGAAAAGAACAAGGGCCCGCTACAGAGCCCCCACTCCACAGCCATCACTCATCCCCCAGCAGGCTGTGAACTCTGGGTGACCCCGTCCACTGCTCCCCTCCGAACTTCTACTCTCCCGCTCCTCAGCACCCAGTTAGCCCCGGCATACGCGGCCGACAGTTATTGTTCGCATCTGGCCGCCATGCTCGCAGCGGAGGGGCCGGATTCATGTGAAATGAGAGAAAGAAAGATTTTGGCAGCGGTTGATAGATATGGTCAGTATTGTGTTTGTGTTCATAAGCTGTAGAAATAAAGAAGGGGGGAATTAACGGAAGAATACTGACAGCCGTGGTTGACCAAAGTTTAGTGTAAAATGTGATAAAGTTGACTGTTAAAAGTAGAAAAATCTACTCTAAGAATCTTTATACTCTTTATGTTTTTATCAACAATCTTATATCAATGAAGTGGAAGTGATATCTTGTATCTTTTAATGGAATTTTAAGTGCTTTACAGAATAAAAAAGACTTTAAAATCACAATACAAGCAAATCAAGACATAAATAACCATCATAAATTAACATTAAAAGAGAAAAGTGCAGAATAAAAACCTTTCAGTCATATGCACAGAAACAGAACCGTTTTCAGCCTGGATTTAAATTCATTTTCTGGAGGTAACACATCACCTGCATGACTCCATGGAAACAGAAAATTAAAACCATACTTACATGCAATATTGCAATATTTTCCATGTAGATAGATGCACTGTATGCCATGCTGTGAAATACTATAGCCCAAGGAGCAACATTTCAATGGAAACCAGTAGGAGGCCAAATAAGGCCAAATATGAGTCAGGTTTGCGGAGATGGAAGGACGGTCACAGTAAGGATGCATCATTTTATACATTTTTAGTGCTGCATCTTTAAAGTACGAAAGTATAACATTCTGATCCATGCCATTTTACAATTTACAAGTATACAAAAGGACTTTATATTTGCTGTTATTTGCCACGTTATTTGCTTATAGTTACTACATCCACATCCTCATGAAAGAAAAAAAAAATGTTAAAGTATATTTTGGGAAATGAAAACAGAGGTAAAAAGTATCACATGTAAAACTCTACTCAAGTAAAAATATTTAAGTATCCAATTAAAATTCACTTCAAGGGTAAAAAGAAAAAGTAATTCACAGAAGTGTTGGTAATCTATTATAGTGTTAAATGTAGTGATACTGATAAAAAAAATTATACATATTTCGGTCAACAGCAGCAATACAAATCAGTTTTTATTTTTCGTAATCATTTTTTGCAATTATTTTTGTTTTTTCAAAGCCAAAGCTTGAACTCGAAAACTTTAGTCAGGATGTTACCATGAACCGGGAGGAGGCCACGTTGAAGACCCAGGACACGCTAGAGGGACTATGTCTCTCGGCTGGCCTGGAACACCTTAGGGTCCCACCGGAGGAGCTGGAGGACATGTCTGGGGTGAGGGAAGTCTGGGAGTCTTTGCTTAGGACTGCTGCCTCCATGACCCTACCCCTCAAATCATATGAAAAGTACTTTTTACTTTTCAGTCCAGTTCAAGCATGTAGTGGAGTAGAAAATACAGATACCTGCTCTCAAAAGCAGTAAAGTAAAAGCAAAAAAGAATCCACTGTAAAACTTACTTAAGTAGAATGTTTAGGTATCTGTACTTTTCTTAAGTACAGTACTTTACTACTTGTACTTCGTTACCGTCCACTACTATTTACAGCACATCATCATTACTTCGTTTTGCAGCTTATAGAAATGCTTAAGAATTAGATACAGCCTGCAAACATAAGTCTAAGAGTTGATTTTACAATTTATCTGTCAATTTTTCCTTCAATACATTAAAGGAAATATATATATAAAGTCTTAGTAAACGTACACTGATGGTAACTATGGCGATGTTTCTGTGTAATACAATAAAAACCGGCTGTTGATAAGAGACGCTAAGTTGCATTGACATTGTTGAATAGTTATTTTTGGTCTTTTGTCCTTAGATAACAGTACAAATCTGTCAACCGTCTTTGTCAATATTTCACTGTAAACACTTCGGTGTATGTGTTGGACCTCTCATATCTCCAATTCTTCCAAGATGACCACATTGTCTGGCTGCTCAAAAGGAAGTGCCCGCAGTGCTCAAATCAAAGCGCAGAGCACACATGTATTGGCACACAGGCAGATTGGGAGAGGCGCTGAGAACACCAGTTGACATCATTAGTCCGGACACATTTTTGTCATGCATCCAGATTTGAAGCGTCTGCATTTTTCTGAATAGTTTTTCTTCTCCCTCACTCCCTTCCTCTCTGCCTCTACTCCTTTTCTCTTTGTCCTGTATGCATGTGTAAAAGTGAAGATGTCCCGGCTCATCACAACAGTCTAAACACAAATTCTGAAACGAAAAAGCCAAAGAAGGAAGCAGGGAATAAGCAAAAAATAGAAGAGTGAATGGCCTTGAGATTGGAGTTGCTGTGTGGTTATACCTTATCCTGGTTTGGTCCCGGTTTGAGTCCAGGTTTAGTACTGAGAGACTCGGTTTGGGCGTATTCTAGCCCTGGTTTAGTCCAAATTACCCTGGACTGGATAATTTATATGCACGGTGTGTTGCAAGCGCGAACACATCCCAAGTGTCCATTATAATAGATGTTGATCCACCTCAATGAGTTCCATGTAACATATTGTGTAACAACTCGGGCTGCAGTTGACCAAAAGGGGGTGTGGCAAAAGCTCTCGAAGTATCTATCTGACACAAACTGCACACACGAGACTATAACTGCACAAGAGTTTCATGCTAAAACAACTATTTGTGCAGAAGAAAGTATCCTACTAGGACACAGTATTTAAACTTGGGAATCGAGTGTTTAATGTCTTTTTACACATAAATACTAAAAAAAAAACTTACTCACTTCACTAAATAACTTCTCCATTTTGCCATTTTTTCTCATATAAATACCTATGGTGATGTAATGTCGCCTAATACACATTTTGGTGCGCTTAGATACCATTGACCCATTAATCGACATAATGATTAAAGGCCTAACGGTTAACTAATTACACTGTAGTAGTAGGGTGAGATGACTTGATGTTAGTATATGTTTTTGCATGTAGTTTTTTCCATGTAGTCTTAGATTTAATGTTTATAAGGAGTGACAAGTCTCTCCATGGCCTAGCACTAAAGTACATCTCCGACATGCTAGTGCTATATGAACCATCTCGCACTCTGAGGACTTCAGGGACCAGCCTCCTGCTGGTGCCCAGAGTCAGGACTAAACATGGGGAATCAGTGTTTCAGTTTTGTGCATCTAAAACCTGGAACAGTCTTCCTGAAGATGTGAGACAGGACTCTACTATGACGATGTTTAAGTTTATAGCAAAAGACCTGGACGATCTGAGGAATGTCACTGAAAGATGATTATTTGCACTCTTCCCTTTTAATTCTACTTTTATTATGATTGTGATAGCAAAAGACCTTTCTTACACAGATGATTTTAAAAAAAAAAAAAAAAACTTGTGAATGACTTATTATGTAAAAACGAACTTTGAATGCTATACAAATAAACTTGCCTTGCCTATTGTATTTTTTTTGGTTTATCTGGCCTGAGCAAGAGCTTCAACTTTTTTTTCTTCTTTGCACGTGCATGTTCTCTTCATAATCTTTACCACTTACAACATGCATAAGTGCTTTCTTTACAAATCCACAAGTTGTGCACAAATTGTTAAATACATCTTTAAACATTCATGTGGCCACGGCGCTCAGTCTTTGCGAGCGTAGATGCTTTGAGATTGAAGCATTGAAAAGACAAAGTATATTTCACTAGCATCTGTTCGACCCACACTAAAGAGGTATTAGCGTTAGCCCCAGGAAAACAGGCAGGCAGAAGCTGTGTGTCCATTAACCGCTTTATTACAAAGCCAGCAGCCTCATGCTAACTCACTTACCCCTGCTACCACACAGCTCTGCGGCCCTACATTGCTTGTTCCTCCCTGCCACTAATCCCTTTTGACCAGTTGATTGACAAAACGTTAAAAAGTTAAAATATCCAACTGCTCCATCATCTTTTTTTGCATCGTTCGTAGTTCAGAACGTGCAAAACAGGTCGTGCCAAATTTCCGTTTAACCATAGCAACCGCTTTCGTCGTACGGTTTGGTTTGTCAGTCATATTAAACACTGGGGAGTTGACTTTCTTTCCGTGTGCTGCTTTTTGAGATGTGACAGATGTATGTGCTAAGGGCCTGTCACAGACCTGATTCATATTACACTTGAAACAGGCCGGAGAGGAGAGCGCTAACACCATGACACTGTGTGAAGGACTGTCTCATTATGTGTCCCCACACTCCATTTAAATCAAGCCGCCTTCATTCCCCGTGTGCACCGCCGTCTGCATTTTTGTCCCTTTTTTCCTGTCTATAAATTATCGTCTTGAACTATGTTTGTATAATGGGCATGTGTTATTGTGAGAATGCTGATTTGTTTAAGCAGTGGATAGTAAAGTTATGGTGTCGTTATGGGGATCGGGTACTCTCTCATTAACTCCAGAGACTCCAGCTATACTCCAGACCAAATCTAGTTTATGACATGGAAACATTCATGAGTCCCTGAATGGTTCACTGCAGTCGTTCATCGCTCCTTAGAGTTTGGCCCTGAAGATATAAAGCATGCAAATAACAAACTTCTTATATAATATACCTTAACCTTAACAAACCTTTTGCTTTAAATTGTTCTGGTCCTAAATACATTACCTGCCAGGTTAGTGTTTGTTTCGTTCACACATTTGTTTAGGTCGTCTTCTTCTTAACATAAATGTGAAATCAACTTATATTTGACAACTATGCAGTCTATTGAACGCACTCATTATGCTAAATTGATCTTTCTGACCATTTAATCATCTTATAACATTGACATTGAAAATAGACCTGGAGATGGATTTTGGAGTAATTCTCTATAATATTTTTTTTAAATAAAAAAAAATTTTAATTTTCTCAGGATTGTTGCGTCATAGGTAGACAGCCTGTGCAGTTTTTAATTCATAAACACCTACATTGTACTCTTTTCTGAGTTAAAATGCCCTACACTGAATATATGCTATCATTAGAGTCTTGGTCACAATAGCCATGCTGATATTTTCTCAAAACAGAGAGGGCCAGGTCCCTATTCCAAGTGCTCTTAACTGGTCAGACTGAAAGCTCGTGCTGCAAGAAAATATTTTATTAGGTTAGGAGAAAGAAGCTGTTCTTCTGAAGCTGAAATTCTGTTATAAGGGAATTTTCTGTTCATGTTGAGAAATTCATTCTTTGATTCATATGTGAATATAGCTGGGACATCAAGTCAGACAATATGCTGGCAATTTTAATTTTTTTTTACCTTGACATGTTTTGACCAGTTGTCTATTGTCTTCATCATCAGAAGAGTCATGTGATGTTCCTGTGACGCATCTTGCTGGTTGATTTACATAGTCTTTTGCCTTCTTTTTGGGAGAAGTGCCCTCTGCCGTCCAATTCAGCTGTCCCTAGTGTGCGAAAGCAAGAATGCCCCCTCGTCTCGGTTTACTGTATTATGGGCACAATTCCAGATATCAATTGCCTCATGTGATTCCTCTACCGAGTTTATTTATCTTGACATGTTTCAACTTAATAACTTAACAAACTAGTCTGTTTTAGAAGAAACCAAAAAAATAATTTGAAGAAAAAGACCAAATGAGCCTTTTTGAAATAATATCCTGGCAAATGCTGGAGAAATAGTCTAATAGTCATGTTATGAATTAGGTTTATTGTACCATGCAATATACAATGACAAACTTGTATTTTTTGTTCATATATTTTTTTCTAACCCCTTTCAATCTGTCTGTGTAAGTATTGCAAAGTGAAGACAGCCCAAACCCCTCTTTAGCAGGGGCTCTCCAAAACTGGCTGAACTGACATATGCAACCACCGCCCACAGCAACTCTCAAATCATCTTTTGGGCCCATGATGGCTGCTGTCCTTCAGAGCATATTGTGTGATTGTAGGCCATCCCGGAGTGTCAGGGCCGGCTGACGCGTTAGATCCACTGAATACAGAATGGGCTACTGCTGCACCAAGCTCAGGCTGCCTTTGACAGTGGAGCACTGTCTGTGTCACACTCTAACAGACAGCCAAATAACCCCTTGGCAGTGTAAACAAAGAGAGATTACACCCTGGTGAGTGCTAGGAGTTTGCCTGTGTGCCGCTCCCTGCTAACCGAACTGCACAGAGAGGGAGAGAGGGTGGATAAAACCTCTTATGGAGAAGGGTAGAATAATGTTGTTGAGGAACCAGTAATGAACAATTTTCAAGTGACCTTTTGAGATAATACTATGTAGCATCCGTGCTACATAGCGCGTCATTTCTACATACTGTTTAAGACGTGTTAGTGCATTATTCATTCAGTTGCGCTACCTCTTGACCCACATCTGCCGTGGGGCGTACTGGGAGAGATGTGACTGCAGCCTCTCCAACCGCAATCTTGCAACCACGTCAGTTTACGCTTTGGTGAAGATGGCTGAATTTTGTTGCCCATTTTATATTTTACTATTTGCCGATCCAATGAAGAGTTGCACATAAACTAAGACAAAAAATATTATGCATTTTAGCGCATATCTCGCAAAATTGACTTTTTTGAGCTTTTAACCAGGTTATATCGTTTTCGCCCTCACCAAAAAATATACCTGGAGTTATATTTTGCTTCATTCATGTTGGTTTGATTACTCCATTTCAATTTTCCCCAGATTGTTGTATCACATGTAGAAATCTTGACTTCTTCTATGGCGTTAAGTCAATTAAACATCACCAGACTGCAGTAAATTATGTTAGCATATCAAGTTGCCTAAGTTAAGTTATTTAAATGTGTTTTGTTTCATTCACACAATAGGTGAGATTTTGATATCAACATTATACAAACTATTTAAAGAACACATATTATGTATATATTATTAAAATGTACTTAAAAACATTTTTTTTAATCATGTTATAACATTGAAAAACATATCTGGAGTTGTATTTCACTTCATTGATGCAGGTTTCAGTCCTCAGAAAAATAGGCGATTTGAATTTTCCCAGGATTGTTGCGTCACTGATAGAAGCCTGTGCAGCTTTTAACATCAGCACCTTCACTGTACTCATTCTTTTTGGAATTGAAATTTGTATACTGTAAATTGTACAGTTTTAAGTACATAAACCACAGCCTGACTGCAGTCAAATGATGTTGTCAACTTGCTTAAGTTATTTAAATGTGAAATACTAATGCCAAGGTAACATTTCAGCGGTCTACTTGTGTGTTTGCAAGATTCTACAGGTACAAAAACACACAATTAGTAGGTTTACATATCGTATACATATTATATTGAATACAAAGTTTTTTTTTTTCTTTTCTTTCATTTGTTTTATACATTTTATTGGCTAGTTAAGTTCAAACAACCCTCTGTTTTTCACATACTCTCTGCTTTGCCTGATCACTTTTGCTTGCAGTGTATTGTTGTGAACAGGGGAGGGGTCGAAAGTACACCCTATCCATCCTCCACATGTGCACTGTCTGCGGCTGTCTTCCTGAACCATATGGGAGACATCAGTGTTTGTATCCGCGGATCCTGATTGAGATGGTGTCATGCCGCCTAGCCCCGAGCCCCCAGTGCATTATGGGTACGTCACACCATTATCCTTTTGGCATATCTGCAAAGGAACACTGCTTCTTTCCATTTCTCTGCACCTCCAGCTCCTCCGCTCATCACTTCATATGTTATTTCTCCTGTGCTCAGTTTGAACGCACACATCGTTCTTAAATCACCAGTCTCTTGCTTGTGGCTAATGTTCTGTTTCTTTACATTTTCCTTTCCCCAAAGCTGTCAATGCCGAAATGACTATCTCCATCTTCCACTTGGATCTGGATTGTGCATTACTTGGGGTATGAGAAAGGAGAGTTTCGAAATCATCACTGTATTGAATGACCAGAAGAATGAACGGCGCTTAATGTACAATACACAAAAAAATGGGTGATTCCGCTAAAATTTGATCCTTGTCTTTGCTTACCAATACCACACATGGCTTTATGATACCAAGCATTTCCACTAGCTATTTCAGTTACCTCGAAGCTAGCGTTTTATAGTACCGAGTTGTGCCTGGTTCCAAGTGTGCTGAGACAATATAACCAGACATCAAAAGACCGCAGGACGTGTGACAAGACGGACCTCCGAGATACACTTTTATGTTTAATTACTGTAATCGTAGAAAGCACTTTTAACATTTATAACATATAGCTGTAAAGACTCGATTTCATGAACAGCTGGCTTTCACTACTTTTTTGTTAAGGGTCTGGCTGAAACCAATAGTGATGGGACATTCGGCTCTTTTATGGGATCTGAATCTTTAGGCTATGTTTATTCCAAAGAGCCGTTCAAAAGACTGGCTCTTTTTTATCTTTATATGATAGAAGTCAATGTGAGAACTTTTTTTCTACAAACTAATCACAGACAGAAATGACCAAAGCTCAGATGTGTTAAAAATGGTTCAAACTGAGACTGGGAGTGTGTTTACCCTTTGGAATTATGCAGAAAAAAAAAAAAATACACTACAATACTAATAATTTTAAAATAACTGTTATTACGATGCCAAATGTTTTTTTCCCCACACAAAGCCCTCACTTGCGTCGCCTTCGCTGCTTCTGTGTTTTGTGATTCTTGTGTCGGTTTAGTGTTAATCAGTGTGAACAATGCATAAAAATTTGAAAGAAAAAGATTTGGTTCTTTTAAAAACTGAGATCTGGTTCCAACCGCTCAAAAGACCGTGCATGTACGTCAGATCACTAGAAACAACTTCTGGTCGTAATTAATACGCAATTTTCAAACCCAAAACACCCGTTGCTAGCATTACTGTGGCCAGAGAAAAACTTCACTCTATACGCCTATAAACTCATTGCAGGTCATGTTTGCAAATGAGAAGTGGTTCTGAAGCATTTTATCTGGTTAACACAAAGTTTAGACAAAATAAAATGAATACAATTAGGGAGCTATGTATGTGTTAAAAATGGAGGCATAGTTTTGGACAGCTGTAAACAGTTTTAAAATACACTGCCTGGCCAAAAAAAAAAAAGTCACCACCTGGATTTAACTAAGCAAATAGGTCTGAGCCTCCTCCAGTTGGTCAGGTCTAGGTTCAGCAACAGTCTGTGCTCAGAGAATGAGGTCAGCTGACACCTGAATATACTGAATGACCAGGTTATTCCATCAATGGATTCTTTCAGGGAGCATGAGACGTCATTTCCACACATGGATTGGCCACCACAGAGTCCACACCTTAACCCCATTGAGAATCTTTGGGATGTCCTGGAGAAGACTTTGCGCAGCGTCAGACTCGACCATCATCAATGCAAGATCTTGGTGAAAAATGAATGCAACACTGGATGGAAAAAAAATCTTGTGACACTGCAGAAGTTTATGCCAGAGCGAATGCGTGCCGTAATCAAAGCTAAAGGCGGTCCAACGAAATCGTAGAGAGTGTGACCTTTTTATTTGGTGGCAACTTTTTTTTTTTGGTCAGGCAGTGTAACTAGTTCTTTGATCACTCTTCACTCATGATATGTTGGCTAACCTATCCATGGAGTTGTTGTAAATTTATATATCGTTCCAAGTTTAAGATTTATGTATTTATTTTGCAGATTTCTTTGCAATACATCAGTTGAGGCCAGACCCTTAACCTGCGGTAACAGGACAAACACTTAGTAACTACACCATTTTAGCCTCAATCATACAAAACACTGTCAAAAAGTCCTATCCTGTTACATCTTCCACCGTCAGAGGATATCTGTCGGAGTGACTCTTCCTCTGTCCCAGCTAATAGTCTGTCAGATGCATGACACTGGGTCAAACCACGTGACAGCAGCGTTAGCCATTAGCCCACAAAGACACGTCAAGTAGAGAAGTGACACGCCATATTCACTCTCTTACACCTTGTCAATAATTTTATATCATCCATGCGGTCAAAGTGGGACGACCTCGATGAATATTAATGGGAAAATTTCAGTCATTCGAAATCTTCAATATGTTGGCTGCCAAATGTTTGTAAACAATTTTTTGCCAACAGCGCAAGAACAGTGGGGTCAAAGCAGGCTCAGCAATTCAATAGTTAGCAATGGGATGATTAATTAGTTAACAATTTATATTAATGTTCATTGAAAGACCTCCACTTAGAGCGTAATTAATTCTAATTAAAAGAGCAGCTCCGGTTATGTCGGCGAGTAAGAAAAAAAAAAAAAAAAACTAACAATATCATCAAGTTAATTAAAAGGGGGTGGTCGGAAAGCCTGCAGTTATCAGGAGCTGATGATGCCTGAAAATCAAGTGATGTTGATCCATGTGTTTATGCACAAACACATATAACAGCTTGTTTTACATGCAAGTCACAGCAGCGTCTTCAGTCATTAGTGCAACAACATCACAAATAAGCAACAACTAAGTCACAACCGAGATTTTGTAGATTTATTTTTTTTTGTCATATTTTAATTTATGGAGGAGTTCAAGTATCTCAGGGAGGAGCGCGAGATCGAAAGACAGATCGGTGCAGAGTCTACAGTGATCTCTGCACCGGACTGTTGGGGTAATGAAGAAAGGCAAAGCTCTCGATTTACCGGTCAATCTATGTTCCAACCGAAAGAACATGATCGCAGATACCAGTAGTCAAAATGAGTTTCCTCCGCAGGGTGGGTGCACTCTCTGTTAGAGACAGGGTGAGGAGCTCTGTAACATCGGAGGTGCTTAGAGTACAGCCGCTGCTCCTCCAAGTCGAGAGGAGGCAGCTGTGATGGCTCGGGCGTCTGCTTCGGATGCCTCCTGAATGCCTCCCTGGGGAGGTGTTCTGGGCATGTCCCACCGGGAGGAGGCCCCACGGAAGACTCAGGGCACGCTTGGCTGGCCTGGGAGGAAGTGTCTTAGGTGAGGGAAGTCTGGGAGTCCCTACTTGGACTGCTGCCCCTGTGATTGGCCCTGGATAAGTGGAATAAAATGGATGGGACATTTTAATGTAGAGACTTGGACCACTTGCTTCTTAGAGGACTTAAGGCAAAGGTCATAATCAGTTGAACCTAGACCTTTTCATACTAAAGGCAAAAAATGTGCCTCCCTTGCTAATATACAATATTTGGTCTTTGTTCAAAAAGATAAGATTAGACATTCTGGAACATGATTTGAATATGTGTCACAACATTTTTTTTTGGTGTACACAGAACTAAAAATTGTGGATAAGTATTGTAAAATGGCGTTATTGTGTCAAAAATAATGCTAACAAAAGTAATTTTTATTTGATTTTTTTTTTTTAATGACACAAAAGTTAATAACCAAATTAATAATAATACATAAATAATAAAATATGGAGGGAACCAAATATAGCGTTACAAAAATAGATAAATAAAAAATAAAATAAAGTAAGTACTTTTTGGTGCAAGAGAATGCAGATGTTCAAAGAAAATATTTTTAATTTAATTGTACCAAAAATTCTGGCTATAGTTTAATACAGAGCTGTCTAAGTAGTTCCCTCCACCAATTTAATAATATCACAACACATTTCAGTCAAATATGAAACAATATAGCAGTGACTAAATTTCAGATTGAGCTGCAGGAATTAAGCTTAAAAATTCTTGACACAAGCGATGACATTTGCACCCTTTTCCTCTCCTTGGCCTTTCTGTTTGGTTGAAGTTGTAAAGCCCCTTAAGATGGATTTAGATTGACGCTTGTTTGGCAGAGTTCACAGTGGTTGAGCTGCTGTGATGCACTGAGCCCACCCCAAACTGTCAGGGCCCACAAACAGGCTGTCTCTGCAGTGTAGGAGCAGAGCTATCACTGCATCTGCCACTGCAAATGGACAACAACCTCTGTGTGGGTTTGATAGGACCACTTATCTCCATGTGGTGCGATCCCTCTCCCTCCACACCCCAACTCGTGTTTATTTCAGACGGAGTCTCTTTGTCACTTTTATATGCTGCTAGTTCACTACCAAAACACGAGAAAGATAAAGGTGCGCTATGTAACTTTTTTGGAAGAAGATCTGCCACCTGCTTGTCTCCATGGAGATGTTCTGCAGTACCTATCAATCTTGCCTTTTCTTTTTCAAATACAGGTGTTGTCATTCCTAAACATAATACCTTGAAATACTCTTTTGGGATGGATATATTTATTGTCATTATAGGGAACATTCCAGGCATAGCAATAACATCTCCACTGGGACAAGCAGGTGGCAGAGTTTATATCGCTGCTTTAAAGTTAAAATGTTTGAGAAGCTCAGGATTCCCAGTTCAATTTAGAAGTTAATTTGCTAGATGCACATAATGAAGGTTTGAACACTGCTTCCATCTCTTATAAACTGTTGTTGTGCTTTGGAGGAAAACACTTCACCCACTTTACCTGTAAGATTGTGTTATTCTGACTCCACCATAGCAACTGAACTTTCAACCTCCTCATCCACTCAATCATCTTCACTTCATCAATGCTAACGTCTACGCCGATGGTGATGACGTTCCAGGGTTTAAGTTAGTTTATCTGTTTAAAAAAGTACTCACAGCAAGTCACCAATCTCTATTTCCTGTTTAAAATAACCTCAAGTTTTCCCCACAAGCAACTTAAATTCATCTTATAGCCTCTTTTGTCTCATATGCAAATGCACCGCCATGTTAAACCAAGCAAAACTCCCCGATAAGACCCCCACTGCCAATCACCCTTCAGTACTTTTACTGGCTGTGACAACCCCATGCCTATCAAGCTCTCCAAATGCCGCCTTGCCATTGCCTTATGTGCGAGCGCATTCAGTGTCACGCACCAGCTTAAGCCTGTCACTCCCCATCTGTCTGTCAGCCCATCCCTCCTCTGTGGCCCGCCTTTCAATCAACCCCGTCAATCCAAAATGTCCGCCATCTTGTCCCTCGTCATTTTGTCCATCAACTAGCAATTCCAAATCTCTATCAAGAAGAACTGCGTAACTGGTAAGACAACTTCACTTAGAGTTATCTGGTTTGGGTGAGTGGCATGTCATGATTTAACTTATTTACTGTGAGATCACGCTAGTCTGGGACAACACTAAACAACGTAATCAGGCTGAAACGAAAACTCAACTTCACTCTCTTCTCCCATGTCTGTGGTCAACCTGTCAATCAACCCCATCAATCCAAAATGGCCGCTGTAACTAAAATTATTCTTGTATTTTATTGTCTAATAAACTGTATGCTTGTATTTTGTGGTTGTGACTAACAGGGTACGATTGAACCGAAAAACCGGAAACAGAGGCGCTAGTGAAGGTGCAAAAGTTTGTGCAATTGAAATGTCATGTCTGGGTTACTTAGTGCTGTTCTGATAAACATGTCTGTAAAAAAATGCAGAAGTTGAGTCAGTGTGTCTAAATAAAAGACTGCTGTGAGAAAGAGGAAGTTGGAGATGGCACAGAGGCAAAGACTGAAGCTCTTTGTCCGAAACAGTGCGTCAAGAACAGAGTTTTCTCGACAGCCACCAGCTCGTCTTCTGTTAATTTTGTCCATCAAGCAACAATTTCCGTTATTTCTATTCAATTCATCTTTATTCCAATGAACTCATGGTCCATTTTTTAAAAACAGACAGTGACAATACAGTGAACATTTACATTTTAAAAAGACAGCTATACCAGTGTCTCCACATCTTGGACTGAAGCGGATTGCACTGAAACTTATGTTTGTGAGTGACATTGCATCTCATGAATAAGACTTATTCAGCCTGAAATAATAAAAACTCTACATTAACGTTCTTAGTTCAGCTTGCAAAGTGTTCACCTGCAGCGTTTGGAGACTGGCTTTTTTTGTTTAAAGTCAAGAGGTGGGCAGTGTATAGTGGCGAGCAATATGATTTAAACAACATCAACTTTACATCAATCAACAAGAGTATTAGCTTGAGCTCTACAAAATTGTCTACAAATATTCTCATCATCTGCCATGTTTGCAGTGATGATATGCCCAATATATTTCATTTTAGTGGTAACCTCTTTATCAGACAAGATTAATTTTAGTATCATGGTACTACTGATAAGCCCGACTCACCCCAGACTACCTTGATCTTGTGATAAACGGTGAAGTTCAGTTTTTGTTTTGGACGATTCCTTCTCCCTGACCAATCTGTCAATCAACCCTGTCAATTCAAAATGTCCGCTAGTTTGTCTTCTGTTCATTCTGTCCATCAAACCACAATTTCAGTACGTTATCAAGGGAATTTGTAAGACAACTGCACTTACAGCTTCCATAATCGTCCATCGAGCTGGTTCGGGTGACTGGCATTTCACGATTGAACTTGTTTCTTGTTGACACGTCCCGGGTTACCTTGATCTCAGAGTATATAATGGAATTTGTCCGAAACGAAAACTCTCCTTCTCTCACTCTCCTCCTCTCTTTCTCTCTGTCACGTTTTCTTGATCTAACTTCACGTGTCAAAACGTCAATTCCACAGCGAGAGGTTGTGACAAGCTTCCCGGGGCCTGAGGGGACAGCTCCCAAATAGACGGCCCTGGTGCAAATTGATTTTGATTTTTCCTCCAAATCAGTCAAACACTTTGGCTTTAATGTGAGCTGATCAGAGCGCCAAGAGGAGCAGAGCAGGGCAGGGACTGTGGAGATTAGCCCTGTCAGTCCAGAGATCAGCGCCTGTCACTGTCAGGAGTACAACGTGCATAGACACACTGGGTAGTCCAAAGCCACACACCTAGTTGAAGAAATGAATAGCTATTAGGATTGCACTTTTTTCAGGTTTCAGGTGCAGATGTCTATAATCAGGTTCATTTCACAGATTTGTACAGACATTTCCGTCACTTCATCTTCTTGTAACTGTCAGTACTATGATGCCATCCGAAATGACTAATGCGCACACTTTACTAACAAAATTCAATGTTCTTACACACAATATCTTGAATAATTAACAGTTTTGTATTCTAAGTATAAGTAGTAGCTTTAAACACATAATTAGAATATTAAAAATGCAGAAAAGTTACCAACAGATTGAGGTTAACTAGCTCTGTCAATCTCACCCAAACAGTTTCAATAAAATAAACTGTTGTATGTTAGATTACAGATAAACCGCATTAATTGTTGTGTCTTTATGCAAGACACCCACCTCTCTTGTATTTAAAAGTAATTGTAACGGAACGATAAGTCAGAAAAAACCATAGCTGCTTAAGTTCTGGTTTGAACTGCATTTGGGGCGCGTTCACACATAGTCCGGCTGGTTTGGTCCTGGAATAATTCCAAAATTAGTCCCAGTTCAGTCCCAGGTTTGATGTGGTCTACGTGTGAGTGTGGACACACCTTCAGAACTTCAGTCTTGGCCTTTTGAACGCCAGTCTTGGTTTGGACCAAGTTGAAGCCTGGATTAAGGTTGCAACAACTTTCCATGTAGCAGCCCTCTTCTAACTGGCATAAGAAATATCCTCACATCATGAAAATAGATCAGCTCCATCTTTATATTTAATTTGACAAATGGCTTTCCTGGTCCCACCATTTCATTTCATAAAAGTAGTTATGCATTTATTGGCGATTCAGAACCCTCTCTGTGCTTTCTCCACAGTCTATGCTGTGGGCACTGGGTTGCACAAGATGCCCCTGGCCTTGCACTCCCAGCACTGCTCTGCACCAGTGTCTGCTCATTTGCAAGATCTTGATGGCCTTGAACTCGGTGAGAGGATGGGAAGCGACAGCATCAAAGCCTGAGCTGAGCCAGTCAAACTTCACAGCCCTCCTGTCAGCTGCACACTCCCACGGGTGAGCGGGGAGGGCAGGAAGAGGCAGATAAAGACAAAGGTTTGTGAATGCTAACACAGCTGAGCCCACCGCTCCCCCACGACTGTTGACCAGTCCACTTATGGTTTTTATTTGTTATTTATTTTATCCCCGGTTTTATATGGTGCAAACATAGCCATTGTGCACCTTTAAGTTTGATTTATCCACAGACCCTGGGGTAGACACAAGCAAAACTGCCAATTTGTGCCACTGACCCCTTCAACCATCACCAACACTCACACACACTATATTCATTCCATGCAAAATGGTGAAGTGTCTTGCTTAAGGACACAACAGAAGTCTCCACTAGAGTCACTGTGGCACCCATCCAAAAACGATGTATTTTTAGATAATAAATTGTCCAAAAAGTATTGTTTAAAGTAAAGCAAGCACATAAACAATGAGCAGGCCACTCCTCCAAGTTATCTAAAGATTTAAACCCACATACCAAACCCTCTTCAGATACTAAAACCTAAAGTGCCCCTTGATCAGTTCCACTATGTACACGTCCTATATAAATGCACTGCATATAGTGATCCCTCTGATCTCACTTCCAAGGCAGCTTAAGCGCGGTTATGTTTTTGATACACTTTAAAAGGCCATGCAGAGGATGAGAGGGCCATTTCCGTGAGGTCAGCAGTTTCCCCCAGCTCCAGGGATGGGCTGTAAGGTGCGAGGAGACGAGACCTAATAGATTGATACACAGGTTTTGACATGCTATTTGAGCGTGCAGGCCCGCTGTAATTGGCCACGTCGCCACGCATTAAATTAACGATATATAGAGGAGTGCCCTGAGTCGAGTGTCTTGGCCCGATCCGTCAGACATCAGCGTAAAGTGCATGTGACGGGGTGCTGGGAGGGGAGGAAGAGAGAGGAGGAAGAGTGAAGAGGAGGAGGGATTTTTAAGTAGTGCCTTGGTGGACATCTAAGTGCTAACTCTGTGATTTTCTCTGTAGCCGGTCCAGAGCTATCAAAGTGTCAATAAGTCATTCAAGATGTGTTTGGTGAAAATGCATTTGATTTACGAACTGGGACACTGTGATAATATGGATTGGATGTAATACGGAAGTTATCTGTGTAAAATATTTTGTATATGATATAAACCGTACGTATTAGCCCAGGTGTATACAACTGGATTAGTCCGTCTTCTATCCTAGATGACACGCTTAAGTTTTCTGTTTTTTGTCATTTGATTCAATAGGTTTTGTTATATCATTCATTCAGAAGGAATATCTTAAGACTAAACTACATGTATATTGGTGATTAGTGAGGCTTCCCTGAAAAAAAGCTAAAGTTCTCACTTAAATCTTTAATATTCAGTATCAAAATTCTTCTATGTCTGGTGGGGAGGTTTCCTGTAGTTTTCCCTGTTACAGCCCCAGGTCTTCAGCTCTTTCCCCTTATGGTGCGTTCACACCGGTGCGTCAGATGCGTCAAGCTCACATTCAAAGTCTACGGTGGACGCGCGTCTTAGTGACGCAGCGTTTTTGCGGCGCGTCTTCAAGCGTCAAGGCGGCGCGAATCTGGCGTCAGCGCGGCGCGTCTTGAGCAGCCACGTGTTCAGACGCCCAAGCGTCCTAGCGTCGAACGCCTTGAAAGTTCAACTTGGTTGAACTTTTGAGGCGGTCGACGCACAGTGACACAGTGACATCATTCTGAAGCGCTGGAGTCACAAACACGAACAGTGACGGGGACAGGGACGTTATCCGCACCAATGCGGGACAGCAGGTCATCGAACTGGGCCTGGGTCACACGGAAATACCGCTGGAAGCGCTGATCATCCCGACGGAGCTCCTGGAGCAAGTGATGAAACTCGCCAAACTCCAAACGCCTCTGAATTATGTCGTGAACCCAGACACGCCGCCGCTGAGCCGGTCCCCTCCATTGATGACTTTTGTGCAGTAAATACACCAAAGTTATTCTCTCAACATGGTCTGTCATTGTGCACAAAAGGAGCAGGAAAACACTCAACGCTCTAGACGCGCTCTCTGGACTCGCGTCTTGAACGTGCTTCCAAAGCGTCTGCCCTCAAATGCACACGCGTCCAAATAGAGGCGTTCAGCGCGTTTTTGCCGCCGCGGTGTGAACGCACCATTATAGTATCTGTCTTATGTTTTGTGTGTGGCTGTATTCTGCCCCTTTTCCTGTGGTAATCCTGGCTGTTTTCCCACCTGCCCCTGGTTGGCTGCCATTTACTGGTCCCTGATTGGTGCATCAAGCTCCCGCCTGGCCAATCCTGCGCCACACCTGCAGCCACCTCCCCTGTTTAAGAAGATTGTTCACACCTGCTCGGAGCTGCTGTCCTTTGTGGTCACTATGCCATTTTATGTGGCTCTTGTGTGTCAGACATTTTGGTTTATATCCGTCTGTCTGTGTGTGTTTGGGACACTAGTTTACTGTTTATTTGTGCTTCATGTGTCTCATTTTCACTTGTCACTCAATTCTGTTTATAGGCCTATGACTCCTTACTTTTGAGACATTTGTCATTTTTTTCATGTATTTATTTTAGCTAACTTTTGTTAACTTATCTTCCTGTTAATTAAATTACTACTTTATTTTACCATTTTTTCTGCGTTTTTTTTGTTTCCGTCATAACAATCCCATCAACCCAAATTTTGGATTGATGGGATTCTTACGACCCACAATACATAAAATCCTCTAGCTACGGTACTCCTGTCCAGGGCTAGCTCAAGATTGGTCCCAGGGTGCCCTGCTGTGATTGCCCACTGCTCCAGACAGGTTGCCTTAGCAGCATTGATGGATGGGTCAAATGCAGGGGACAAATTTCTCTATGGGGACAAGAAAATTTACTTTAACCGGCAGCCTTCCCAGTTTGCACTTCACTCATCATATTCAAAACACTAATACACCTTTCCAGTTTTCACCATTACTTCACTCTCCCAAAATATGTTACACCGTGTACCTTTATTTGACCACAGCCTAGCAAAGCACTGTGCAGCCTCCAGGTTTATTAAAAACTACACATTCGTACTTTTATATGTCAAAGTTTCCAACAAGTGGGTGCTGAATCTAAGTTTTCAACATCTCATCACACCACTCTGCGACAACATCTGGACGGTCTCAGTATGGCCACTTAATGACATTCAAATCTGTCAAACAAGGCCAAGAGAATGGAAAGTCTATCATTAGCTGCTATGGGAATTTCAACTGGACCAGCTATAGTCCAGGCCAGGCATGTGCAAATGACTGCCACATCAGTTTTTGCGAGAGTGAAGAAATGATTAAAAAGTATCACCTTGACCACATATGTGAATGGCATATATGAGTGCGTAGGTATGTGCCCACTACTATGCAACTTTATGAGATGGAAAGTGTAATCTTTGAATTAGCTCCAAAAAGAACTGTGCTGACCTTTACACAGAAGTTATATAAAGTTCAATTTAACAAGCCTCTCCTCGCTGTGATTTATTAACCTGAAATTTGAAGTAGGGACCAATTTCTTTAGTGCGTTGCCAGGTGCAAAAGAAAAGTCTCACCTGTTTGGACTTTGAGAATGCTCTGATTGTGCCGAGGTCCAATCAGTGCTATAGATGCGTCTTTGTTTTGACTATTCCCCGGCTGGACATTAGAGCTGGGTATTAGCAAGAGTGGCAGGCGTAGAAATGACGAGGGTATTGAAAAGCAATCATAAAAAGTGACTCATGCTGTCAGTTCATTTCCTTCTCTTTGGGTTTTGGTTGGCGGCTTCTGTCATTCTACACCTTCACCTTTTTATTCACTCACTTCAGACTCACGCCAGTCAGTGAAATGGTATGGAGCAACGGTCAGCCAAGACTACAGGCTTATCCTACACTTTTGTCACAGAAACCGAGCTTATCTCCTCAAGTTCTGATGGCCATGATAGACAAACGCAAGGAGTAAAAATAAACTTTACGATACTGCTCTGTGGAAGGTCAATTGTCTTGACCCACCAGCGGTTCGAGCTCCAACGAAACAGCGGAAGAGGGACAAGAGGGATTTTCTTGAATGATAAATGGTCACTTTTTTATGTAGCGCTTTTCCATCAAGGATGTTCACACAATCATACACCAGTGTACGCAGACGCAGTCGCAGTCGAGGTGGGTCAAGTGTCTTGCCCAAGGACACAATGACAGCGTTGATCTGCGGAGCTGGAATCACACCGCCAACATGTGGGTCATGGATCTGACCGCCCAACCAATGATGTTTCATGTCGAGAGCGGGATTCGAACCGATATAGTTGGTGTTCCATTGCAAAAGAACATTGAATTCCTTCATCTCGACGAAAGTTTTTTAAGACTGAATACTTTGACACTCATCCAAGCAGCACCTTCAGTTCTGACAGGGTTCTGGTGCAGTTCAGACAGACATAAAGCAGTGATCTACCAGAACTCTGTCAGAACTGAAGTGGTGAAAGTCACTCAAACTTATTCACTTCACCAAAACCTTTGTCCAGTTGCCAGAATTCAATTTTCTTCTGCGATCTCCAATATAGCGAAACAAGAGTCCTGCCTGTGAGATGCACTCCTCTTTCAGGATTTGGATTTAACAACAGCGTGGCTCACCTCCACTAAATCTGCCAGAGTCTGGAGCTTGTGGCTGGGCACGGATCATTTGCGCTCACTTCGGACAAGTGTGAGCGCTCCTTTAGCTCCTTCAGAATGTTGGTGTTCAGAGTTAGTTTGCTTTAATTCAATCCAGTTTATTTCGTACAGTTGCCTCGCAGGGTTTAACAAAAGTGTTGGTTTAATCAAGCGCAAGTTAGAGATCAAACAACTCCCTCTTTGTATCTGTAAGAATTATCTTCCCTTGGGGGCTCTTGAAACCATATGTTAGTCAGCAAGTCTCTTATTCGCTACTATCAGTCAATTCACGTCGTAGTTCAATTCTTGTCCTGCCCGAGCGACTTCCTGATCATCATCGCCTTGTGTATGCCCATAAACTTTTACAGAATCGAATTAAAAGTATCAAGATGAAATATCATGAGGTCTTTATGACAAATTAAACGGCGTTTCTACATAGCTTGACTCCCAACCCGTGTGGTGCGGTCGATTCGGTGAGAATGATCTCGTTCCTTTTCAGCTGGCGGTGTACCTGCGCCCTTTTACCGAACAACGCCAACACCGCCGCTGTAAAAGTTGTGGGAGAATACAAATCAGCTTAGAATCAAATCGCAGACTCTGACACAGGCAGAAATGACAGAGGTAAACAATCCAGTCAGGGAGCTAAACGACAAGAGTGAGTGAGACACGGGAGGAGGAGAGGGAGGAGGAAGAGGAGAGGGGCGATGGGCACGGAGAAGGCATGCAGCCGCTGTTTGAAGCAGGAAGCTGGCTAGACAACAGAGGCGGTTTTATCCCTCGGAACACAATGAGGGGACGGGCACAATGGAAGCCCTGCCGAGAGCGGGCCTGCACGTTACACACCAGGATTAAAGCTAACACACACTCCGACATCCTCCCATCAAAGGCAGGGGAGGGGAGGTGACTTACGCGGGGAGAGGGAGCACACAAAGAACGGCTTTATAAATGAAGGTATACTGTGAATAGTGTAATGTTTGCTTACCCTTTCACAAGAGCTGGAGGAGCATTGTGTTGCCCTGGCACCTTCCCCGGCAGTTTGAAGGATAATCCAGGCGTTCAGGGGGAAAGTTACAACAGACAAACACAGGTGCTGGAACGAGTTTTGTGTCGAGAGTTTTTCAAATGCAATGGGACTTCCTATGGGATTTAGATCACATAATAAAACATATCTTCTGTTTAAGAGACGGATTATGATATGTCAGTAATTTATTAGATCAATTTTGTTAATTCTTTTTTGCCTGTCCTGAAGTTGCCAGATTTGAAACAAAGATGACGAAACACTTCAACATTTTACTTTTTTTTTTTTTAATTTGAAAATAAATTCTCTCATGCCCTCACTAAGTTTTTTTGAGTCATATTTACTGTTTTTTTTTTTCAAGTTTTGTGCAATATGTTTGTAGTGAATATCGCTTCCCAAAAGCTACATTTGTATATATTGCGTGATTATTGTAAGTACGAATTTGTGCATGTTGTCTCCATGAATACGTTATTGCTTTGCTTGGAAGAATGTTACAAAAGACATAGCCTTTAGCTGCCTTTATGAATGCGGGGCTACCGGGCCAGATCTGCGGAGAGGTGAGCCCACGCGAAGTAAGAATTTATGTTTTTTAAATGTAATAAAAAATTTAAAAAAAGCAAAAAAAAAAAAAAAAAAAAAAATGCAAGATAGAAACATTTAATAAAAAATATATATAAAAAATAAAATAATAATAATAGGTTAAAGCATCTCCATGGAGACAAGCAGATAACAGGCCCTCTAAAAAAAAAAAAAAAAAAAAAAAAAAAAAAAAAGGTTACACACTGCACCTTAAGGTTTTTGCCTGGTTAAATAACAGTAAACTAAAACATAATCATAACATAGTTTTGTCCCCCCTCTACCCTAAAATCATGCCGTTTCATCTGAATGCTGGTGTGTACACATTTTGTTAAAGTAGTATATAGTTTACATACAGTATTCGGCCAATTTTACTCCAAATGTATTATAACAGTCTGTGGCAATGCCTCATTCAACTCACCCTATTATTTTATCTCTATCCTGTTATGTCATTCCAGTACAAGATAGGTCAGATAGCAAAGGTTACAAAAACACACCTAGGGGACACTTTATACGTCTCTTCACATTCTGCGTTCAGAGCTGTTGCCGGGGCATATTTGCATAGAAAAGCTGTTTGCATATGAAACAGGGGCTGCGCGGAGCTAGCATCATCGTTCATTGATTTACAGGGAGATGTAGCATGTAGCGCTGACAAGCTAGAGTGCATGTCCCCTTTACCTCCTCGTGCCCTTTGTGGTCATATCAACATCGCCGCGGCAATGTCTGTGTGTTTAAGTGTCTGGGATAGAATAGTGCAAGAGCATGCAGATTTTTTTTTTCCCCCTCTTTTTAATATGAAATTGCGGTTGACGTACCCAGACTGCGTACCTCGTGGTGACAGGGTGCAGCGCTTTTGCTAATAAGGGTATTCGTCACGCTAGTCTCTTCCTCACTGACAGGCCTCTCCAGCCATGTGTCACTATTGTCCAGCCAAAAATGAACTTAACTTTAATTATAGAGGAGGAAGAGGAGGAGGAGGGGGTTGATTGCCTTGTCAAGATGCAGGTTAGTTAAGAAGGAGGAAAATGTTGATTAGCGGATTACATGCACACAGAGGTATTACAGAAGTGTTATTTAATTTCATTGCAACTTTTTCCAACTCACTTTTGTGAATAGAGAGAGATACAGCCGAAGGCCTTGTACGCGCCAATGTATCCGAGTAAAATGTGTGCCTTACTCAGTCCAGATATATTGCATAAGCAGCTCCTGAAATCAAAATAACTCAGCGACTGCTATCTGCATCTAATTACAGTATTTTATTCAATCAGCAGTAGTGCAACGTAACAAAGTAGTAAAGTATTTTAGGTTTCTCTTCACTTTATATAATTTTAAAGTGGATACCTTTTACTTTTACTTCAGTACATTTGAGAGCAGGTATCTGTACTTTCTACTCCACTACATTTTTTTTTAACTGGACTGAAAAGTAAATGTATTTTTTTTTTTTATTGTTTAAGGCCTGTTGAAAAGGCCAAGGGGTTTAATTTTAGCACGTTCATAGTCTGAGCAAATACAAATAAAAACTAGGAAAAAAAACCCAAAACTAAAAAACATCAGTTGTTTCTGTTGAAAATTCAGCATAAATCTTTATCAAAACACTTCATTTGAATATTTATAAGATGTCAAAATGTGCACAAAATACTTTAACTTTTTACTCTTCAAGTACGTTTTTAAATCAGTACTTTAATGCTTTTACTTGAGTAGATTTTTTCATGTCATACTTTTAACTGAGAATTTTTTGGTCTAGTATTTGTGATTACCAGTGGTGGAAGAAGTACTCAGGTTTGTTACTCAAGTAAAAGTACAAAGTGTGCATTGGTATGGTACTTGTTGTTAGCTTTATGCTGTGGTCTCTGAAATTTGTGTGCTTATAAACTCATTGTGGTGAATAACTAGGAAGCTCTGAATGCATAAAGTAAGTGAGGAATAACTTTGGACCACTGCACACACTTTAAAAAAGGAAATAGCTCAGTTTTTCACGTTTTTAACACAGTAAAAATCCGGTACAGTGTCTTTAATGCCGTACCGTGGAACATTACGGGGGGGGGGTGTAGAAAGTAGCGGGGGCATGTATTCGCCATAGAACACTTCAATGTATTCACCCACTTTATGTGCCCCATTTATTTTCATTTTTCAACGCAGTGTGCTATGAATGCTGCTCTGTGGTTGGGTGATTGTGGCCTGCTCACATGTTGAAATCTCATTCTTCTGCTAGCTCCAAATTAGCGCAGCATCTGAAGGTAATGAAATCACTCACAGCATCAGGAAGTAACTTGAAAATTCATTTTTATTTCCTGTGCAACGCTTAAAGGGCCTCCAGGGGGGAACGGAGTCTTGCCAATAAAAGTTCCAACCTGGCACAAGCTAAGCCCTCACAAATGAAGACATATGTCACGACAAGTAGTGAAAAAAAAAAGAGAAAGAAAGAAAGAAAGAAAAGGGGGGAATTTGAACCTGACATACACCTCTTCACCGAAAGACCTCATAAATCCAATCTCACAAATGAAGTTTTGGGAGCAGAAATTTTGGCTGTGGCTTTCCTGGATGATTGGAATGAATAGAAGGCAGTTAAAATGTAATATCCTATTATGTGAGCCTGTTTTACTCCCTGCCCCGGCTGAGACATAGACTGTCTGTCTCTTTCAGGCTCTCCGTGGGATCTTTTAATATTTTCCAGGCAGGCACATTTTTACACAATGTATCTTTCTCTCTTATTTGAGCCTGACTGAAATGGGAACACAATGGGTCACCGATTTTTGTTTTCGATCTGATTGCCAAGTAATACTATGGCAAGTATTGCAACACTGATCCGATGACGTTACCAGTGAGTTTATGAGTGGATTAAAGTGCAATAAAACTCCTCCACTATATAGAATTTGACCTTGGTGTACAGATGTTCTCATGATTATCACTCTAAATAAAATATTGACCTTATTTCGCTGTTACGACCCAGCTCGTGTGGGGACGGGGAAGAAACCAAGATGGAAAACGGTAAATTAAGAAGTAATTTAATTAACAGGGTAAAGGGTAAACTAAACAAAAGGGGTCTAAAAATATTGAAACAAAGGGTACCTTGCAAGGGTTTAAACCAAAGCAACAGGTAAAGGTGACTAAAACACAAATTTTACAGCAACAAAACAAAATCTTGGCGAGCAGAGTCAGTAATAATGACGAACTGACTCAGGTGTCCCAAATCTTCTTAAGTAGGGTGAGAGGTGGCTAAAAGTGGGCCCCAGGATTGGCCAGGCTGGGAAACACTCCTCCAATAACATCCAAGGGGTCCAACAGCCAGGGAAAAAGAAAAGGGAAAGTAGAAGATTCAAGGACGCACACAAGAAACATAATGTACAAATACAAGCAACATTGGCCAAAACATTCGCCCTGCCCACTTTTGGCTCTAAATCCAACTAAACCGCACTTTCTTTGTGGTGGCACTTCCAGTTCCAGTCAAGGAGGAATCCCATTGATTTCAATGGAGAATGTGGGAAAAGTTTTGCTGTTAAAATGTGATATAAAGTAGGGTGATATGTGTCAAATGTTCAATGTGGATGTGACCAACAATCCAACATTCTGAGGCTTTAAAACAGCTCTGTCCATATAGAATTTATTTGCTGTCAAGAGAAGCAATCCCATGCAAAATAATATAACCGGAATGAAGATGGCGGCGCCCATGGCAACTTTTGGAATAAGGTGAATAAATTATATATATATGCAGAAAAACTAAAATATATACAGGAACAAAGAACAATAGTGGGTCATTAAGGGTTGAATAGGGTCCCTAAGGCTGAAACTGGAGACAATAGCTTCTTTACAGTTTCAATGTCGGTAGCTCCTCCCCTCAGATAGATAGTGTCCACCAGTAATCTGACCAGAACTGAAGAAGTGGCTTGGATGAGCAGCGAAACGGTAAATTTATACTATTAGATGCCTGGTCAATATCAGGATATGTGATTATTTCAGGTAAGAGATCGAAGAAACCAATTATTTTCTTCTTCACGGCTTCAAATTCCCAAAGTTCAAAATCAAAATTAAAATGATGCCAAATATTGGGATCTCTGTGGAAACAAGCAAGTGGCACCACCTTAAGTTACAGGTCAGATCTGTGAAGAGGGGACCCCAATCACTGTAAGAATGCATCTTTTTCTAGATATTTGTTAGCTATAAAACCACAAGAACCTACATAAATTCAAGATACAGATGTGTTTAACGCCACGTAGGACGTACAAAGCAAAGGTAGCGGGCCACCCACCAGAAAAGTTCCACAGTGCACCTTTAAGCCAGTTGTTCTTATTTATTTTTACCCATTAAAATAACTTCCTTTTCCCCATGACTGTGACAAACCTGGCACTGTACATAACCCAGCTTACACACACACTCTCCGAATCTGCATCCCATTCTGACGTGACAAGCGTGGAGGAGTAATTGATTACATTAATAGCTAATTGCTGGCTCATAATTGGATCTGACTCAATTAAAAAACCTCTGGGTGATTGTAATGAACCAGGGCGCGGTGGCTGAGCTGGCTGCGCTATTGGCAATGAGCGCTCGAAAGGGGGGGCTAACGCTAACACCTGCAATGCTAAATCATAAGCGCCTCAGTAGATATAGAAGCCAGCCTGGGAATGCTTTGTGCTGTTTTTGCAATTCCTCAATGCGGATTTATATCTTTTGCTTTGGGAAAGGTTGTAATATTTCAACGGGGGAGTGCACACGTGAGGATTCGGGGATGGGTGAGGGTGGGGTGCGGGGGTATGGAGGTGCTACGCTCTGAAATACGGTATCAGCATATATTGTAATTTCATTTTGATAAGGCCATGCTTATAGCCTCGTATGGCTCGTCTTGAGAGGAGTGAATGAAGCGCCCGGGTGTTATTTTACATATTCCCACAGCTCAGGGACTCGGAGAAGCCATCATTAGCGAGGCTGCACTAAAAGGAGGAGAGGATCTGCAAATTAGGACAGGTGCGCTACAGTGTTGCTAGCATAATGCGCTAGTGATAAAACGGTTACCAAGTCGGTTTGTTTCCCCAAATCTTTAGCTGTTTTACATTCGTCACCCTCTTTAGTTGGGTTTGTATGTAAATGGCGCTACATTAATATATTGGCACAGTTGGATAAGGTCCGTCAGTCTTCTTCCCGTCTTTTAATATGTGATGTTGCCTCCCAAGGACATACACAAATTGTCTTTTCCAGCTCGGGATTATGTATGCGACTGTACGCCAGACCACATTTGTCTTTGTTTAGTGGGGCCTGCGCTGGCTAGTTAATGATGGCACATACTGTAGGACTGGATACATAGGATTAGCAGTAGTAAGTTTATACAGGTACAAAAGTGGTTGTAGTTCAGTGAGGGCTGTTCTTGATAATAATAATAATGCCTAACACTTGTGCTGCGCTTTACAGGCTAGTCATTATTCATTCAGTCCACACCTCGTGACTGTAAGCTACTATAGCCACGGAAGTGAGGCTGCCGATGTGTGCCAACGGCCCCTCCAGCCACTGCCAATCCCTCACCACATTCATAGTACGTCGAAACAACAGAAATGGCGTTCCTCTTTCTTGTGAACTCAAACCAAGACCAAACTGACCATTTTTTAAGATGTATTTACAAGTGTGGTGACTATGGGTCGAATACATAGACTGCATATATCAATGGACATAGCTAACACGCTAGCTGGCACGTTGCAAAAATAGAAAGTGAGCATGGGTGCGCTTCTGGCTCCATCGACTCTGGCTCCAAATCACTTAACATCGTAAAATTGTCACCCCTCTCTCTCCAACTGCTGCAGTGAGTCTCGTCATTTTGGTGTTAAAATGTTCGGATTAACCCGCGCTACATGATCCTGGTGTTTTTATTCCGCTATCGTGTCCGTAAATCGAGATATGAGCATTGATAACAGACAAATCGGGCGACTTCTTTTCCCTAGGTTGCTCCCGCTAGCATTAGCAACAGGTTTGATTGACACCGTTCTAAGCAAGAATGGGTACCACCTTCAAAAACCTGGCTCCGGATTGGCTCTTTGGTTGCTATGACACTCGTGGTCAGGATTCCAAATATGGAACTTGGCTCCAAATTTGCCCCTATAACTGCTAGCCTCGATGAGCTTCATTTCGCTAAGGGGTGACGTCACATTCACTTAATCCATTTCTTTACACTGTCTATAGCTGAATGTAAGAAGAGTGGTCTTTGGGAATGTAAGGAAACTTGTATAAACTAGAAAAAATACTGTACATTCAATTATATTATGTACTTAGTTTGTCGCGGCGATGGAGCATTCAGCATACTCTGTCGATCCCATAGGTTCGGTTCCAACCAATGAGTTTCTACTGTTTGTATCCTTATATAGTAAAAGTTATTAAAAACATTCAAAGAAATAATTAAGGTTGACTTGGGACATCATCATCTCTGCATAAATGGGGAATAATGTGCTAATGTCAATACAGCTTCAACCACTACTTACTGTACATGACACTACAACTTTTTGAAACACTTTAGTAGATTTTGTATGATTCTAGCTCCCGTCTTCCCCGTCTCCTTGCCTACCTCCGTGGCCCTGTCAGCTCTTCCCCTCAGAGGCTCTGATCGGGTCGGGGCTCGTCAGCCTGTCACTGGACCGCTGGCGTTTCATTAGTGCTGCCGCTCGCCCCGCCGCGCACAAGAGCTCAAACACATGTGCAAATTAAACCCACATCCAAACTCAGTGCCATACACAAAGCTATTTAAATGATATTCATTAGAGTGATGACATGTCCTGATGAGCTTTCACTACAGAGAGGAGGGAGAGGAGGAGAGAGGCAGGCTGACGGGAGCGGCGAGGACTGCTCTTTTTTGGGCCTGTCAGATTTTTGCCAACTCTGTTTCCCAGGCAGTCGGGCGTACTCCATCAGAGCACCCATATCTGCAAGAAAGATGTGAGGAAATAAGATTGGATGTGGAGCTTTTTGCGTCTTACTATACATTGGAGAATCACCTCCGCGACATCGCCCATCCCCGCCCCTCCCTCACTCAGCCCACTGCAGAAATCCTCATTCACGCATTCATCACCTCCAGACTCAACTACTGCAACAGCCTTATGTACGGTCTACCCTCCACCCACCTCCAAAAAACTGCAATGCATCTTAGAACATCCACCTCCTCACCCACACACCAGCTCCTGAGACAACATCACCCTGTCCTCAAGCATCTCCTCCTCGTATAATACAGCATCGAAAACAAGGTCCTCCTCTTTACCTACTAGTCCTTCAATTACCTGGCCCCTCCCCATCTCACCGACCTCCATCAGCACTGTCAAACTCGAAAGAACCACGAACCTTGGGCAACCGAGCCTTCGCCGCTGCCATCCACGTTCTCTGGAATTCACATCAGGATCTCGTACTTATTGCAGCTCTTTGAAACATGACTAAAGTCAATGATTCAATCTAGTATTCCCCCATGATTTGTACCACCATCTTCTAACATTTTCTTATTGTTGGTAAAGCGCATTTGAGTGTCCGAAAAACCAATATACAAGTCCAGGGCCTATAGCCAGCCTATAAGCAGACTAAGCAGCTGCTTAGGGCCCTGAGGCCACCAGAGGGGAACCAAGAGCCCATACATTTATATTGAAAATAAAATGATATATCAAGTTTTATTGAGCACAAGGCTTGTGTGTTTGCAGCAGCCTGAAATATCGATCTAAAACAATTAAATTTGTTTTACATGTATAGTAGCAAAATATCTGCTTCCTAAATTTGTTTGAGTTGGGAACAGGTGAGGGCAGCTATGCATTGACACCGGTGCAAGGACACTTTATAATGTGAATTTAAGCCCACTGTCCCAACTGGAACACATTAAAATCCAACAGAAATGAACAAAAAATGTACAGAATTTCAAAAATCTTGACCCGCCCTTATACGTTTGCTCTCATCACCTTGACCAATTGTATTTGTGCTTATATGACAAACATCCAGAATGTCACAACTGCCATAGTCACAAGAACAGTAGACAGAGTCAGAACGTTGTCAAATGTGAATCACCAATAGCTGAGCCAGGAAGCATCTGTCGGGGGCCCCAGAGACAAATTCACCTTAGGGCCCCCTGAAAGCCAAGACCGGCCCTGTACAAGTCTGATGTATTATTATTATTTAGATGACTGCTTTAGTAAGTCTTATATCCACAGACCAATACCTGATTTTCAAACAATGAAAGAAGAATGTAGGTAACAGAAGATGCACTAATACATATAATGGACAGTTATTGCTTTGTCTGGAATACAAAGGCAAGACAAGCAGGTGATACTACTGCGCATACTGCATATGTCTAATGTCCTGTTTGGGGATTTCCGGCTTGAGTTTCTGAGTGTAATATTAGAATACACACTTCTCCAATACTTTTGCAAAGATCAGGGACAGACATGGGCCATTTGTATCAAACCAATATGATGAAAAAACGAAGGGAAAAAGTATCACAGGTGAAAAAGTTTGAAAGACTTTTGTAGAATCAACGAGCGAAACTGTTTCCGACCGATGTTCCGTTTGTTTTCATACCTGCTCACGAGCGGTTTTCCTCAGAATGGTCACGGGATGTTGCGATGCATGTCCGGTCAGATGATTTAAACAGGTTTTGGCACCGTCTTCCACTCCTTGGTCCTTGGTCCTTGGTCTGAAAAAAAAAGCACAAACATCTATTAAAATACATACTTGTAATACTAGATGAACCTCACTGGATTGAAGGAGATTTGTGGTGACCAGACTGAAAAATGGCAATAATGGCGATAACATGGTGCGATATGTGTGTGAGTTTATGTGGCTCTATAAGCACAAATATGGACTTTCTTAGCTACAGCTTTGTATATGATCTTGATTTCCTTTATTGTGTTAATTACACAGTTATATTTAGACTGGACTTCACAGTGTGTATAACATCTCTGCATGTCTCACTTTTTCTGGCGATCTGCACTTCTGTGGATGCCTCCCGGTGCCAGCTGTCAATACAGACATAATATAAGCTGCCAAAACCAACTTAGCAAAATGCATCGTTATTTATAGGCCCACCAACAAATTTAGACGGAAAGCAAATTGGATAGTGTGATTAACCACATCATAAGATATAGTTAAGTTCATTTAGTTGCCAGTTTTTATTTTTATTTGATTTATTTATTTTTTTAGACTATATGGACTTCACAGGGTTTGCTTCATTAATCCACAGATGGTGCTATAGTAAAAAAACAAAAAAAACCAACAAGATTAGCTATTTAAATCCTGGTGTTCTGTACTGCTGTTGTGTCCTTAAGCAAGACACTGCAACCCGTGCGTCTCAATATTGAGCTGGGTTCATACTTAGGAGTACCTATACAGCAGGAAGGATTTAGGTTGAAGTTGAGAGCATTGTACTCATAGAAAACTTAGCTAAACACAGGAGAACATGCAAATCCCATGCAAAGCCCTTTCCTTTAGTGTATGGGGAGCAGTGGCTTGGTTCGTAGAAATATCTGCTTACTAAGGCCGGAGGTTTAATGCCTTAAAATTGTTGTGTCCTTTGGCAAGACACTTTACCCAGTTTTCCATATGTTCCAAAATCAGAAAAAAAAAAAAAAAGTTTAGTGCAATTGTTAGTGAACAAAATTAGGAACTAGGAGCTTGCTTTGGCATTATGGTGCAACATAGAACAATGAGAAATAAAGTTAAAAAAATAAAAACTAAGATAAAAAAAATAAATAAATAAATAAATAATAAGGGCATGCATTAAAATGAGGTACATTGCAATCAGGGGTGGGTAGAGTAGCCCAAAACTAAATTAAAAGTACTGCTACCTCAAAATAATATTACTTAAGTACAAGAACAAGTAAAAAGTTGTAGAAATTATTCGAGTAAAAAAAAAAAAAAAAAAAAAAAAAAAAAAAAAAAAATGAACTACTACTCAAATAAGACTAACTTAAAGATAACATTTGATTTAGAATTAATGTAATCTGAAGCACAAAACATTAAGTAATCCACATAATCTGTTCTAAAAAACTGTTATATCTGAAGGAACAGTGCAAGAAACAAATGTTCAGATCTTTTCATATTGCCAACAGGAAGTTAGTTGTGGAGTTACTCACAGTGGGAAGAGCAAGCAAAACTTTTACTCAAGTAAGAGTACTGTTATTTCAATAAAAATATTACTCATGGAGGAGTAAAAGCAAGCTGCTAGAAAAGTACAATTTCTTTAAACCGTTTCTCAAGTAACCATCTCTGATAACAGACTTGGACATACAAATACAAAAAATGCAGTATGGGCAGAACACAGTGAATACATGACATTAATACAACTCGACATGTTATAGAAGATAATTTATATTAATATTTTCATGCAACATAGGCTAGGATACAACACTGTCAACCCATTCTCAAAAAGCCTTCTCTTTCACCCTCTATTTTTCCTCCGTCTTTCAGGCACAAGCCAATTAATCCTGGCCTCTCCTCACAGCCCCTAATTAACCCCTTCAGGACTGGAATTACGCTTAACACCCGTGATTGAGGCCATGCCTGAAATTACCCATCCTGCTCTGTGGTAATGACAAAATTCAAGCCTCAAATATCTCACTGTCTGCACGTCTTTCAATGTGTGTGCGCGGACGGGTATTTGTGACATTGCGGGGACTAAAATCTGTATACACACACTCACGTTACACGCATCTGCCTCCTTTATGGGGACACAAATCAGGTCCTCATACGACCGCGGTTTTGACGAGGAACAGCGCAGACCCAAGTGCATTTATTTCCAACGGCAACAAATATTTACAAAACCAACATTTTAAAATCAGCATGTCAGTATCAGCCTGTGCACACAGCTCCCTCTTCTGCACAGACTGAGGTTGGCTCCTTTTATAGAGCACCTCCCTTAATTAGTCACTCCCACACTGCAGCACAGGTAAGTTCCAGCAAATCCAATAATATTCTTAAAACTTATCTTTAGCAAAACAGACTTAATCTTTATTCAATCAAATCTGTTATCAAAATAGAGCTCTATATTGCTTTATCAGTGTTAAATGTGGATAACGAACTAGTTACAAGAATCAAAAAAAGTTGGACACCCCTCCTCCTCTGCACACAGTTGTCTGCCCCGGAACCTTCGAAAGCTGCTCTGGCTCCCTGGGGACTAATTTGGTCGCAACACCTAAGATGGCCGACAACATGGGTAAGTAGAAATTCAAACATTTCAACTGCAATCAGTTAACCCAGGGGTGTCCAAACTATGGCCGGGGGCCAAATGTGGCCCTCAGACTAATTTTTATTGGCCCTCAGACTTTCTGTTGACCTGCCCAATTGATCATAATCAGTACTTTTTATGGCAAATTTGAGTAAATCTACCAATATAACCTAAATCACATTGCATTGTCATACAGACCTAATAATAATATTTCAAGCCTTATTTAAACTATGTTAAATGCACCATCTAAATTATCCACTGTATTGACCACTGGTCTGTGGCCCTCCGTGTTTTTCAAGATATGGCCCTTGTGAAAAGGGTTTGGGCACCCCTGAGTTAACCGATGCACTTATACTCATGTCTTTTGTTATGGGCCAACTTCAAATGCACAACCATCCCAACCAATAATAAACATTTTAAACTTATTTGTGTATTATCCTTTTTAAGCTTGAAGCTTGAAGTTCAGGCCTGTGCAATGGACTGGCTACGTTACACCCCATAATGTAAATCCTTTATTATTCGATCAACAACATGGTTAAAAGTTCAGATGGGGGTTAAATAGACAGTACATATGTGGGGTTAGACCACTCATTTTACAAAAAACATCGTTAATATCATGATATGTAAGATTTTATCAAAAATCTTGCCTAGTTTTATCTTTAAAAATGGTGTAGGGAATAATTTACTTCCTGGTTGGACACGGTCAGCTGATATGAGAACTTTATAACTTTTATAGGGACAAATATCAGGTTCCCATAGTGTAAATCCTTTATTTGAACAACAACGTGGTTTAAAGTGCAGATAGGGGTTAAATAGGTTAATGTTAGGGTTAAGGTTAAAGCACAAATGCCGGGTTTGACTACTCATTTCACTTAAACATGGTTAACATCATCATATTTAAGATCTTAAGTTGATCATTTTACTTCCTGGTTGGACACGGGCAGCTGAGATGACAAAGAGAATTCCATAACTTTTACCCAATGTTAACAAGGGCTGAAACATATCTAAATTACACAATAGTTATGATTATACTCATAAATGAAGGTTTAAACTGCCAAAAAAAAAAATGTTTCTTGTGTGTAAATTGTCCCTGTATTTTGGACGGAATTTTCAATGTTGTTGACATAGGTAGAAGTAGAGAACTCACTGCGACTTCCTATATATTTGTACTTTTCCACTCTTTTTTTCCATAAACTGCCCCGTAACTAATGTAAAACTATACCACAAACCAAGTAATATTAGAAAAAACATTAAAACTTGTATGAATTTTAAGGTTGGGCACATAGTGGTGGATGAAGTACTCAATTTTGTTAAGTAAAAATACTCATGTAAAAGTATTACTTGACAAAATCTACTTAAAAGGATCAAAGTACCTGTTTAAAATGCACTTAAAGAGTAAAAAGTTGTATTTTATGCATATTTTGAGGTCTTACAAAGCTTCAAATGTTGTCTTGATTTGTGCTGAATTTTGTTGAGCAGAAACAATTGTTTCAATAGTTCTTTCCAGCTGTTTTTATTTGAATAATTTTGTTTGCTCAAACTATGAACGTGTTAAAAATAACCCTTCAGCCTTTTCAGCAGGTCTCAGACAATAATAAAAAATACTTTTACTTATTTAATTCTGTTAAAAAATGTAGTGGAGTAAAAAGTACAATTAACTAGCTCTCAAATGTGAAGTAAAATTAAGACGTATCCACTGTACTCAAGTAAAAAATGTAGATATCTGCACTTTACTTTTAGTTCGTTACCTTTCATCACTGGTAAATCGTGACTATGGTTAAAATCAATCACTATGAAATGAACGTAAGTGATGTAATGTCCTCAAAAAGCACAGAACCTCAATATGCATGTGTGTGTCTGTGTCTGTGTGAAAAAACGCCTCTCCCCCTTTGTTAAAGCTCCACGCATACATTACTTTCTCTCATTAGCATGTACACAGCAGACATACGCACACACACATGTACTCGGGGAGGCAGCTATACGTTGCATGGCATGTTTAATATGTTCCAGGAGTCATCAGAGGACTATAGAGGACCACTCCGCCTTTTGTTCCCGTAGCGACCAGACATACACACACGGGCACACTGATGTTGTAATCAATTTGTGTGGCCAGACGTGCCCAGGACGTGTGTGTTAATTAACATTCTAGAGGGAGGAAATAATTTAACCGCGATAATGAGCTTAAAGAGGAGAAGTGAGAGGGGTGTGATCTCCAGGAGAGCGAGATACTACCACAAGGAATGTTCTAAGAATGCGTTTTGAGGAGGTGGGATTCACGAGGCCATGGAATTACTAACAACTTAACATGATTGGTTTTATATGGGCAAGGCTTTGTCATGCTATTTGTCTTTTGAGCGTGACTTACTGTTTTTTTTTTTCTCCCCCCATATATTTCATTTCTGCATCTACAGGTTGTGTATCAGAAGCATTTTTGCACCAGTACTTAGAGGCAGTGTTACTCAAATTTCAGACTCAGTACCACGGAGTTGGGTGGTAAAATTCAGCTTAGCCAATTCTGATACCACAATGATAATAAAAACGCTCTTTCTTTAGACAATAGTATGTGATTTTCAACATTAAATCCTAGTACTTTCTGTTATGTTACTACGTGGCCTTATATCTGTGTAATCCCTCAGTCAGACCTGCAAAGTCCTCTGAAGTGGAACTGCTGAGGCCCACCACGTTTAAGTATTTTGTTTACCGTGTCCTGTAAGCTGTCCTGTAATTACATTTTCTGCAGTTAAGTTAGTTTATATTCTTCGGTCAGTTGGCGTAATCATTAATCATGTTACAATGATTCATGAATAACACAAAAATAAGACTTTTTGTTTGATTTTATTTTGCACTTTCAGTTTGTAGAGTGTTTGTTCACTGATCCGAAGGTTGGTGGTTCGAATCCCGCTCTGTAAACATCATTGGTTGAGTGGTCACATCCACTGACCCACAGGTTGACGGTGCGATTTCAGCTCCCACAGATGAAAGCTGTCGTTGTATCCTTGGGCAAGACACTTAACCCGCCTCGCCCACCCTGTCTGCGTACACTGGTGTATGACTTAGTGTGAATGGGTAAGCGGTTCCTTGATGTAAAGCGATTTGAAGGTGGAAAAGCGCTATATAAGACCATTTACCATAACATATAACAATAAAAAGCGAGTGCAGGAAGAAAAAAAAAACCCAAAAAGACTTCTATTAAAGCCTCCACCTTATCAATACATAAAATTGAACATTATAGCCATGCATTACTTAAAAAATTACATTCACGCACATTAAAAAAATGTTATTAAATTCAAACATGGATTAAAATTCAATAAAACGCCCAACAATTGATAGATTATCAGATATTACCCTGAAATATCAAACATTACCTTAAACTCTATTTAAATGAGGTTTCTGATCTACATCACGAGCCATGTGAGAAAATGGTTGGTGGGACGGTGGTTCCATTATAAAGAATTGTATACATAAAAATACAAATTGGATAAATATTAATAGCATAAATGTTAAGAATGTGAACTTTGTAGAATAAATGAGTGGAAAATATTAGTGACATAGAGTGTATAAAGTAACTATTGCTTTTGAGTCCACAAATTTACTGACTTTTCTTACAATACCTAGAGACGTGGTGCACTATGGAACTTTTCTTTGTTTGAGGGTACATGGAGTTACCTAGAGAATTTTCCACATTATGAACACATAGATTATGTGCACCCTGCATTTAATATAATACAGGTACTTTGAAAGAAAAAATGCAGTCATACACATCTGACTTGTAACTTGTCCTGCTTGCCTCTCCACAGATCTGACCTGTCTGCTTGTCTACATGGAGGCACACACATTTAAACTGATGAAACCTTTTCCAACTAAGGCATGAGCATCTCCATGGAGACAAGAAGGTAAGCCTCTCACGAAAACACTATTTACAAACTACTTTATGACAATAGGAGTAAAGCAAGATTATGCATTACTTTATTACAATATAACAGAATCAGCAAAAAGATTTTAATATACTGAGCTGCAAAAATAGCAGAATAAAACCAGTGAACAAATACTTAACCCCAGAAGTTACTTTTTCAACCCACAGCAGCTCAATTTTTTCATATTACAACAAAAATATCAAAAATCTGCCCAGTTTTGCAAAGAAACTATACACACGATACCCACTGAGCCCCAAAATATATCGATCCAGCTATCATTCGGTCTCGGTTGGTCGAGTGTTCGTCCATGATCCGAAGGTTGGTGGTTCGAATCCAGCTCTCAACCTAAAAAAAAAACATCACTGGTTGATCGCTCAGATTGGTGCGATTCCAGCTCCCACAAACGTGTGCTGTTGTTGTGTCCTTGGGCAAGACACTTAACCCACCTTGCCCTCACTGTGTGCGTACATTGGTGTGTGAATGGGTGAGTGGTTCCTTAATATAAAAGTGCTTTGTGTGTCTTGAAGGTCGTAAAGCGCTATATAAAAATGTGACTATTTTCCAACGATAAGTCAATATAGTAATTATCGTGAAAGGCCTACAAGCAGGTGGAAAAAAAAGTTACATAGTGGATTTTGAACGATAAATTCTAGTCTGGCCTATTTGCTGATTTGCCAAAACATGTGTTATGTATGTCGCAGTCTTTTACTAATACACTGAATATTCTCAAACGAATCAATAACCTCTCCTATCAGTTCTTTATGCTGCTGTGTTAACTAACAAATCCCCTTAAATGACATGTTTCCACATTACAGCTAATGCAATCTGTGCTCATTTGCTGATAGGGCAAAATCCTCCCTGATGGTGAAGCAGCCAGTGTTGTGCCTATTACAGGAGAACAGGGCTCATCTTATTGAATGGGGTCACACATCTGACCTGGTATAATGCAGTTTTACTATCAGTGCTGGAGGCGCCTCTGCATGGGAGTCAGGGGTCTCTCAGCTAAACACACTCACACACACACACAGTTACACACATCAGCATTCACGCCGGGGTCACTGCAGGGATGTTATGAGACAATAAGCACTTTCTCCTATCAGAAGGGTCAGCTTCCTTGACCTTTGACCCCCAGAGATGGTTCATCGTAGACGGTCCACCCCCACCGTGTACGTTCATGGGTTATTTTTACATAGCGATTCAGCTAATTGGGTTTACAATACTGCGATATAAGAATGATAATGTGAAATGTGTGCATATGGAAGACATAGAGATGGACACTATATTGCAGTTGCCTTTTGGATTGGAGTAACTCTTGTATATCTTTTTGAAGTGGGACATATTATGAAAAATGCGCTTTTATGAGGTTTTAACCATGTAATGAGGCTTGAGAAAATATCTGATTTCACCTACCCCCTGTCTCCTCCCATGGCTCTTCACCTACTTGCAGTTTTTTTTTTTTTTTTTTTTTAAATCCAGATTCTGGGTCATACATGTAAAGTTTATAATATAAAAAGCATAATATAAACACCAAGTTAACACGTACACTTCAGACCTGTTTAGAAATGTGATACTTGTTAACGTCATACTTGAGTCGTATGTGTAATGTACTGCTCCTGGGTTTAAAATGTGCACTGTGACTTGAATTTTGATTTGACGGAAAATAAGCAGCAAATCTGATGGCAAAGAATCGCAATAGCTTTCTGAAAAAAAAGTGTAATTCGATTTTATTTCTCCAAAAACTTGCATCCTTATGTATTAGAAAATAAGCCATAGACTGTATATATAAATGGACATGGCTAACCTGCTAGCCACCGCGTTCCATCAACTCTGGCTCCAATTCACTCTACATTATATAACCGTCGCCCCTCTCTCTGTAACTACTACAGTGAGCATTGTCATTTTGGTTTTAAAATGTTCGTATTAACCTGCTCTACATACATGATCCTGTGTTTTTATTCTTTTTTCCTGTTTGTCTGTGTCCAGATATGAACATTGATAAAAGACAAATCACCTGTCTTTTTTCCTCGAGGTTGCTCCTGTTAGCATTAGCAACAGGTTTGATCGACAGCGTTCCTCAGCACTCACCCCCTGCCAAACCAGCGGCGCAGTCAGGGGATGAGGTGTTACCTTCAACAGCTTCGCTCCAGATTGGCTCTTTGGTTGCTATGATACTCGCAGTCAAAATTCCTAATATGGAAATTCGGCCTTATAATTGCTATCCTCGATGAGCTTCATTTGACCAGAGCCGCTTCACTTCTTCCATTTCTTTATACAGTCTAAGGAATAAAAGCACACGAAATCAGCTGTGTAAACTATATATAAAGGTGCTAAGCAAGGGGCAGTACAGCTGGGCACTGTATCAATAACAAAATACACTGAAACAAACGTGTACTCTTAGTGTGAGTAAGGCATTGTGCAGACTTCCATAAACCTCAATCAGATAAACTCACACTCAAATGGATGGGTTTCAGCCTGATGAAAAACAGGACTGCTGCCGCTGCACATAACATATAAACCAACGATTCTTTTGAATGGTCAACATCCCCATGAAATAATACACTCGGTTCTTGTTTCAAATGCATATAAAACAAGCAACAAGCACACTCTACACTGTATAATTAGTCTGTGTATTTGAGCAGTCGCACCACAGCATACAGACTATCTACAGTCTGTGTGTGTGTGTGTGTGTGTGTGTGCGTTCGTATCCCCGTGTGTGAAGTGGCTGTGCAGTGTTTGTAGCGTTTAGAGGAAATTAGCCTGTGAGCGTAGCCTCGGCCACAGCAGATAGCGGGTCCCCTCTCCAGGCGGCGTAGCGTATTGATTTCTTGTTGTGAGGAGTGCTGTTCAAGCCCCATTTAAGATTTCCATCCAGCCCGCGGTCCCGGTGTGCCAGCCAGCCGTAAATTAGGGAAATGGCACATTCATCACGTGCGTTATTTTAAGAGACTTTGGACACACTAGCGAAGACGGACGAGGAGCAGGTAGCATCCACAATGGAGTGTTCACGTCAAATTATTAACATTGCCGTTGCTATATCAGGACATAGAATGAGGACTTCATCTAAATATACCAACCTATTTTGTGTTACCTGGAATGTTCCGCAGTATGATATTATTCCTTCCATTTGCACAATACATATACATACCTTGAAAAACATTCTTACCTCGAGTAGGGTCAGGTTTCATCTGCAGCTTGGCTTTACCCAGTAGTCTCCATTCAACAGGTTTAATGACGCACAATGGAACATTCAATCTAAGCAAAGCTAAAGCATCTCCATGGAAACAAGCATGTGACTCCTTGTCGTGGGTTAGATGTGATTTAGGTCCTTCTCAAATGAATCAGATTTGCTTTTCAACAAATTGGCTAACAAAAACACAGTGATCCTAAGATAAGGTTGAAATTTTCATCCGCTGCAAAAACGGATTTAAAATGTCTTGAGTTTTTGATACTAGTAATAGCTTTCGATTTTGGGATTCATTTCACAGTACAGGAGGGCCGGCCCTAGCTTTCAGGGGGCCCTAAGCTGAATTTGTCTCTGGGGGGCCCCTGACAGCGGATGTATCCTGGCTCTGCTATAGGTGATTCACATTTGACACATTATGACTCTGCTCTCATCACCTTGACCACTTGTATTTTCATTTCTATGACCATCATCAGACTGAAAACATCCAAAATGTCACAAATACTATCGCCACAAGAACAGTGCACAAACAAATAAGGGGGGTCAAGAGTTTTGAAATTCTAGACAAGTTTCTGCTGTATTTTAATGTGTTCCAGTGGGCGACAGTGGGCTTAAATTTGCATTATAAAGGGTCCTTGCACCAGTGTAAACACATCGCTGCCCTCACCTCTGCCCGACTCAAAAACAAATGTAGCTGCAGCAGATATTTTGCTACTGTACATATAGAATAAATGTAACCATTTGAGAGGGATATTTAGGCTGTTGTAAACACACAAGCCATGTGTCCAATAAAACTTGATACATTATTTTCAATATAAATATATGGGCTTTTGGGGGCCCTCTGGTGGCCTCAGGGCCCTAAGCAGGTGCTTAGTCTGTATAGGCTGGGCTGGCCCTGCAGTAAAGTTTAAATAAACAAAACAAAAAAACAAAAAAAAAGGTTAATTTTTACTTAATGGTCATAATTAAACCAAGTGAAAAATTTATCCTTGCAAGTGAATAAAGTCTAAAGTATGCAAAAAAAAATAAAAAAATTAAATTGCTTTCGACTCCTAATATTCTGATACTTTGTGGTTTGTGATTTCTGGCCTTATATTGAAAGCATGGTAAGAAAACAAGACTTCAGACTGTAGTGAATTGCACACTTTTCAGTTGTCTGCGTCTTTGTGTGTTTGATTTGTTCCGGGTGTTATTCTTGCTATGGCCTGTGATTCCATTGTACCCCTCTCCCCCGTTCAGCCTCCTCTGGACTGGACTGCTCCATGTTCCACTGTCCCCATGTTCCTGGAGGATAGTGATGCTTACATTGTGTGTAGGTGATAATAACAGATGTGCTGTAGAAGCCAGGATATAGCGACATCTCCAAAAGCTCTACTAAGATGTCACTATTCATTCAGTATTGGCGGGGCCTGAAGCCTTGTCCATTTACATCCTAGAGTGGGTTTTTTCTGTTAGGCAGGATTTTCTATATTTGTTGTTATTATTGTTATTAAAATATAATGGTGATGTGATGAGATACTAGTGATGATGGCAATAAGGCAACGTCAAAAGACATTGGAAGCCTTGAAGCACAAAATACACCAACATGGGTTTTTCTAGGCATCACTATGGCAAAATACAAACTTGGCCCCTCTGACTTTTTTGACGTGGACGACCTAAAGCATCACTGTGCCAAATTCCGCGTTCTTCCTTGAAGGTAATAAGTTGTTATAAGACTTTGAAATGTCCGAAAATTTGGAAAATTTCCCATTACCCCAACATGAGCTTTTTCACGCATCACCATGGCAACCCAGTGAAAATTATGACATGGGTCTGATTGACTTTTTTGATTGGGATGACATGAATAGTCTTGATGTCAAATTTCATGTGATTCCATGAAACTAATATTTTTGTCATGAATGGGAAATTTTGGGATCACCATTAGGATGACATGGGCACTTTGGTGCATTGTCATGGCAGCACGGTACAAAAAATGACATGGGTCTGATTGAATTTATTGATTGAGATGACCCAATAGAATTTTGTGTCAAATTTCATAACATTTAAGAAAACTAAATACTCAGTCCTCCATAAAAATTAATTTGTTATTCTGTAGGGGGTGCTACCGTGCCAATTTTAGCAGTAATAAATACATTTTAGCAGTAATAAATATAGTCTGGTGGCTCAGAGGTTAAAGTACTTTCTCAGTCACCTTCACACTGTCTCGTTTGAAAATGGTGTGTGGTGTTGGTCAGTCTACCCCAGGGCATCTGTGACTATCATAGTGTCTTACCTCTACCAAGTATGGATTGAGTGAATTAATGCCCACTGTAAAGCGAGAAGTGCCCAAAAAAGTCCTATACATAGTTCCAATATTATCATTATTATTTAGTTTTTGTATAAATTAAACATTTACTGCACAGTACTTCTCTACGTACAGTGTAAAAGCATAAGTTTACTATCTAATCAGAGAGCTTATAATGGTGGCCCGGCCCTATCAGGACTCCACGAGCTCGCACCACTTACTGGAAGCAGAACATAACTGTTTGTGTTTGCTTCATGATGAATGGTGTCCCCGGGTCAGCATTCATCATTTGACTCCACTGACTGTAACCAATGGGCTTTAGTGCACTGTGCAATTATACTGTAATCCAGTGAAGGTGAGCGAATGCAAAGCCCCCCTGTGTACACATGCATGGCCCACTGAAGGGGGCTATTGTCTCCTATGTTAATTCTGCACCTTAATAAGCTGTGTGTGTGTGTGAGGGTAAAGAGAGAGAGTGTAGGCAGAGGAGGGAAGAGGAAAAGTGAGGGAAAAGGGAGGGAAAGAGTAAGCGCAAAGGGAGAGAGGACAGTGGGTAAGGAAAGAGAGATGGGAGGTAGAGGGAAGGCAAAGAGAGAGGGAGAGTGTAAGGGGCAAATGCTTAGGGAGAGAGGAGCGAGAGTGTGTAAGGAGTGAGAGAGAGGGCAAAAAGAGAGAGAGAGTCAGGAGAAAAGTAGAGAGGAGGGTTAGAGGGAGAGCAAAGGCTAGGGAGAGATGGGGTGTAAGCGCAAAGGCAGAGAGGAAAGAGAGATGAGACAGAGGGAGGGCAAAGAAATGGAGGGAGTAAGAGGCAATGGCTAGGAAGAGAGGAGAGAGGGTGCATAAGGAGTGAGAGAGAAGGAAATAGATGGAGGGCAAAGTGAGAGGGGGAGGAGGGTGAGGGGACATAGGGAGAAGGAGGCGTAAGAAGGAGAGAGACGGAGGGGCAAAGGGAGACAGTGAGGGGGCAAAGGGTAGCGAGAGAGAGGAGAAAAGGTGTAAAGATGGAAAGAGAGATGGGGGGGGTAGAGGGAGGGCAAAGAGATAGACTTAGGATGAAGGGAGAGAGGAAAGTGAGTAAGGAAGGAGTGATGCGGGGTAGAGGAAGGCCAAAGAGGGACAGAGGAGAGAGAGTGTAAGTATGGAAAGACGGGGGATAGAGGAAGGGAAAAGTGAGAAAGTAGGAACAAAAAGAGGGGGGACAGAGAGGAAAGAGGAGAGAAATAGATGGAGGGCAAAAAGAGAGATAGGAGAGAGGGAGGGGCACAGGGAAAGCGAGGAGGGGAGGGGAAAAGTAAGAGCAAAGAAAGAGAATAAATGTAGAAAGGGAGAGAGAGCTGTGGGTAAAGGGGAAAAGAGAGGGAAAGAGATGGAGAGAGTGAGGAAGGAGAGAAAAAGGGGAGAGGGAGAATGGCTTTCTTCGACTTCAATTTCACGCATATTTTCTTTGAGGCTAATGAGAGCGCTAAACACGGCGCCAGACTTTGGGCGGCCCTCTTGAAGCCGCGGCATTTGCACACACGGCAGCACCTTGTCACCGTCGATGAAGTCCTCCTACCTGTGTGTGTGTGTGTGTGTGTGTGTGTGTGTGTGTGTGTGTGTGTGTGTGTGTGTGTGTGTGTGTGTGTGTGTGTGTGTGTGTGGGAGAACATGAATGGGAATACTGTGTGTAAAGGTTTAAATGGGACAAAACTTGTTACCTATTCGGTGGCAATGTTAAAGGCCCATATTACACTATTTTCTGATCTATGTGATATCGTTTCCTCATCAAAAACATACCTGGAGTTGTGTTTTGTTTCATTCACACATGTTTAACACACAAATCCTGCATATTTAGGTATTAGGTTCTTCACTCCGTTCCACCTTGTGATGTCATGTGGTAATACAGGAAGTGCTTTACTGCGTTTCTAAACTCCATGCACCTTCACTAGAATTGTCTGGATAATTTCAGCCTTGGAATTGCTCATCTCTACAAAAGAAAAGGTAAAACGTAGCGGTTACCTTGAGAACTACTACTACATAACATCACATATTAGACAAATTAATAATAAAGGATTACTCCGACGTGTGTGAATGAAACAAAACACAGCTCAAGTTATGTTTTTGATGAGGTAATGGCATTATAACATGGCTTAAACCTCGCAAGAGTCAATTTTTGCATAATGTAGGACCTTTAAACTGTGCGGCAACTGTCAAATGTATAAAATAAATCCACTTTTTGTTATTGTATTTTGGTGGCACCCATCCAACCTTTCAGTAGCGATGGAACATTCACTCTTCTCGAGACCTTGAGCTAGAATGCGCCGAGGGAGAAATCCAAACAGAAAAACCACGACATGGAATTGAACCTAGGACCTTTCTGTCACCATATATACCTTTATATTGTCCTCACTTTGTCAATACGTTGTTGTCTATTACATACACACTCGCATATATATTTGAGCCACATATGCAGTCTCTAGTAGAGCGGGGACGTGATGCAGCCAGCATTTGAAGATATAAATACTCATTCATCCGTTTTCCTGCAAGCCTGTCACAATCATTACTGTATCAAGTTATCGCTCAGTATATGAAACATGGATCTATATATTTTTGGCCTCAATATTTATCTTGTGTACTTTTTTTTTTTTTTTTTAGCCATTTTTATGTAAGAAGGACAGATTTGAGCTGTAGAGGGTAGAATAAATAACTTCTATGGCTGATTATGAGTAGTATTTGTTTGTTGCAGCTCAATATTTGTTCATATTTGAAAACTGGTTTACTGGGACTATCCTGCTTTGTGTCAGTGGTGTAAAGTAGTTTCAGTATTACCGTATCGCAACATTTTCTCTAGCAATATACGGTACAGTACTTCAATACAGGTCTACTTCCTGATGCACTGGATTTACATTGGGCAAATGCCTGTTATAAAGTACTGTAGTAATATTTCTGCACTTTTACAGTCACTTTACAACTGTCTGATACTTAGACGTCAACTAATACCTTTAAAGTCATTTTTTGGCTCATTGCATTGCCAACATTATCTTTCATTATTGGAATATTTCAAAAATATTGAGATATTCACTTTTGCCGATTTTGCCCTCAAATCTTTTGTGTTACTATGCACTGAATTTGAAATATCTTGCAAACTTTTATATGAAGTATTTAGTTTGTATTCCATCTTGTATACATCTTGATCACCGCCTTGGAACAAAAGAGTAGGTTTAGTGACTGGCCTGAACAATGGCTGTACTTATGGTTTGTGTATGAAGAACTAGATCTAATAAATGGTTCTCTTATATAATGCAATTTGGATTATTGTTCACTAAATTTGAAACTAATTGTAACTTGCGTAATTAGTGTTTTGTTTGTAATTCGCCTTGTACACATCTTTGCCACCGCCTTGGAACAAAAGAGTAGGTTTAGTGACTGGTCTGAGCAATGGCTGCACTTATGGTTTGTGTCTAACCCAGTGGTGTCCAAACTTTTCTCATTAAGGGCACAAATAAAAACACGGACAAAGCTGAGGGCCGACTGAGGGCCATAGACTGGTCACCAATACAGCGAATACTTCAAATCTGCGTTACTATTACAAGTTAGACTGAACCACTACATCTTTATTCATGCTTACATCCTCCGTTGGACACATTAAATATTTGCTATGGGCTTGTTAAAGTAGATTTTCAGAAATACAGTACAGTACAGTAAAAAGTACTGTTTCCGGAAGCTTGAAGGCCAAGAAAAAATGGTCCGAGAGCCGAATCTGGCCCCCGGACCCCAGTTTGGACATGCCTGGTCTGAACAATTACATCTAACATGGACGAATCTCTATTATAATATTTCAATTAGCTGTTCACTACATTTGAAACTAACTTCAAACTTTTATAATTAGTATTTAGCTTGTATTCCATCTTGTGCACATCTTGGTCACCACCTTGGTACAAAAGAGTAGGCTGGTAGTGCGACTGGCCTGAACAATAGCTGTGTATGGTTCTTGTCTGTTTGTCTCCACGGCCCCTCTGCTCCGCTGCCACTCACCCTCCTCCCGTGTGCGCCTCGTCACCACGGCGATGACACCCTCCGCTCTAATGTGCTCATTAGGCACTGCACAGCTCACACGTAATTGATAGCTATGACACATATGATGCACACACACACAATTGCAAAAAACAGGTTCCTTTTTTAATGCTGCAGTAGAAAACAAGGTTATATGAAGTCATATAATGGGGGGTTCATTGTCAAGAACAACAACAACTGAAAAACCAAAGAAGGAAATGAAAGGACGAACTGCACAGAATTCATAACAGGGTCTGTGCTGTTTACATGCCAATATTTTACACATAAAGTTTTTTTTTTTTTTTTTTTTTTCCATTTCAACACTGGCAGCTGTCAGTTACTTCACCAAATTAACTGCCAAAAATGTAGCAGAACTTGTCACTCAATAGGTTAGAGTTACCATGGTTACCTTTCATATCCCCAAAAGATAAAGCTGCAGTGTGGATTCATGGCAAGGTAATTAGACAGGGGGAAAATAGGACCAAAACTCAAAAAGCATTCAACAATAGGAAACAGAGTGCTTATAAATAACTTTATAAAGTAACATCTTTTGTACAACCTTTAATATTTCATACAGCGGCACATGAGTAGTGTCTGGTAAAAAGACGTTTAACCCTTTGAGCACGAGGTGGAAATTCATCAATTCACCTGTCGTCATCCATTTTGTGTCCAATTTTCTTTTGATTAAATAACACATTTATAAAACTATTGTGCAAAAACAATTTTCTTCATATACTGTCAACCAGTAGATAGTCATTATCTTTTTTTAAATTAAAAATATAAAAAGATGCATAATTTAGACATGAATTAATTCACATTTTATATACATATGTTACACAGACCTGATTCAGTGAAGGCCCCTGATCAACCAAAACACACAAATTTACTCATTATTTTAAACTTTAATCACAATGTGTCAAGTCTTTTCGATAAATTTACATACACATCTTAATTTGAAACACATCCTCCCTTTAAACTGCGCATAATCTGATCACACAATCGCTAATCTCAAATGTCTTCTGGAACCTTAGGAGAAGAAGTGCTTTGACGTACTCAGAGGGTTAAATTGAAATGGCTGACTTTGCACAAAACGTTTACAATAAAACCAAAAAAATGTGATGGCCAAAAATTAAAATTACAAAGTGCGCCAGATTTAGTTTTCAAATGTTCAACTAAACGGTTTTCTTTATGCATGCAGCTCAACACCCCAGTGATGTCAAAATATAAATGAACTCAATTCCACAAGTTTTCAAAATACACACCACTTCATTTTAAAATGTCTTTTTAAAACCTTCATATACAGAAGCATTTCAGTGACAAACAGCCCCCATCTGCACAATTTTGAAAAGTCACTTAGTTTCCATCAAACCAGAGCACAAAATTTGAATGTCTTGGGCCCCAAGTGAGTTATTTCACATAAAAATAACAAACTGCTACAACACAAATTTTGAAAAAGCATGTGCCAAAACTCAGAGCAGTAGTTTTATGGCATCCTTGTGCAGTTCTATCACATTTATGGTCCTTTTTCCATCGCCATAAAGGTCTGTGAGGGCTTGGGAGAATGTGAGCGAGGAAGAGTCAGACAGTACAAAAGATTTGCAGCATTGTCCTCAGTGAGTGCTACTGTTTCTCCAGCTCACTAACGTACATGAGATGATCCTCAGGGGATTTGCCATGAGTCTTGCTCAGGTGAAGCTTGACCGCATGCTTGCTAGCAAAAGTCCGATTGCACAGTTTGCACTGGTGCACTGCCCCACTTTCCTCGTCCTCGGGAGAGGGGGAGGGGGACTTGGTAGGGGGTAAAGAGGTGGGCACAGACGAGGGCAGGGAGATGGGTAAGGATGGGGGCAGTGCTGTGGGCAGAGAGGAGGGCAGAGGGTGGCTGGAGGGGTGCAGAGTAGAGAGCAGTTTTTCAGACAGTCCTTTGGTGTGTCGATGGTGGTTATGCTGTGAGATCTGGCTAAGCAGCTGCTCCCCGGACAGCTTAGCTAAGTCTCTTAAACGGAACCCCAAGTGGGATTCCAAGTGGCTGACATATGTGGACGGGGAGCGAATCTGTGAGGCACAGTCACTGCAGAAGAACACTGGATGACCTGAGTCCAAGTTCTTCAAAAACTTGGTCCCACCAGTTCTCCTTAGCTGGTATTTTACATTGGCCAACCAATGGGATATAGTTGTCATTGACAGACCAGTGAAGCGGGAGATGTGCATCCTCTCTTGGGGGCTTAAGTCTGACATCATGTATTTGCCATCACTGGTCTGTCTTAAACTGGACGCAAACTGGGCCTGAAGGATGAGGAGGTGCTGAGGGTTCCAGTTGGACTGGCGACCCTTACGTTTCTGGGCAGGAGATACGTCCTCGGTCTCCTCCTGTGTGGCACCTTCAATATCTGAGCGCTCAGACAGACTGGTCGGGGTGGAGGACTTTGAGACCACCTGACTCTCAGTTAGATTCCTCAGCATATCAGAGATATCTGAGAGAGCATTCTCTCGCAGAGGGGAGGAGGACATAAAAGAAGCTAAAGCAGCCGAGGCTTTGGTCATTGTCACGGCTGCAGACGGGGACACAGAGGAAGGTGTGGAGGTGCTGGAGGACAGGGTGGTTGGACCCATAGGGCCGCTTGTGCCGTTTTTCTCACCGTGTTTACCCTTGGTCAGATCTATGGGTTGGTCATTGCTTACATGTTGCTGGTAGAAGTAGCGCTCCTAAGTGGTCATTGCTGGGTTTCTTGCTCTGGGCTGGTGGTGTGGAGGCAGCTACTGCAGCTTTCTCTGCCAAACTGTTACTCATTTTGAATAGCATGCTCATAGGGTCCAGAGAAGGTAAGGCAGGCTTAGCAGCCTTTCCCAGGTGCACGTTCATTACAGACTGCAGAGCGCTGAGGGGGTTGACAAAGGGCTGCTCTGGGGGTGGGTGGTCTGTGATGATGGCTGTGCTGCTGCAGAGCATAGAGGGCAGAGGAGATGTGACTGAGGGGGAGTCCACACCATTCTCCACACACTCCTTCACCTCTCCATTTGACTCTCTGTGGTTTGTGTCTGCCTTCTCCACCACAGCCATGTCCTCTGGAGATTTACAGCCCCCTGCTCTGCTTTCTTTGGGGGATTCTCCTCTGGCAGACTCCCCTGCCTCACTGGTACACGGGGACGGAGTGGTACGCCTTAATGGTGAGGCTTTCATGGTAGCGTTGGGTTCTCTCAGTTTTTCTTCCACTTTCGCCACTTTTTCTGTCACCTTTTTCACTAGTTCTTCCATAGCGTGAAAATTATTCTTTGGCAATGGGGAAGTCTGACGGCTAGGAGGGGAGATAAGAGGCTGGTTTTTGCCTGTGGGAGAGAGGATATCACCACCGGGAAACATATATTTTAGAGGAGAATTTTTGCCAGAGTTGCCGAGAGAAAGTTTCATAATGTTTGGTAGCTGGTACGCTGCATGTATACTGGGATAACCCCCCCAACTTGGAGCTCCATTCTGAGCTTTGTTGATGGCTGAGGTAACAGTGTTCTCCAAGGACTTGAGAATGTCCAGACCTCCTTTAGGGCTTTCATCCAAGTCCTCCTCTGTCAGATAAGAGTATTTGGAGGAAATATCAAACTTCTCTTCTGTCTCGTCATCACATCCCGCCTTTCTGTCTTTATTTACGACACCGCCATTGTTGATCAGGGACTCTTTAGTGCACTCTTCCTCTTTCTCCTCCTTTTTAATTTCCACCGCAAGAGCCGAAGGAGAGATGCTAACAGGCGGCACTGGGGCAGGTGGAGGTGAGAAGGTCGTTGCCGCCAAAGGAACTGACTGCACCTTTTCTTCAGTTGTTACACTGTTTGTGGTAATAGGTGTTGGAGACTCAATAATTGGTTTGCCCTTTTTAATGGCCGAGTTGGTAACTTTAATAAAGTGTCCCGTAACCATCATATGAGCTGTTAACTCTTGTAGCGTATCATGTGAACTGCCACACTCCATACATTTCAGTATCTGTGATTTTCTCGATTCAAACTGCCAGGCGTAGCTAGCCCCATTTTGGTGTCCATAGCGGTTGTTGGCTGTGATATAAGGGTTGGCGTTTTTCTGTAGAATATCATTGGAATCATTCAGGGAGGACGGTTTAGGCGTGTTTGCTCCATTTGAGTCTGGCGAGCTGGGAATGTCAAGTTCAATTGGCACCTTTTTCCTGGCGTTGGAGATAATCTTAGCTGCCACTGGCGTAACTGGTTCTTTCAGAGGCACTTTCTGATAGTGTTTAGTCTTGATCATGTGTACACTTAGATCTTGGAGGGATTCAAAGGAGTGGCCACAATACATGCACTTTAAAACTTTCTGCGCATCCTCCTTCCCTTCCATTTCTAGCAGCGACCTCTTCCTGGGTTTGGACCACCGCCTGGTACCCTCACTATCCGTCTCGTGGTTATCGTCACGGTAATGGCCTGTCTCGTTCATGTGCACCGTGAGCTCCACCAGCGTGTCGTAAGCGGCGCTACAGTCTTTGCAGCGGAACTTGCTAGCGCCGGTGAAAATGGAGCCGTAGAGTTTGGAACTTTGGCGGTACAACTGGACGGTGCTGAAGAGATTGGGTTCGGTAGAGGCGGTGGACACTGCTACTACGGGAGTTTGTGGGATCATGGCCAGTCTGTTGTGGTGGTTCTGCGAGGCCTGCTGGAGAGTTTTAGCTATAGCCGTTTGGTGCCAATCATAACCCCCACTGCCACAGCTACTGCTACTGCTGCTACTGCTACTACTGCTGTGACTGCGCTTCTCCGGCTGTTCCGGGGGTTGTGTGAGGTTTAAATTCAGAGTGGACCAGTACGAGTTGGTGAGGAAAGAGGTGTAAATCGCTTTCATTTTCTCCAAGCTGTCAGCCACTGATCCTGTCGCTACTAACATTGCTTCATCCGAACTTACTGGCGTGGAGGAGTTGGCAGCTGCGACTGACATGGCGGAAGACAGAGCATTCGAGGCGTCCTTGGAAAGAAGGTCCTCGTTTTTAAGGGACGAGCTTTCAAAATCAGACATCCTGTCACTGGATTCACTCAAGTGCGACTCGCTGTCCAGCTCCTGTCCAGAGAAGTCGGCCGCGTTCGGGGAGTCATGGAAACCAGTGGAACCCGGTCTGTCTTTGAGAAGAAAGTCTTTTTCTTGACACAGAAACTTGGCACCAGGCTCGTCTCCCTCTTGAGCTGAGTCCTCTCCATCCAGGTCCTCCTCCATCAAGACAGCCTCCTTCTCATCTTCAGGGACGTACGCTGTTCAACAAGAGACAGAAAAAAGACTGGTTAGGGACAGAAAATTGATTGATATGAATAGTTTGTTCTGAAATAACTGATGAAAACACAAACCTAATATGGTTTAGTTATTCTCTAGAGGAAGCAATCATCCACTAATATTTACAGACAGTATTTCATATTATGAGCTGCTGAGTAACGTATTTACATTGACATTGTATTCATATTGAAATCAAGTCAAAACCCATCCCCACCCATTGGTCTTTGTTCGATGCACCATACAGGCACAGAGAAAGAGAGAAAGAGAGAGAGATGTGGAATGGAATGAGATGGAGGGAGGGAGAGGAGAAAAACGTCTCTTCAAACACAACTTGCCACCTTATTCTTCTCAAGGGGCAACAGCTTGAAATTAAAACTAAATTTGAAATTAATGAAGCACATTCTGGCGGTGGCGTTCGTTTCTGAAGTAATAAATTACTTGTATCAACCTCGGAGACAGCGGTTCCTGTCTGTCAATTAATATGTCTTACGCTTCTTCTGCAGACTCTAATGCATTCCCTAACAGACACTCTCGCCATTTAAATTAAGCATGCATTTTCACTCATTACACCGCTCAGCCCTCCTCGCCTCCTCGTAAATAAAAACGAATGCATGTACATTCGCCTGCAACAAATCTCGCCCTGCAAAACACATTCACTTCAATTACAAAAGATTAGAAAAAAAGTTTAGTTATTATTTACAGTTTAGCCAGAGGGAGAGGGCTCGAGGCTTTCGATATATATTCAAATCTTTCTAGTTTAAGAGCAGTACAGCGGAAATCAACGGGACGATGTATCAAGATAAATTATGGGTTCGTCTTTTTTTCTGCACACACAAATGTTCGCTTTTTGTTCATGAGTAGGCGTCATAAGATAAAGCAACATCACATGAAAGCTGTTAAAATGCTAGATTTGTCAAGAATACGAGAATAGGTGCACACTGCAGTCATGAGCTAGCTAGAGTAGATAAGGATTGGGGTGTTTGTGAACATCAGCTGCCTTGTGCCTAGCATTCCTCTGGGAAACAGGCCATCACTCATGTAACCTGGTATGTAAACAGTGAAGACGGCCAGTGGAGCGGGTGTGGTGAGGACAGTTGTAAACACGAAAGTAGGGGTGGTTTTGAGTTAGTATCTACAAAAAAGAAAGAAAAAAAAAACAGATTTGAGATGTTTTTTTTTTTTTTTTTAATCTAGAGTTCACTGTGCATGTTTTAAATTAGAAGTCGGCCATTGAGGAGAACACTGATACTGATGTTTAGAAGATATGCAAACCCACATAAATTGCTAATAATAATAATTTTAAAAAAAGATAATAACGATAATATATATTTTAAAGTTGGAAAAAGAGTTGATAAAATGTTTTTAAAAATCTAAAAAATAGCTTTTTTCCTCAAACAATGGCTTACACTGATTTGTGCAACTAACCACATTTACAGACACATTTCTGCACATTTGTGAAGAACTACAAAATATATTGATTGCGATTAGCCTTGCAACTCTACATCACTTCTCTAGCAGGAATAAATCCACCCAACTCGGCGCAAAATCTGGTGAAAGTCCGACACAGACACTGAAACACTGATAAGAAATAAAATGCATCCCGAGTAGTTGAATGCCAAATCACACCTACAGTTTGGCAAAAATAGTGTCGTGTGCACAAAATACCCAACGCTAGCTGCCAGTAGTGTCATCCAACACACTTCAACTGTTGCACACTCCAGTCCCTAAGTGCGCCGCAACTCGTGTGAGGCGGTGTGTGCGGTCGTCAACGGCAACCCCGGGAGAAGGCTCTGTCATTGTCAGGCCACTGGTTGCCGACGGCGATGATGCGACAGTGCCGTGGGATAAACATATGCACAGAGACACAGATATCCCAGCAAACATCACATCTCTCTCTCTCTCTCTTTCTCTACCTCCTTTTCTCTCTGTCTCTTCTCTCTATCTCTCCACTAGTCTACTGTATATGCGATACCGCTCTACTCTTTGCCTCGGGCGATCTCCGGAGCGCCTCTCAAAAATGTCTGCTCCACTGTTCAATGAAAAGCATCTTCTGTGAGCACTTCAAACATGCTAGTTCATATTAAGGTGTTTAAGAACAGTTAAAAAATGAAAAGTGCTCTGCTGTTAAGTGCAACTACCCAAAAATGTTCACGTGTTGAATCAAATATCAAAGTCATTATGGACATGGGGTTATATTTTGAAACACTGATCAGGAGGGATTGTTAGTAATGGTCAAAATATCTACTTCAAATTGATTTCTGTCATGTTTCAGTGTTAAATACTATAGACAAAGAAAAATATTGAGTAGAATTGTATTTCTACTTTTTTTTTTTTTTCTTTGCAATATTTGAATCAATAGTCACTTCACAACTAACGTTTTACATAGTGTTGGTTTTGTGAATTGCTTATAGCCTCTAAGCAAATTGAGAAACAAATTAGCTCAGTCCGTTCTCCTACAGTTAGATGTGTTTTAGCAATTCAGCCATAACATATTTTTTTATTATTTAATTTTATCAGTATAGAATTATTTTTATTTATTTTTTTTATTTTATCAGTATAGAATTTTTTTTTTTTTATTCAACTTTTTTTTTTTTTTTTGTCAGAATAAGTACAAAAAAGACAACAAAAACAACATAACCCTTAAATCAACAACCTATTCCACGCCCCTACATCTCCTCTCCACAGAATAATATTTCTCAGTGATTTCTTATTACTGTTATAAATACTCAAAATTCTGGCCTATTCAAAAAAAAAAAAAAAACATAACGCATAACAATTCTTGGAGACCCCTTTACTTTGCTTAGATCCACAACCTTTTCTCAGTTTCTATCTCTCCTCCACCCCTCCTCTCCCCTCCTCTCCCAGCTTGTGCGAGACATAGTCTGCATACAGCCAGGCAGCCAGCCCCACATGTACACGCCATCTGTTCTGAATCAGCCAAAACGACAGCTGTTTAAGAGAACAATGCTCCGGCAAAGGGAAGAACCCAACAGCACAGCAGCATGGCGCACACATCAAGGCCCAAAAACATCCACGCGAAATCTCCGATACACCTCTTCGAATTAGCTGCCTTTTGGTGATAAGAACGGGCCTGCTATAGAAATGCATGAGGAGACAAAAACGGTTGCCAGGTCTGAATGAATCCAGCGTGTAGGATGTGTATACTATAATGGTGCACACGACTCGTTTCGGGATTTGTTTAAGGAAGTGGTAGTGAAATTTATGGTAATGGCTATGGTAGTGTCAGCATGAAACAGGCGAAATCGTGAGTTTTATTCTTTGTTTTATGAGATTATGGGGTATATTAATACAATAATCAATAACTGCGCCTTTAAATACATTTAAAATTTCAAGTTCATATTAGTCTATATATTGTAATCTTTGGCAATTTCATTTTATTTCATTGCATGTAACCACAGTTTTTATGCAACGTAATAATTCGCATTTAAAACAATCATTTTATTATTACATGTTATATCTATTTTTGGGTCCATATGCCTACTAACAAAATAAGTAGAAAAAAGACAAAAATACAAAAATTTAGTTGGTTTTACAGTACCAACCTCCAAAAACAAACTTTGCCAACCTCTGAATTACAAATTGCTAGTGATTGTTGTGCCAAATTTTCACTTTTACACAATTTACGCTTTTCTAATGTCGTATTGACAAGGTTTATATTACGCAGCACGCCCGAAATCAGACATTAACCGGTGTAGTAGAAGTAGCAGAGACATGGGAGAGGATATCCAAGAAGAGAAGCAAGTTTTGGAAGAAAGTCAACACTAGCAAGCACCCCCCCTTTTCTCTCTGTCACACACACACACACACACACACACGATCCCTTAGGCCACTGGCTTTCGTCCAGGCTACGAGGTCCACCACCATGACCCAGCACAGTGCGATAAATATGGACACTCACACACACACAAGCACATTCGTATCCACATGAAACCGCCGGAGTGGAAGAAGTCTGGGCCAAGCAGCACACCACGCATCCAGGTGCTCTTTTAATTAGCAAGGAGAGAGGGGGGGAGAGAGAAAGAGAGAGGGAAGGAGAGAGAAAAGGAGGAGGGAGAGCGGGAGAGAGAGAGGGAGGAGGGAGAAGGGAGGGCAGCGGGGAAGGAAACCAGGTTTGATCTCATTTTCAGCAGAAGGAGACCAGCTGAGATAGCTCATTCTGATAGGAAAGGTGAGCAAAGCAATAAAGACGCCATGCTTTTTACCAGATAACAAGCCATGGAGAAAATGATGCTGGGAGAAACCAAACAGAATTCTGATTTCTGTACAGGCAAATGTGTTGGAGAGTCCATTTGCAAATATCGATATGTGTGATATTTGTGTGTGTGTCCTTAAGCAAGACACTTCACCCACATTGCTGAATATGAATGCGGTGTGTGTGCGTGAGCCGATGACGCAGATTGGCAGCCTCACTTCTGTCAGCCTGGCCCAGGGCAGTTGTGGCTACGATGTTAGCTATGTATCACGAGTGTGGAGTGAATGAAGAAAGCACAAAATTGTAAATTGTTGCTATTATTTGTAGAAGTAATATTAGTATTATATATTATTAATGATTTCTTCAAGGAGGCATGGAGCAATGTTTTATCTATTGCTCTACACTAGACTCATCTTTTGAACACTGCTAGACAGACTAAATTACAAGCCTTTTTTTCCAAATACCACTTATCTGTTTTTGCAAATGAACTCTCCTTTTGCGGAACAATGGTGTTTTTTGATTGTCAGTTTCAAACAAATGTTTGAGGAGATAAAATGCCAGGTGTGAAGTGCTCACTGGACCGTGGCTTTTTAAAAAGAAGTCGACTTGATCCGTGCCCAATTCCACCACGCATCATGGACTTTTTACATCAGTTAAGCTTTGTGGACCAACTATAGGATTTCGGTAAACAATACATATTTATTTAATTTATTTAAACACATTTTTTGAATATTTTAACGCTGTATTTGGTAAAACAGGGAGTAGTAATATGTAAGGTACTCATAAATTCGACTAGCTGTGAAAGAACTCAAAGCGCTTAAGCTTGAAATGTTATATAACCGTTTAAAACTAAAATTCACAACTAAAAATGAGCATGTTGCTTTGTAAAAAAAACAATATTGTTGCCAAATCGAAATCCAATGCCATGTAGTACTTTTGAACAATGCATTTTGATTTCAGTATAACGCAGTGGAAGCAGTAACTGACATATTTGAGTTGTTCATTGCAAAGAAAAACAGATAATTTAATGGAGTAGTGTGTTAACGCATTGCTGGTTTTCCTGTTGTGGCTTAAAAAACGTAATGTAGTTAGATTTGGAGAGTTTTTCATTGCAAAAATCATAATTTTTTGACTTTTTTTTTTTTTTTTTTTTATCTCACTCTACTCTTCAGATCCTGCTGCTTCTGTACTTGTCATAGTCTCTGTCCCTCATCCAATCATAACAATATTCACAGCCAAAAAAACCCCACACAAACCGCCCCAGTCATCTTATTGACATGCCGTTTATTTTTATTAAGTGCTTTTCCCCAAAAAACAACTAAGGCACTTACGCTATGAAGCTAACCTTATGTAAATTCCACAGACCATGTTGTAAACCAATGCACTGAAGTTATGTCATAGCAATGCATAAGTTACTCTTATATAATCTCCCAGCATCCCAATCGGACCGACCGTCACGTCCGCCCATATGTTTGCACTTGAATTCCTTCCTTGAATTCTGTCACATTTTGGTCCCCTGTATACGTGCACGTTCGCCCGTCACTCGATGAGACCCCCTAATCTCCGTCCTCACAGTCCCCCCTTTTCCCCCCACCCGCCTAGTCTCTCTCCGATCTCCGGCGCGAGCCACGTTAATGAAGTTAATTGAATCCCAGATCAATAATGCTTAATTATTGTGATTTGACATGCACAGACAAATTGGTAGAGTGTGTGTGTGTGTGTGTGTGTGTGTGTGTGTGTGTGTGTGTGTGTGTGTGTTTGGGGTGAGTATATGTGTCTGTGTGTGTGTATGGAAGGGGAGAGGGTTGAAGGAGGGGGTAGCGAGGGGGATTGGCGAGGCGTGCCATTGATCCCGGGGGGTGTTCCATCGACCTGTGTTTTCTGACGAATGGAGTTGTTCACTTCGCACGGCTACACGATGTACCCGGGCTGTAAAATATTTGCACTTTCACCGAGCTATGATACTGGAGGAGCAGGTAGCGCCGGAGGTCAAGGTATGGTCAAAAATATGGACCTGCAGTCTATCATAGTCTACTTATTTCTTAAAAGTGTATCATACCATAAAGGTGTTGTTGCTTTGCCTGGAATGTTCCACTGTTCTGTTTTGCATTTATTTAATCACAGGTGTTCATATTGCTAGAAAACTGATTTGGAAAGGATCATTCTTACGGCTGGTGAGCATGCCTCTCCACAGATCCAACCTGTGACTTGGTTCGCTGGGCTTGGATGTTTAAGTCTATACTAATGTGTAACATTCCACGTAAAGCATCAATATCACCACGGAGACAATCAAGCAAGGGACCCCTCTTGAGAAAATGTTGCATAGTGGCCTTTAATACCCATAGAATAGAAAAAAAAGTTTTTTGTTTTTTTTTAAGAATTACATTGAACATCTGACTAAATGAGTAAATATAATCCATATATGCATCTGCTATATCTGTCTTGAGATGAAGCGCCATTTCTGAATATTTTTTTTTTCTATTTTTTGTTTTTTTCCCCCACTATTATTAGCATATATGGGATTTTTTTTAGCTTTTTTTTTTTTTTTTTTAATTCACTATTATTAGCATATTTTTTTAAATATATTTTTTTAAATTCACTATTATTAGCATATATGGGATTTTTAGATTTTTTTTTTTTTTTTTATTTCACTATTATTAGCATATATGTGAATTATTTTTAGCTTTTTTTTTTTATTGAATATTTTTAGCATTTTTTTTTTTTTTTTTTTTTTTTTTTAACAAGTACCTAAAAAGCATGTGTCATGTGTCAGATTACAAACAACAAAGCATCAGTTTTAAATCCCATTTCTAGCACTGGATCAATACTCTACATTTGTCCTGAATCTCTTTGATAGACAGTTCATGATTACTGGCGTTTTGCTACTGAACGCATCTCCATTTCAAATTGTCAGGACACTGCGGAAACATTTTGAAGCAAAGCATTTTGTAAACAAACAACACTGCATCCATCACAGCGCAATAAAAATAGCCGTACATTTTTTATACTGCAAAGTGGAAATACCTACACTCCATAATACCCAGACGTGCCAAACGGCATTGACGAAAAATATTATTAGCATACTCTGCACTACCTAGCGGGAGACGTAGCGCTATAAAGAAGCTATGTACGAGATTGGATTCGGAGTGGCAACAGTTAGCATGTCTGACGGCGGCTACGCTAACACGCTACAGTAATATTGCAAGCGCAGGAGCAGTTGTTGCCCGCCAGCAGCAGCATATGTGTGTATACTGGAGGGGGAGAGTGGTGCTACAGCGGCTAATCATCTCGCGGTGCCACTCAGCTAGGAACATGCTGACAGTCTATTTACATGTTACTGCTCTGCCAATGGAGGAGAGTGGGTCTGGACTAGCTCACAGTTATGCAGATGTGTAAAACATTGGAGTGGGCAGGCGTTGCTTACGGAGCCGAAGAGCGGTTTGTACAGTGTGTTTTTGAGCACACAGTCAAAAATGTTTTTTTTCTGCTATGGTAAACTGAATAGGTACAAATATGGTCACTGCAGGAACGATCCCGTCTAATGACATTAATTACATTCGGGGCAAGTATCCATATATCCGAGTCAGGAATACCTTCTACCTTCAATTTTATTTATATAGCACATTTAAAATACAACTTGAGCAAACAAAAAACTACAAAACATGGGTAAAGAACAATAAAATGATGAAACGCCAAGATATCCTGTCTAGCTAGAATTAAATACCAGGGAGAAGAGGTGGGTTTTTAGTCTAGTTACTAAAAACCGCAAGGATCTAAAGGAGGAGAAGCTTCAAAATGCATAGCTAATTTTGGATAAACGACAAATATACAAGTAAATACAGTACTCTCAAAACAGTGGTAGTTAGGCATACTTGAATATTTGGAGATTTCACAAGCTACTATGACAATTTCTTGTTATATCGACTGTATCTCTGGATCAGACCTGTATTTTAACCATGGAATAGTTAGTCCATTGCTGTAACATTTAAAAATGGGTTATACTAGCTAATTATTTGAAGAGCAGTGTTTTCAAAAGCCAGTTTTAGTGCGGTAAAAACATGATTCCATTCCTCCTTGATCAAATTCACCCAATTTTACTTGGATTGGTGATCCTTGTAATGTAAAACGAAAAAAACACTATTATATAACTTATTTTCATGCTGTGTCTTGGTACGTCCTGGTATGTCTTCTATGTCTTATCACCACTTGCCACTATTGTACATGTATGGTCACTATGTTTCTATGTCTTGCATAAAAAAAAAAAAAAAAGAATAACCTAAAAAATTCTAATAATAATAAAAAAAACTTTAATAAAAAAAACCAAAAAAACCCCAAAACTATTGGATGTCTAAAAAAAACCAAACTCATATTTTTAAGCTGTCAACAGTTGTGTTAGGGCTGCACATTATATTGCAACTGAATCGAAATCGCTATCTGATTCGGTGCAGTTGTCAAATCGCAAAGACTGGAATCGTACAGATAAGAGAATGTCCTAAGCAAACGAAAAAATGTTCTGTCTTAGTGAAAAGTCTTGTACCTGTAGATACGCCTCTACAAACATGTTCTGAACGCACTGGGTCCTTGTAGTAGTAATTCATCTGTTCATGTTTCAGTCTTCTCTCAAATGTGATGCTTCTGTTCTTTTCAATGTGGACTCTTAAACAACCTTTTTTTTGCAATTATAATAATCACAAACACTGACATATAAACACTCTTTACCCCAGAATATCTCCAGTTGCCAAGTGTGTGTCAGTCCATAACTGCTCCTCTCTCCTTTGTTATTCAGATGGATCACACAGGGAGCAGTCACAGTCAAAGCCCAGAGCCCAGGGGCAGGCTGGGGTCATGAGCACTGGTCTCTGGGGAGATGTGCGTGGATGTGTGTCTCTTCATAGGAAAAGTCAGCGGGGTGTGCCGAGCCATGTCGAGCTGTGCCAGGCCAGGCCAAGCAGTAGATATCCGTCATACCCCCTGTCTTCTGTTTGCTTTTCCTCCTCTAAACTTCCCCTGTCCTTACCTCCCAGCTGCACCGTGCTACTCCTGCGTCTGTTACTGCTATTTTCATCCATCTACAACATACAGGCTATACATAGGTCTCAAAACGATGAAAGGTCAGGACTGTTGCAATAGCTATTAACAAACAAAACTAATTATTACAACAAAAAAAAACATTAAAAGGCAAACTGTGTGGATACAAGTTCCCACAAGAGGGCCCAACGAACACTTTGAAGAAATTGTAATATAGCGCTTTTCTACTTTCAAGGCACTCAAAGCTCATACACCAGTGTACGCAGAACCTGGGGGTAAGGTGGGTTAAGTATCTTGCCCAAGGACACACAACAGCATTCATCTGCTAGACTCGCACCGCCAACTTTTTTTAATTTTTTTAAAGTAGGATTCGAACCACCAACCTTCAGATCTGTGGGCCAACAGTTCCACACCAACTCAGCTACTGTAGTTAGTGAACTGAACTGTTGTTATGGGACAATAGAGTGATATATTAAAGAAAAAAAAAAACATATATAAAAAAAATAATAAAATAAAATAAAATAAAATAAAATAATAATAGAAGAATAGATTTTTTTTTTTTTTTTTTTTTTTTAAATACATTTAAGAATTCTGACTATGGATTACAGACTAAACTATGGCAAAAGCAGGTTTGAACTATGACCTTATTCTAAGCAGTATTTGCATTTTTTTTTTTTAAGATAGTTGACAGTTAGCATAAGAGCGCATCTGTTATTTCTGTATTTTCTTTTTGCACAGGGCACCCACAGATCTAGAAGCGGCCCTGCGTGTAAACCCCACACACACACACACAGCACGGTATATACCCATTCTTTTGTTTGCACTCCTGTTTGTGCATTTCCATTGTTGTTTTTTTTGGTAAGTAAATTGGCTCCCGGTTTTGCAAAGAACGGTGGCTAAGCATGCTCATTGAACTGCAACGTTTATTGATTAACCCAGCCGGGAAGTGGACGCAGTGGTGAGGAGAAAATAGCTACACGCATGTTTTCTTTTGCATGTTGCTATGGCTCAGTATTTGCATAAGATATAACACAGCATGCTCCAAAGTGGGTGGGTACACGGAATAAAAACATTTGAGTGTAAGATTGTGGTTTTAAACAGTGCCAGACTAACTGTAGCGCTCTATCTCGATGTCTCTCAATGCAAAAATTCTCAAAGGCACGGAAAATTAAAATGGCGGTTGTGTAATATAGATGTGAAATTCTCTTAATGCTCTGTTATACCCGGTGACAAAAAAATAACTTTCTCTGCCTATTCAACCACCAAGGTGAGCTGCTCAATGAGACGATACAGTTTGCATTGCAGCACTTCCGTTTCCAACATAAGTGGCAGAGATTTCAATATAAAACACAAATTGAACTGAAAAAAGCACCAAAAAAAATCAAATGTTAAACTTTTTTTTTCCCTGATATGCATTCATGTATTAATACAGTTTAATGTAATATATTTTTGTAGTAAAGTTGCCAATTTTCACATGCATACATGCGCCAAAACGGGTAGTAGCTCAGTTGGTCGAGTGTTTGTCCAGTTGGCGGTGCGATTCCAGCTCCTGCAAAAATGAATGCTGTCATTGTGTCCTCGGGCAAGACGCTTAAACCCAGCTTGCCCCACACTGCTGCACGAGCGTGTGTGTGTGTGTGTGTGAATGGGAAAGTGGTTCCTTGATGTAAAGTGCTTGGAGTGCCTTGAAGGTGGAAAAAGCGCTATATAAAAATATGACCATTTACTATTTACCATTGTACCGCGACCACAGAAAAACACAGTAAAAATGACACCTATTATACGGTAATACAAGACGTCACACTTGGAGTTATATCAACATAAGGGTAAAAACGTCTTTGTTTTCCATAGCTTGATAGTACACAACAGCCCATTCGCTCTACATCTTTCCCTATCTCTCTTTCCTCTCTCTTTTTGCAGTGCCTGGGTATCTATTACCTGCCAGTCTACCCTGATCTCTTTGGACAGCTTTGATCAAAAGATGTCATCCGACCTACTCGACTGGGCCCGCTAGGGAAGTTAGCAACGTTAGCCCTGGCGTGTACAGTCGTGTATGTACGTTTGTGTGTGTGTGTGTGTGTGTGTGTGCGAGCTTTTGGGAGTAAATCGCATAGTAGACTGGGTGTAAATAAAACGACAGGATCACTTTAAGGCCCTGTCAAGTAGGCAAGGGGCGATTATGATAACGCCCGCTCGGATCCAACGCAAACGGACACTGTTTAAATTCACTGGCTGGGACATAATATACATGATAGAGCTCTTTTTTTTTTTCTGCCTCCCCTCCTGTGTCTCTGTTTTGTTTTTCTTTCATTTTCTCGTCTCCTTTGCAATAATGTGCTCTTTCTATCACTCCCGCACTCTCCTTATGTTTTGTTTTCTGTTATCACTTTATAGGCTATTGCTCGGGCGCATCTGCTACGAACATACGGAAGCCAAAATGTTACTCAGTCACAGATTTTAGGTGTATAAAAAGGGCCGTGACCATGCCAACGTATTATGCTTTCCTAATTTTCTTGAATATTAAATACTAATGCGTTCTTTCCTCGTATCACTGGGTTTTTTTTTTCGTTTTGTCATCTCTTTTATAGGCTAGTGCTCGGTGTATCTGCAGCCAAGAAACAGAGTGTCATTCAAATACAGATTGCGCAACAACACAAGGGTTTGCAAGATTGCCAACTCATCACGCTAAACACGAACAGATTTACAAGCAAACGCTCTATATGCAGCTATATATAACATTGCAAAAAATGTATAAAATAAAACCAGGCAGACTCCCTCCTATCTGTCTGTATATATTTCTTTTTTTCATTGCAATAATCTCTTTTCATTCTTTTTTGATCATTTTTTTTTTTTTGAATAGTATCAACACAGACTGTACTATAAAACAAGAGTTGCAAGCTTGCCGTCATCATAGTATCCGCTACAGGTAGGCCAAAAGTATCCAAAACAGATACTAATCGTTACTACAACTAGTACCGGAACTAGATACTCATTTGAGCAGGTATCGATACTAAAAAGTCACATTCGCAAGATAGAAACGAACCTTTCCTGAATGATCTTGAGCTGTATCAGAAGTATTAGCCCACACAGTATAGTACTAGTATACGCCCACTGAGGGATTACGCAGATATACTATAAGGCCACATGGTAATATAAAAGAAAGTACAATTATTTAGTGCTGAAAATGATATTCTATTCTCATTGCGGTATCGGAATATCGAGGATCGAGTCTATTCCTTACTATCGAAATCGAATGTGAAATTTTAGTAACACCCCTCTACAAGCGAACGCTATAAACTACATACAAGAGTTGCTAAAACAGCTCCTTTTCCACCTCTCCTCCTACCGATCTCCCTCTCTCTCCCGTGTCCCTTTTTTTATTTTTCATTCCTTTTCTCATCTCCTTTGGAATAATGCCCTCTTTCTCTTGCTATCAAAACCCAAAATGTCTTCCAAGTACAGATTCTAGGTCTATAAAACAAGAGCTGCAACAGGGCCAAGTCATCATGCTAAACGCGAACAGATTTACAAGTGAACACTATAGCCACATACAGGAATACAACGTTATATTTGTTTAGCTTACACGAAATAGTTACTTGCATATTCTCTCTCTCTCTCTCGCTTTTATTTTGATTTGTTTTTTTGTTATCACTTTTACAGACTAGCGCTCGGTGCATCTGCTACGATCACCGAAACCAAAACGCCATTCAAACACAGATTCTAGGTCCATAAAACAAGGGTCCGCAAGCTTGCCAACTCATCACGCTAAACGCTACCGGTTTTTACAAGCGAATGCTATAGCCACACGCGGGGAAATTTTGAGGATTTTGATTAGCATAAGCAAAAACGTGGGGCTAAAATCGCGCAGATGTATACCAGAAGTGGCTGCATCTGAGCAATAAAAGGTGTGAAATGCGAGCGGTTTTAGGAGAAAGAAAAATGGCTGGCAATAAAGCAGGAAAACAACAGTGCTCTGAGGCAATTTAGACTGCAAAACACAAGCCATTAAGTTTGTGCATTATCTTTTAATTTAATCTTGAATGATTTATAATCCATCACGCAAGGCTTCAACCATATCCAATTATTCTGTGCGGCTTGATTGACAACAAAGGTGATTTATTAAGCTAATAAAAAGTGATGTGCAGGGCCGGACGGCGGAGCTCAGACACACTTGAGCGTTCACACCCTTTTTGTCCTAAGAGGGCCACGGTCGATATGTTTGTGTGTGCGAGGGGACTTCTTTTGAACAATCACTTAAGGGTCTATTAGAATGGCTGGGAAAAAAAAAACAAAATAACAAAAAACACAAAAAAGCTAATCGGTGAATGTGTTCGAACAGCTGAGGGGTATGACAATATGAGGGATCAAATGAAGTGCTGAACTGGCTAAATGAAAATTGTGCAAAAAATAATGAAACTAAATAAATATATAAATAAATAATACAATTAAAAAAATTTAAAAAAATAACAAAATACCCCCAAAACATCACAACATAAAGTCCTTACTATCAATGTGTTCATAAATAAATAAATAAATGAATACATAAATTAAATATAGAATTATACATGTAATTTGTGAATCTAGATTATTAAAAAATTAAAAATAGAAGGTGTGTTAGGTGTATTAGTTTCAGCTCCTCCCTTCAGATAGATATAAGCCAGTGTCCACCAGTAATCTGACCAGAACTAAAGAAGCAGCTTGGATGAGCAGCGAAACGTCTTCATACCTGGACGACTGATTACACAAACATAAATAGAAGGGTTAAAAAAAAAAAAAAAGGAAAATGAGATCTTATACATTGATTCAATATCTGTGTGTAATCCCTTAGTCGACCAGGTAAATTCCATAGTTCTATTTCAAAAGTTTTACAGCGACAACTTTTCGCCACCCATCCAACGCCAGCACGCCGAAGAGGCCACATTTGGATGAGCCGCAAAACATCTTGAAACAATAGTAGAAGAAACATATTAAATCTGTCAACTGGACAAAAAGTTGTAGGAGTGAGAACGTTTCACACATGAAGCCCCAAATCACTCATTAGGGGCTTGAATGAGAAAGGCTAAGTAGGACTCAGCCACAGTGCTCACTTAGTGTAGCTCAATAGACATAGCCTACATACAGAAAGTGGGTGTTTTAGGTGTCAGTGTAGTTAGTTGCTTCCTTCAGATAGATTTAAAGTAGTGTTCAGCAGTAATTTGACCAGTCAGATTTTATATTTTTATAGATCATACCTGGACGACAGAATTTTATTTATTTTTCCTATTCATTTCATATATTTACTTTTGCGTCTACTGTTCCCAACATCGTTACCCATTGACCCACTGACTTGATAGCTTTCTATGTTTAATTCTCCTATGTGTATTACTTTCCTTATTAGCAGCAGCAGCAGCTATCGGGTTATTCCATTGTTGACGAGCGGTGTCAATCACTAAGCCTTAAATAACATTAAAATGTATCACTGCAACTGCTACAATGCACTATTATGTAATTCAATCCTATTATTACACTTTCACTAGTCCCCCCCATTTTCTCACACTATGCCACAAATATCCCAAATCAAAACGGCACACTCGGGCAGAGATTTTCCTTATTCGACAACTGATTACATTACGATTTAATTCCTCCGTCCGCAACAAACACGTCATCTAACTCCCTGCTTTATCTGCTAATGTTACACTCAATCACTCGATATTAATGGAAAAACGCGGCGCTAGGGGCCCCCGTAATGGTTGCCAATGGATGCGAGTGTTCGTGTGAGCGTGGGAGAGGGGGCGGGGCTATGGGGTCAGGAGTTCATATGCATATCAATGTGGGAGAGTGCCATTAAGAAATATTAGCATGTTTACAGTGTGCGGGCATGTATGGAGCTTATTTAATGAGGCCCGCGGCTACACTCTCACACGCTTTAATGCTAAGTGTATTTTTCTGTCAGGCTGCCATTCATTGTAACAGATATACACATTCTAATCCAGTCATTTGTAAGGGTAAGTTTGAATTATGGGCTGTACTCGTCTACAGGCTAATCTTTCAAAGGGTAATACTGGTTTGCCTTGAATGTCCCACAGTACGGCATTAAAGATCCTATATTATGCAAAATGGACCCTTGTGAGCTTTAAGCCATGTTAGAATGCTGTTACCTTTGTTTCATTCACACATGTTTGAGTAATCTTTTATTATGAGACTGTCTGCATCCCCAAAGCTCAAAATGCTCTGTTCCACCTTGTGATGTCATGAAGTGGTAGTTTTCAAGTTAACTTTCACCTTTGGTTCAGTAAAAATTGGGAGTTTTGGCGGGTGAAATGATCGAAATGATTCTAGTGAAAGTGTATGGAGGTTAGAAACACAGTGGAGCACTTCCTGTATTACCACATGACATCACAAGGTGGAACAGAGTGTTTTCCGTTTGAAGAGAGAACTCAGCCTAAATATGCAGTGTCTGTGTGTCAAATATATGTGGAAAAAAAACACAAACTCCAGGTACGTTATTGATGAGGAAACATTACAACAGAGATCAGAAAATAGCGTAATATGGGCCCTTTAAATGTATAAATGTTGCAGTTTTGTGTTTTTCCACTGCTGTAAATGACTCGTGTTTTTTCCATATGACCCTGCACCCAAAAGTTACATAGTTGGCCTTATACCACATCCTATAAAGAACGCAATATAAACAACATAACACGAGTTTGCAGCTTTATCCATCCAACTCCATTAAAAAATTCCAACTACGCTATTCAACACAATTGTCATTTTTGAAAGTTCTTTGATTGTAAATTATGGCATTAGTATTCAAGTAAATCTTTGCAAAATTGGCAATACTAAAATACGAAACGCTTACGTAGTCCACATTAATGGGGTTAAGTAATACACCCAAGTGTCTTCTGCTCCCATGTTTGCAGAAGGAGAATTCAGCATAAAAAATGTGTTTATGTAACAAAGGGGGGGGAAAAAAGGTGAAACCATTGCAAAGTCTATAAAAACATCACCATACAAATGTACCCGAGTGCAGATAGGAGCGATCCAATTCTAATTTAGCTGGAGCAGTGTTGGTGCTTTGGTTGGTCGAACTGATTAGCTGTTGCTCTCATTAATGTTATGCTCAAAGTGAACTCTGCAAATCATGTTTCATCTTCTCCCCGGCACCTGCAGCCCCCCCCCCCCCCCCCCACCTTAGCACCCACACCAGCACCCACCCTCTCACCTCCAGCACCCTCCCTCCTACCCACACCACACCACACAGCTGCTCAGGGCGCCATTTATCATGTGCCAATTTCACTTCTTAGACCTGTGAAAATATGGCTCGGGTCGAAAGTCAGAACATATTTTAGGCGAAGAAGTTGGAAGATGGAAAAGTTGGAAGTACAGTGTGATCTATGGGGAAATGGGCTTTGAGCGAATGACTGAATCTGTGAAGTTAAACTGGTTTCAGTTTCAGGTTTCAGGTTCAGGTTATTTAAGGGAATCGGTTTGGGCGAATGTGTTTTCTGTTGCATCGCGTCATGCAAATTAATAAGGTCCAGTACAGCATTGTAAAAAAAAAATTAAAAATGATACGCAGATACTAAGCTAGATACTTATTTGATACTTTTCATATATTTTATATATCATTAAGGCAGGAGTGTCCAAACTACGGCCCTCAAACCAGTTTTTATTGGCCCTCAGACCTCCTGCTGAACTGGCCCAATTGATCATAAGCAGTACTTTTAACAGCAAATTAAACTATTTCTACCACTATAACCTCAAACATCACATTGCAGTGTGAGACAGACCTAAATGAAAGTGTTTCAATCCTTATTAATACAGAGCGGCTCTGTCAAAGCTGTATATAAATCACTGCATTGATCACCGGTCTGTGGCCCTCCGCTTTGAATATGTTTTGAGATGTGGCCCTCGATAAAGAAAGTTTGGGCACCTCTGCGTTAAGGTATCAAAATTAAGCATTTGTCTTAGTATCAACATAGTCTAAAATGTCATGACAAAACTAGTTATGCCATTTTAGTTATAAGCCTATGTATTAAACCATATTGCCATCACCAAAATGATTTACAGCCATCTTTTGCATTTGATACTTTGTAGCCAAAACTGTCCTATCCTTACCTATTGTTTTCTACTCAAAAGTTCAAAACACTACATTTATTCACAGTATTAGAGATGGAGAACATCCTAAACATATAATTGCCATAGGAAATTCATATTCAAAAGAGTAATGCCATTGTAGTCTATGGTTGTTTATGCTGTAGCCTCCTAAAAAGTAACCATAGTACCTCCTTTACTCAACTTTCTCTTCTGTATAACTTTCCCTTCATAATCAAAGTGAAACCTGAGCTCTGCAGGTATAGGAGCAGTGCACCGGAGGTTGGCTTTCATTTGCAGTTAGCGTTAGCGTGTTGCTGGCATGTTGTTGGCATGTTGGTCTCATGATGGATCTCTGGACCTTGCAACCTATCCAACCTCCTCTCCCGGCCATGGGGAGTCAGTGGAGCCCCCCCAGGATTCGAGTTTCAAAGCAACGGGGACGTAAACACAAGGAGAATTGAATTATACCAGGAAAAAGACTGACATTTTGAATCATGTAGTTAAGCTGGAAGACGCCAAACAAATAGGGTCTTAAATGAGTAAGTATTACTTGGTTTGGTGGAACAGAATACCTCTACCCAGGATTTTTTAAATACCGAGGTCCAAATTATGGGTTACTAACTGATCCTGGACACTTGGATTTCTCAATAAATGCTGTTAATAAAAGGGCCAGTCTGCACCCTGTCCTATCTGCTAATGCTGTGTGTGTGTGTGTGTGTGTGTGTGTGTGCGGTGTGTCCTCTTGTCCACACACACACACTCTCACACACTCACACACACTCTCACAGACACACAACATCATAATAAATTGCTGGGCTTTTCATTTGTTACAGTTGGTTTAGAAAAAATGCCCAGATCTGGACCTCATGGACCTCAGTGCTGCGTAGGGCCATGCCTCTACTTTTGTCATCAACACAGAAAATCCAAAGAAGAAGATCCAAAATGCAGGGACAATTTACGCACAGTGCTTTTTTTTTTATGACAGTTTAAGCCTTCATTTAACAAAATAAAGGTGCTGTCATTCATTTGTATTACTCTAATCATAACTATAGTGTAATTTAGACAATTTACATTATGGTTGCTAGGTAACAGTTATGGAGTTATTCATATGTAACATCTGCCATCATTCTCCAACCAGGAAGTAAATGGATAGACTTCACAAAATAAAAAAAATAAAATAAAATAAAAATAATAAAATATAATAATAATAATGATAATGATAATAATATTTTTGTGAGCTATTAAATATAATTATGTTAACTATGTTTTAGTGAAATGAATATTCTAACCTATCACATGCACTTTTTCTAACTCGAAGTGTGTCACCCAGACTACACCAGCACCAGGAGGGACCAAGGTGCTGTCTAAGGATACACGCTGTTATAGCAACCACGTCTGCAGGGAACACACAGCCTCAGGTACGCACAAAACACCAAGGAAGATGTAGTAAATACATTGCAGTTTATTTATGTGCATAATTAGCAATGTTTTTTATCCTTTGGTGGCATGTATTTGCATATGGGAAATGATGTATATTTCTGCAAATGTATACCAGGTGAAATGCTGCCTGACGTTGATTGACTGTCAGAGTGTGATAGTGTAAAGAGTATATAGTGGGAAAAGGTTACGCAAGACGACTATTCTCACCACAGCATAAAGCGTATTTGATTATACTGTGCTGTACAAAAACGTTAAAGTATATTTTTAAAAAGAAAATGTATTGACTATATGCTAAACATGTCAAATAAAATGTAAAAGTTACAAATGCACAACTAAACCAAGCAAGAAAATGTATAAAAATCTCATGAAATACTCTTTGTACTCGACAATAGCTCAGTTGGTAGAGCGTTTGGCCACTGATCCGTAGGTTGGCAGTGTGATTCCAGCTCCCACAGATCAATGCTGTTGTTGTGTCCCTGGGCAAAACACTTGACCCACCTCGCTCGCAGTATCAGTGTACACTTGTGTGTGAATATGTGTGAATAGGTTTGAGTGCCATATATAAAAGTGTGACCATTTACCAATTGCATTTTAGTTGTGTGAAATGTAGAAATATATATGTTTTTTTTTTAAATTTGTGTCAAAAGTATTGGTCAAAATACACACTTTTTACATGTTATTTTGCCTAAATGCGAAAAGCCCTAATAGTATAATACTACATCTGATTAGGTGCATATTTGATGTGTTGTCATATCTCTAAATATAAAGCAGTATAAGCACAAAGTTGTAAAGACTTGAGAAGACGTGGGGTACTACTCAGTTACATTTTAATTGATTTGTGTTTCTTGCACCGCTCTTTCAGATATAACGCAGTTTTTCTCATTTTGTGTCTATCCTCTGAGGTAACGTCCTGACAGCAGACATGGGACGATATTGAAATTTAGTGTCAGGATTATCATGGTCAAAATAATTACGATTAACGATTATATCACGAGTATTATTAAAGTTGCTGACAGTTTAAAAATGTTATGGATATGAATAATTATAATTTTAATCTCATGAATAGGTTTGATTATTAAAGAACTGTTATAGTATTGCACATTGTTACTAGTGAAAACAACTATGATCTAGCAGAGTATATTCTGGATGAGCAGGGCCGTCAACTGAAAAGTGGGGGCCCGGGCCAAGAAGTCTGACATGGCCCCCCTCTAATACAAATGAATAGAAAAAGAGTCCAATACTGGGCCCCTAAACCCGGGACAACAGACCTCCTTGTCCCCCCCATGTCGACTCTCCTGTGGAAAAGTAGATTTTTTTCTGCATGTTCTGGTGGTACGGCGATTATCACGGTTAATGTCAACCCTTTTTATCACGATAAACGATTTTTTTGTTTATTGTCCCATCGCTATCTGACAGTTACTCTTACTTGAGTACTTTCTTGAACTATTACTATTTGAGAAACATTTTCAAGTAACATAACTCTTTAAAATTTGTTTTAAAGTAACATTTGAACCTCTCAAAAGCGTAACCTATGTTATGAAGACGCCCTCTTTCTTTCTCTCTCTTTTTCCTTCACTCTCTTTCTTTCTCTCTCTGCCCTTCCCTCCTTCACTCTCCCTCTCTTTCTCTCTGTCTTTCCTCTCTATCCCTCTCTCCTCGCGGTAACAGTGCCGTAGGAGACACTTAGCTGTGAGTTGTGACAGCTGTGAGCAGGACATCATGTGACAGACGCACGCACACACATACAAGCAAACACACACACACACACACACACACACACACACACACACACACACACACACACACACAGCCTGATGTAACACAGAGCCATGTCTCCCATACTGCGACACAGGCCACCATTGACACCAAGATTTACAAACAGCCATGTAAAACAGAGCCATGTCTCACATACTGCGACACAGGCCACCACACACACAGACACACACACACACAGTCCCAGTCACACACACACACACACACACACACACACACACTATGTTAACATGGTCCAGATTGTTCATGTCCATAAATGTGAGTGGTTTTATAAGTGAAGCCTGTCAGGACATTGTACCATTTTGACATGAGCTCTCGTTGCTGTTACAAGGCTACATACACAGAGGGAAGTAGACATTTCTTATCAAAAGCTGTCAAAAAAGTACTATCAGTAACATGAGAAATGACAAATGTTGCATGGATTAGGGTTGTCAAAAGAATCAAAAATCAGATACTAATCAATGTAAAACTAGCATGGAAACAAGATACGAATATTCCTGAATAGCTTTAGCTGTATCAGAAGAAGTATAAGACCACATAGACTAGTATACGCCCATGGACCACTGTGGAACCACTGGACGACTGCTGAGGGACTGATAGATATTAAACCACATGGCAATATAAAAGAAAATGCGTTTTAATGTTGAAAATCACATTCTATTGTCTAAGACTGTCTTTTATTATGATCGCAGTATCGGAATCGGTATTGAGTATCAAGTCTATTCCTCAGTATCGAAATGTTAGTACTGTTTGAAGTTTTAGTAACATGACAACCCATAGTCAGTGTTCATCAACTCACATTTTACTAATAAAAATACAACCTTATTCAATCTACTATATATTCATAAAATAATTATAAAACTGGTCATAGGTAAGATATTGTATTGAAAGTCTGGATGGAAGTACACAAAAAACTAACACGGACAGGACATGCAGCTGTTAAAGAATCTAACTCACAACCAGGCAAATGGGAAATCACAAAGCTAACCACTCTGCCAGCCAGTACTCCATGTAGTTCATACAGTGATTTGTAGATATTCAAAATTAAGTTAAGAAGCAAGTGTGTGTTTGTGGGAAAAAAATAAATAAATAAATAATAAAATGTTAAAAAATATATAATAAATAAAATAAAATAATACAAATAATAAAATACATAAATAAATAAAATAAAAAAACATAACGTAGCAACTTGGGAATGATTATCAGAAAAATTATCCATCAAAATTTTCAAACGATCCAGTTTAATTCTCCCATTCATTTTACATTTTAAGAAAGAAAGTGAGATAGAGAAAAGGCTATAATTACCAATGTGCCCTAAACTCCCTCCAGTGGTCATTAATTCTCATTCAAATATTTGCGTTCACTTAGAGGCTATGGGCTTTTAAGTTAAAGCCTTGAGATGCTCCATAGGGCCAACGCTATTTCACAGTGAGTTTAACTTTGAGCCCGGCAATTACTTTTCTCTTCACTTTCAATCAACCGCGATGATGGTTATGAACTGATTTTTCGAACATATACATAAACTCCATATAACTGCAGTGAAACAAGCTCGTAAAGTATCTTAGTATAGGAGTAAGTTTATGTCCCATATTTGTGAAGAAATATTTGACCAAGTTAATGGACATTTTTAAGGCTAATTATGTTGGTTTGAAAGCCTGCAGGAAGATTATGGATGGAGTCAAAAAAAGACATGGTTCTATATATATTTTTAATTTTTTCTTTAATTTGCTAGTTTATTGCAGAGAATGAAAGAAAGGAGCAACCATATTTAAAGGCCCTGCACCCAAATTTGTTCCATGTATTGCCCCAGATATATTGTATAAGCAGCTCTTGAGGTCAAAATAAGTACTGTCTGCATGTAATTATACAGCGTTTTATTGTGTGATTATCAGGAAGTGCGTGTTAGCATGCTATTTGTTGAGTGACGGCAAAACTCCACTCTGGTAATCTTATTGTGGGTAATAATTAAGATGCTCAGAATGCATAAAGTGAGTGAGGAATAACTTCGGACTGAGCATTGAATTGCAGAGTGTGTTTTTGGCCAATTTTCAGGAAGTGCGTGTTAGCATGCTAGTAGTTGTTTGCTTTAAAGTGACGCCAAAACTCTACTCTGGTCTGTGGAAGTCGTAAAAAGCACTAATCTCATTGAGGGGAGTAATTAAGATGCTCAGAATGCATAAAGTAAGTGAGGAATAAACTTTGGTTTTGCATTCTGAGCAGTTTTAGGACCGTTTTATTGGCCAATTTTCAGGAAGTGCGTGTTAGCCTGCTAGTTGTTGTTAGCTTTACAATGACGGCAAAACTCCTCTCACTGAGGGGAATAATGAAGATGCTCAGAATGCATAAAGTAAGTGATAAAGAACTTTGGACCACTTTTTTTTTTTTTTTTTGGTGGCAAAATTTTGTTTTTGCAGTTAACATAAAGCCCATTTTTTTTGCATTTCATTGTCATCTAAAAACCCAATCATACATTTACCATAATCAAACAATAGATAAGATAAACACTGTCTACGTTTTTCAAAGTGATGAAAAATCAAGAACATTGCCGTAGCACGAAACAACTCCAAATCAAATCAGACCATTTCATAGTTCTCAAAATGGCGCCCTTAACAGAAACCTCTGGCCACATCAAATCTTCCCTTTTATGCCAACTGACCAGGCCGCAGTACAGGCCTGACCTCAAAAGATCTAAGCCAATTTGGAAAGACATAATTACAACCATTAGCCTGTCAGAATATTTGGTCAGCGCAAGTGCCTATTATTTAAAAGCCAATATTTTAGGCTTAAGGAGTCACTATTAACCACCTACGACTCCGACGCTCAATGAATCAATACCAACAAGTTAACCAATCAAGCCTCTATTGACGAGTTATAATGAAACACATGCAAAACAACCGCATTCAAATTTTCCATGCCAACAGGCCACGTTTGCAACATTCTTGAACTTGAGGTCTGAAAATGCAAAAGTACTGACCTCAGTATTTGTCAGAGATTGAGTGTACAAACTCGCGATGTAAAACTTATGACTTTAAGTGCTTTCAGCTGACCGTAACCACACCTTTGTGACTAAGTCTTCATCACATCTTCAGCTTCCAATTATGGACTTCTATGAGTCATTATAGACACAAACTAACTACTTAAGTGTTGTTTTCTGTCATCTATCTCTTGCAGTTCGTATTTTTTAACAATAGTGTACATTTGGAATACTCTTTGGGCATAATTCTGCTTTTTGGTTTGGTTTTAATATCGTTAATCGTATATATTTACTTCAACGATGTATTGCACTTCACTACAGTACATCTACATCTACACTACAGTATATCTTCATGAAGCTATTGTAAAGAAATAATTTCATCTTCATTCATTTTTGCCGACAGCAAAGAAGTTGAAATTTGTGTCAGTTTTTGTTTTATGTGGATAGGCCCAGTAATTACAGAGATATTAACCATAAACGATATAGAATCAGTTTAATTAAACAGTTAGAAACAAATTCTCCTAAAGTATTCTCGCATGCCAAAGGTACATTTTTTGGTGGAGGGTTTGCCATTTGCTTATCTCCATGGTTATTTAATTGCTTTTTTTTTTTTGCATGTCATTAAACATATCCGTCCGATTACTGGTATCTGGATTGCTCAAAGTACTGCGAGCTCATGTGAGTCTCATCTCCACAGATCTGACCTGTAGCTTGGCCTGGTGGCATCATTATGAAAACGGATAAAGCCATGCTGTGAAATATTTTGGGCAAAGTAATAACCGTAGTCTGTATAAAGAAGTGAAGTGAGGGAATGTGACGAGATTTGTTTGTTAATTATGTTTATATCTTGATTTATGGACACAATAGTGAAATAAAAATACCAGGATCATGTAGATTGGGTCAATACAAACATTTTAAGACCAAAATGAAGAGCCTGACAGCAGCAGTTACGGAGAGAGGAATGACAGTTTTTCAATAGAAAGTGAATTGGAGCCAGAGTCAATGGAGCTGGAGTCTATTTGGAACCTGGCAGGTAGCAGGTTAGCTATGTCCATTTATATAGCGTCTATAGAGTCTCTATGGAGTCAAGCAGATCGTGAACCCTCCCCTCCAGTAGAAAAGTTACACAGTGCACCTTTTTTAAACTACTGGCAGATTATAATGTCGCGACGCCACATGAACCCAACCTATTTTCTCGAGTCCCCCCCCCACCCAAACAGCTTGTATTCAATTCAACTCAATCAAAACAGTTCCATCTCTCTCCGTGCGATATTTATGAGACAGACTGTGGATGTGTCTATGGGAGTCGAGTTCTGTGTGAGTGAATATAACCTAGGGCAAGACTGGAGGCGAAATCATTCCTGGAAGAGCGGGCAGAAAAAGGTATAAAGCACCAAATGTTAAACGCTGACGAATGCACGCTCTGCTCCCATGCCTGTCTGTGTCGGCCTTCATCACTGTCTGCGTATCAGAAGAGCTCTATGTCTACCGTGCCGTCTTTCCTCCCTAACTACCTGGGCAAAAATATGTCAATCCGAATAGGCTTTCTGTCTTGTACCTCTTGTCTCAAATCCTACCACTCCCCGATTTATCTACACTAGAAAGTATGTCCGAATGGTGGTTCTAAAAAAAAAAACTAGCCTAATCGCAGCGAAATGGAGATATGCTAGGCGTTTATGTTCAGGTTGGATGTTTTATTTTTAAGTTAAGACCTGAAGAAGTCCTCCGGCACTGGCTGGAATTTGGATCGGACAAGATGGATAGGCGTTAAACTCGCGGTTTGGCTAATCTCCGGTATGCAGGTAAGGTGTATTTTTTGAATGTCGCGGTTACACTTTATAATAACTACGCTGTTATTCGCCTTGAAGATATACGGACTCATAATGAACAAATCGTTTATTGATAGTTTGGAGGACTGACTCAAGCTTAGTGATTACTTCATTAGGCTAATAAGGCGTAGTTACTATAAGTTGTTAAGGTAGAGCGTTCAACCCCAAATATGAGGGTTGTCGTATGGTGGAACCTCACTAGAGCTGCTTAGTCCTTGAGCAAGACACTTCTCAAGACAATCATCTTGCCTATGTCTAAATAATTTGTTTGATTGGATATAGTTGTAAGGGTTGATAGCGAAGATTGACAGACTGACAGCCATACTTTTGTCAGTGTACCCGAGGGCAGCTGTAGCTATACCTAAGTACTAATCCAAAAGTACTTGGGTATAATCCAAAACTAGTATCTAGATTGTACTTTTTGTACTGTTTCTACATTACTTTTATGTATATCTGTAATTCGGTTATTTGTAAGGATGGTGCCACAAAATTACGAGCTAAAGTTGAGTGAGTAAAAAAGTCTGAGAAGCCATAGTTCCAAAAAGCAGTTGTACGACGACACCAAAAATCTGAAATAAAATAAGTCGTGAGTCCAAAATTGTGAGCTGAATCGCACAAATAAATGTCAGAATCTTCATTCACGTGGACTCAATCTCATGTCTCATCTCGTCTTGGTGGGAAGTGTGTTTTTTCGTCCCACCCTTAGTTGTTTGCCTTGACACACTTTGAATCATTGCAAACTTATCTACGTGTAATTTCTTTCGATTTCAATACACCTGGCCAGCATTACTCGTACTTGCAAGTGTAAACTTCAATTTTTCAACCATCAGATGTACTCGAAAAACAGTATGCAAAAGTTCAGCATGAGGCCATCCTGAGCATAGAATTTTTAAAACAAGATTGAATACTGTTCTTTGTAGAGTCTTTGCGGCTAGACAGATAACCCAATTACTCCAGTCTCTTCGTTGTATCAAATCCTTTTTAAAGTCTTTGGGCCATGGCCGTTTCTCTGATAAAAATCGTACCATTCTATTTGTCTTCCTGGTGTGTTATCGTGTGTCTGTATATTATTCCTCTCCCATGGCGTTGTTATGTCTCGTAGCCCGGCTGGTGCGCGGAGAACACTGGGTTCCTCTGCTTAGCCCGGGCCTGCATCAACTCAAGATAATAAATGATGGTGAGAAAATGAGGGACGTCAAAACACTCCCAGACCTGACGTGGGTGATCAAAGTCTGGAGAGCTGGTCTGGTACTGCTCGCTAACACTCACGCGGAATTACCTTTTATGTTAGCTGCAGGCAAAGATGCTAAACTGGCTAATGGGTAACATATACAGTGTGTAGTAATATGGGAGTAGAAAGAAAAACAATGTCAAATTGTGTTGGGGCCTTGTTAATAGTCCAGTATAATATATATATAAAGAAAAAAAAAAGTCAAATTCTATAGATGTACGTTAATCGCTGATAAACTGAGATAAAGCGCCTGAACCATGAGTTAAGAACATGTTTAGTCCCGCTCACTTAGCCCACATTCACTCTGATGAACCATGACACAGAAACAACACTGTCTGGGATAATCGCAGGCAGCTGTTTCCACATGGTTTTCATCCAACAACATATCTGATTGGATGAAAATGCCTTTCCCTGCGTCGTTATGGTTCGCGCCATTGACATCACAAATGGCCGCTTTAACGATATCTGGTCCAAACATCTATCTAACTGTATAGTAAGAAGTATAAATCTCAATAAAAATCCAATTAAATAACTCATTAACCATAGACTACAAAGCATCGATGACCTAGCATACGGAAATTTAATCAATAGCCTGTTTAGTACTCTTTTTGTTCAATATTATAAGTTGTGCCCAGTGTCGTGAGCGTCAACAGGAAGTCTAGACTACAAGAGATTACGAAACTGTCACTGCCAATCACTGTACTATCAAATTTAGCAGTACACACAGCCTCAGATAGTTAAAATCCCCAAATGTACGATGAAAATGAAACCATGCTTGCAGTCAGGAATGATTAAACTGATCAAAAGCAATATGAGATAGATAAGCCTGAATACTAAAAACTGAAAACTGAAAGAAATACTTGGATCTCATCGGCCTGATAATATCTGCGATGCTAAAAACAGCTCACATAACTTTTAGTCTGACTGGTACTTACATTTCTTTGACTAAATCATTAAAGACCCTGTAGCCATTTTTTTTTTCCCCCATGTATTTGAGTAAAAAATGTATTGCCCCAGTACTGACATATTGTATAAGTAGTTTTTAAGATCAAGTGCTGTCTGCATCTAATCAGAAAGCATTTTATTGTCCGATAATCAGGAAGTTTGCGTTACCATGCTAGTAGTTGTTGGCTTTACCTTAATAGTAGAAGGTGAAGAGCGCTTTTAAGCTCATCATGGTGAATAATTAGGGTGTTTGGAATGCATATGGTAAGTAGAGAATAACTTTGGACCCTCAAATCGTCTGAAATGATTTAGTTTTTCATGGTTTTATGGCAAGAAAAGTCAAGTACAGTGGCTTTAGGATTTTCAGATTGTAAAATGGGAATTTAACTTTGGCCAAAAAGCAAACAAAATAGCAAATTTCCTTTTTAGTTTTTGGTCTACCACTCCTAGACTTTAAGATCGACCAAGTTCTTCCAAAATCGTTTATATTTTGGACCGAAATTTCAAACCATCTTCGATCATCCTTTATTGCACTGCAACTCAAGTTTGATTACAATTTCCAACTTCACCAGGTCAACGACAAGTCCTTTATCCTTCGTCCATTTTTTTTCTTTTACACCAAACATGTCCAAAAATACTCAACACTCCAAGAAAAGCTCATTTTGAATCATACACAACGCAGGTGCACAAGTCACTCTGAATACAGTGCAGTAGGAGAGACAGATTCAGTTAGTGTTTCATTCTCTTTGCCAAGCTGCTATTTTTTTCTAAGTTCTTTTCTCAAGCCTATCTCCTCCTAATTAATTAGAGCAGAGCCACTGACGAAGAGGAGAGGCCGTTTTATCAGCACTCACTCATTCCACTCCTCCATGTCCCCTTTTGAGAGGCCGGAGCAAAGCAGGGAGAGAAAAACCAAGTGGATTGAGGAGTGTATCTGTAATATGTGAGGGTAATGTTTGCTTCAAGATGTCCATACACTTAGAGACACTGGTGCAAATTAGTACAAATTCAGAAATAGTTAGTTGTCATTCTGTGTAGACAATGTTTAGGGTCAAATAACATGAACATTTTGAAATCTCCAGGCTAAGATCAATGGAACTAGTTGCAGATAGAAGTTTGTGAGTTGCCAATATAGAAAACATTAAAATAATAATAATCTTTAATTTTCTTTCAAATGTCATCTGTATTGGTTCATTGATTTCCCCAAATACAATGCTATCTACATAAATACTTCACCCACATATCGATGACTGTAGCATGGAGGTGCAGATTATTGGGCACATTTTGGTCAGTCTACCTCAAGGCAGCTGTGGCTATAACATTACTGAATAGATACTCTGTGGCAGGGGTGTCCAAACTAGGGCCCGGGGGCTAAATGCGGCCCTCGGACCAGTTTTTATTGGCCCTCAGGCCTCCTGCTGAACCGGCCCAATTGATCATAAGCAGTACTTTTAGCAGCGAATTCAACTTTTTCTACCACTATATCCTTAAACATCACATTGCAGTGTGATACAGACCTAAACTGAATGTGTTTCGAGCCTTAGTAATACACAGCTGCTCTGTCAAAGCTGTGTTTAAAAGCACTGCACCGGTCTATGGCCCTCCGCTTCGAGTATGTTTTGAGATGTCACCCTCGATAAAAAAAAAAAAGTTTAGACACCTCTGCTCTATGGATTTGGAAAAGTGCTATGGATGACAGTTTACATTCGCTAGGCTAGGTTACAGCAAAGTCTACCTTATCCTACCTAAGGCCGTGTACTTCAGTGCCTTCACCATTCCTTCATCAAAAACATCTGCTTTTGTAAAATCCCAACACGGAAGTTACTATTTCCAAAACCGGCCATGATTAACCGTCTTGTCACCCAAATCAGCGTTGACAAATCACCCATCACATCACCTCTCCTATTGTTCTGCACCATCCCCACCTCCCCGATCTCCACGTGGACAAACCCAGGTCCGAGGGCCAGTAGGGGTCATATCTTTTTAATTATCTTTCCCGCCTTTGATTAATTATTTGGCGTGACAACAGCGCCTGGGTAATGCCTTTCACCTGCCTGCGCTGACTGACGGCCCCTCTTTTGAACTCAAAAGCAAACAGCTGCTGCCATGATCGCCTAGCAACCGGGCCCGTGATGGATGAGCAGCGGAGATGGATGGCCACAATAAATCAGCACGTCTGCCGCGCCACTACGGAAACCTGGGACCGGCTCGAGAGGGATCAGGGAGAGTGAAGGAGGAGAGGGGACATGGGATCATCACTGAAGCTAGGAAATAAATATATTGTGTATGTGTGTATGTGTGTGAGTGTTTGTTTGTGTGCATGGAATGTATTGTTGTACAAGCTTGGATAGCCTACCTAATTTGGTTAGTTTAATTTCACGCTATGTTTAGAGCACAGCACTAAACGTGGGAAAAAAAACTTTGTTACTAGCTAAATGTGCCAAACGTTAATAAAGATGCACTGGCCAAAACACTAGATACAGAACAATGACTGAAGCCGTTGTGATTGACAGCACATAGTCACAGTTTCAACCAACAACCCTGGAATGTAACCCTGGAGAATCCATGGGGTCAAATTTGGTTGCAGTTAATTGCTGCTACCCAAAATGAACAAAAAAAAAAATTTCAATTAAAAAATAAATAAATCAAAAAGCCCAGAGTGCCACTTCTGGCCCCTGCATAGAGACACCTAGTGGATGAATATTGAACTAAAATGAGCCAGAGTGGTAGTGACAAGATGGCCGACCTGTTGAGCTGGAAAACTACCCAAACTAAAGCGTCTTCTCAGCAAACCACCGGTTGGTAAAATTGTATTCTTTTTGTTAATCTTTTTAGTAATCAGCAAATGTCTAGAAGTACATTTTATATTCTTTTTGGCTGGCGAGCCCAATGGGTCAAATTTGGCCTTGATCCTAAATTGGGGAATAAAGGGTTAAAATTGAAAAAGCGGATATTTTGGTGTTCAGTGAACTTAAAGTAGTGATTTAATGGAATGTTCATACATTTCTAAGGGAGAAAAAGGTTCTTGGGTTCTCCAGGGTTAAGATGTATATTACCATTTCACACAGAACCTCATGGTGTGTCTGTGTGTGGAAGGTATTGTTGTAGAAGCTACTACCGATAGCCTACATCGTTTGGTTAAAGTCATTTCATGCTATGAATGGAGGAGCACAAGATCAAGCATGGAAAAGAACTTTACGTTACTCACCAGATGTTCATAAAGATGCATTGGCCAAAGAACACACTGGATTAAATGTCTGTATAATCTCTGTCATCCAGTTGTTAGAATTACATTTTCTTTTGAAACTAAATACAGTGCAGTGATTGAAGTCATTGCAAGTGACCGCATATAGTGACAATTTCAAAGTGCCACAGTCTGGTTTTGAACCCGCAACTTTGTGATTCAAAGGCATGCGGCGTATTCACAACAATACCACATGCATAGAAACCTATGGACTGTTAGAGCTCATGGTTTCTAGTTGTTTCTCTGCCTATCCAATCAAACCGGTGTCTGCTGTGAAACATACTGGTGGCATCTTTGAAGTGAATGTTGTGAAAAGCTATAGTTAAAATATTTGAAAGGAGTGAAATATAGCAGATGTCAATGATTAAACAAGTTTTTTAAAAAGTTAAGAGAACCTTATGTAACTTTTCGGTTGGGGATCTGTCAAACTTCTTGTTTCTATGGAAATGTCATTGCTTAAAATGCTTAAAATGTTCCATAGTATGACATTTAACAGGTCTACTTTTATTTATTTACTACATTAATTCAATTACATGAGGTTTTATTGCTCAAATATACCTAGAAAAACTGGCATTTTGACTGTGAGCGGGGCTGCCACTCCACAGATATAACCTGTAAATTGGCCTGGTTCGGTGTCCATAATGATAGAAAGGTTTAATGCCGTACTGTGAAACATTCTACACAAAGCAATGATAACAGAAGCCAGAAAAAATACGCAAAGCACCATTAAGTGAATAGAAGTTAAATACAAACTGCGTTAAAGTGTAAGTAAGTTGTTCCATTCACTATCCTGTAGAGGGAGCTATTTCATATAAGTCAATGGTGAAATTTTCCATTGCATTACTCAGTTTCATAACCCATTTTCAACATCTCAAACTTTTCTCTTTCTAACTCTCTCCTTCACCTCTCCTGTCCTTCTGACCGCCTCGCACCCAGCACCCACCTCCCACCTCCCTCCTCCTCCTCCACCACCACCCCCACCCCGCCCCTGCCTTTATTTACCTGTCCGCACACATCCACACAGTCATAGGTGGAGCTTGGGTTACAGCTCTGTAGCCATCCAGTCTAAATAATATAGCAGTGATGAATGGCGCGGCCGGATTCGTATCCATCAACGGTGTCTTTTTTTTTAAGGCGCATCCATCTTCCGTAAGGCCTCTCTTTGAACGGGGCGGAGAGACACTGCACCGGCCAAGCCCCTGGGACGGCCCTGTGTTAGTGGGTTGGAGTTTGTCAGTCTGGATGTATGGTGAATGATACACTACATCTGAGGATACAAGCTGGAGTGATGGGGGAGAGATGGTCACTGACAGCAAAGAAGCATCAAAATTTGGTTGTGGTGTATAAGTTTTTAGTAAGATTTGATTCATTTGAACAGATATCAACTGAAATTTAGGACAAAGTTGGGAATTTTCCTGTTTAGTTTTAGAAATGTCTGGATCTATATAACAGAGCGAGTATGAAACGACAATATTGAAACTGTGCTAAAAAAAAAAAAAAAAAAGTTTTCATTATTATGGCGTCTAAATAGTAATGAGATATTTCCTCAGTATCGAAATCAAGTTGGATATTTTTTGTGTGCATCACTGTTAAACTATAATATGTTTAACTGCTTCTACTGTGTACAGCTACTACACAATAAAAGCATTTAAAAAGAGGTATAAAACATTACTTTTTGAAAATTACAGGACTCAGGAATGATTCATGCGAACTGCCTTTGGTTTGTAGTTTTTCTTTTGTACATATTGAGTCAAATGTTGTAGAACTGATGCTGCTTTTCTTGGATTTCTTGTGCGTTATTATTAAATAGGGTTAGGCATTATAAGTCATTTTTACTTCAGCTTCACCTTTCGGTTATGATAGAACATGACCTTATACGAGTTGAATAATGTTTGATTTTGCATGTAATGACCGAAAAAAAATAAAACTACTAAATGCTGACTCTGATTTCAGCCTGCGGGTTCAACTCCAGGTCCAGTCACTGAAAAAAGTATATATTAGCGAAGTGCAAGTTTCTCCTTGTGATACTGTGTGAGTCGTCTGTCCAAAACAAAATAGGGTCAGGGTATGGGTCATTAGTCGTCTGTCATACCAGGTTATACAAAGGAACCAGAACTTAGGGTCAGGGTTATGGGTTATTTCAATACATTTGAGAAATTATCTGTACTTTACTCTACAAGTACTGGAATGCAAAGTGTAAAATTGATTTGACGTTTTTTGATGTCTGTATTTTAAATTTTATTTTTATTTAAAAACTTTAAGAGAAAAGTATCTGTACTTTCACTCCTCTACATTTTTGAATGGAAAGCAAATTTAAAAATATGATTACACGCGTTATATAAATTGTGTTTTTAATAAATCTGATCAGAACTTAAAACTTTTGGATGAGCAAGTAAAAGTCTTCACTCCTACAACGTTGTAATTAAAGTTGACAGATTTGAACTTCGTCTTACATTTTTACATCTTTTTACCTCTGTATCTGTACTTTTACATAATTAAGTACTTCATCCACCACTGGTTATATTTTCACCCTGCTCCAATGTAAAATCTCTGACTATATGTTTGTCAAATACACCGCGGCATTACATGTTTGTCTGTCTCGTTCCAAATTTATATAACAATAAATGTGAGCGAGTAAGCCTAATGATCCTAGGTTTGATTCCCAAACTGGACTCGGTGCTGTAGGGGAGATCTACTCTTGGTACTCCAGTTTCTGTCATAAATCATGAGGCACAAAGCAAAACCACAGTAAGCTAATCTCACGGCCAGTTAGTCTTTGCCAGGATCCAGCTCGCGATCAGCAGAGGGGTCCCTGTACTGCTCAGCTGTCACCTGCTGACAGAACGAGGACAGTCTCACCTCACCTAATCTGCTTTACACATTTACCGGACAAAATCAAAAAAAATATTCATCGTAAAATACTGTATTAACTAAAAACGACCAGGGAAGTCAACTGGTCATTTGGTTAATCGCTAATCGCAGTTAGGTCACATTATAAGTAGCTAAGTAACTTTTTTTTTGGATGAGGGTCTGCTACTTTTTTTTTTTTTTTTTTTTTTTGTCTCCATGGAAATGTTATTACCTAGCCGGGAATGTTCCACACTATTCCATCATAGTTATCAGTCTACTATTTACTTACGCCCATTTTTATTGCTCACAAATACTATGACAAACCTACGCTTTACGCTTACTATGATCAGGCTTGCCTCTCCACAGATCTGAGCCGTAACTAGTGATGTGACGTTTGCGAATCTCTCGAACGGTTCCTTAACGTGAATGATTGGAACCGGATCTAATTTTTTTTAAGAGAATCTAATGTTTTTCTTTCTCATTTTTATGCATTTTACATCGATTTACTTTGAACCAACATAAGAATCAGTTCAGAAGCAGAGTGCGACACGAGTGAGAAAGGGTTAACGCACTCTCACTCTCAGTTTGAACCATTTTAAACCAGCCTCGGCTCTTTCTCTGTGAGTAGTTTGTAGTTTAAAAGAGTTCTCACATTGGTTTCTATCCTGTAAATATGTATTAAAAGAGCCGATGTTTTAAAATGCTCTTGGAAATGAAAGGATCCAAAAGATTCGGATCTTCTAAAAGAGCCGAAAGTCCCATCACTACCGCTTGTCTAATTAAGTTTAACACCAAAACTGTGGAACATCTCCAGGAGGTAACTAGTTAGCACCTCCCCACTGGAAAAAGTTACGTAGTTCAGCTTTAAGGCTCTGTTATTCCTAGAAGACCATGAGCAGCTTCGCCAACTAAATAGCCAGACAAAACTTTCTTTTTACTCTTTGTAGCCCAGAAAAGTTTGGATATGGAAAGTGCCCCGGCTTCACCATTAGTACGAGAAGCTTTGGGTCGTTTTGTTCTTTTCTCAAACACTCACTCATTCATTCAACACCACTAATCCCCTCTTCTTCCTGTCTGTTCCCTCATCCCTCACTCCGTCTCTGCTTCCCCTGAGTGGTGGACCTCAGAGACAGGAGGTAGGACTGGCCTCCCTCTGCACGTGCACGCTGTTACGCACACACACACACACACACACACACACACACTCACACATGCACACGCGGGGTCCTGGCACGGCCCTGTTTGATAAATGACACACGTCTTTGTGTCAGGAGAGAAGGGTGGGTCTGTGATGTATGGTGCGGACGATGAGAGGGGGAAATCGACTGTTTGGCAGAGAGACGCCGCTGGTCCAACCGCTACTCTTCTGCTCTTTTGGGCTTTTTTGTGGACTTTTTTTTTATAGCAGTGGAAGCTTTAAAGATATACGCACTTAAACTTGCAAACATGTCATATCAATCCGCTCTGTAACATGTAGCGTTAGGGCAGAGTAAGTTTACATTTTTTTCACGTTGCTGGTCCAAACGCTACTCTTTTCCTTTCTTTCGCTCTCTTTCTTTTTTCGTACAGCCCTTAAAGCACTAATGATATAACCTCTTAAACTTGCAAACATGCCATCGCCTTGAAATTATATCCATCTGTGTTCTAGTTACTTCTGAGATATTTAGAAATAAAAGATTTTATAAAATTGCACAAATAACGAAATTTTGACAAGAACAGGAGATAGAACCTGATCCTTCTAAGTCAGGGGTGTCCAAACTTTTCTCATTAAGGGCCACAAATAAAAACACGGACAAAGCTGAGCCAACCAATACAGCGAATACTTCAAATCTGCGTTATTATAACAAGTTAGACTGAACCACTAGACCTTTATTCATACTTACATCCTCAATGGGACACATTAAACATCTGATATGGGCTTGTTAAAGTAGATTTTCAGAAATATACAGTGAAAAGTACTGTTTAAAGTAATATGGACCAATTCACCTGGAAGCTAGAGGGCCAAGAAAAATTGGTCTGAGGGCCGCGTTTGGCCCCCGGGCCACAGTTTGGACATGCCTGTTCTCAATGCGCTCTGTAAAAAGTTGAGCGGTTTGTATCTTTCACCTTTTTTCAGGTACCCGTACGATAGATTATTTTCAATGTCAGTTCCTAAAAACGACTTTTTCTGTGATTTTCATCATCTCGACTGACAAAACATAACATGCAATGTTCATAAATCTCTGTTTTATTAAGTTTAGGTGGCACTGCCTTGTAACTTTCTACCGTGCTCTGCCAGGACCTACTTGGCACCAAAACTTATGATCTTTCGGTACCACTTTTCGTTTCCTTTTAGTCTGTTCTAGCAGTAGTCAAATACTTTTATTCAGCGCTATACTAGTATCTTTAAATGGCACCCAGCTGTATGTAGCAGCATGTGTCCTACCATCTATACCAACGTGGATTTCCCCGAGATGTGGTCTGGGGCAATCCTGTTTCTTTTTACTTTCCTCAGCATGCCACTCCTTCTCTCTCCCTCTATCTCTCTCTTTCTATCTATCTTCTCTCTCTCTCTCTTTCAAGGCCTGTGCTTCCCTGGCAGCGTTTCAGAGCGGACGAGTTCAGTGTGGAACAAAAAAGCAGAGGAGAAGAAAAGGAAGAGAAGGAAGCGCCTAGATCTGGCCTGGCGTGCAGCAGTATCAATCACAGTCCCGTTTGGCAACACCAATACTAGTATTTCAAATAAAAGAGCCAACGCAGACAGATCGCCTTAACGTGGGGCTGTAACCGGAGCACCCGCGAGCACCACCCTCAAACTTCTCATAAAGTATCAGGAAAGAGACAGAGGGACTTCTGGTTTGTATTTAAGGTGCTGTACCTGATTTTGAAAAACAGAACGAGCTAATTTAAAACATTTCGCAGTGGTCCAAAGTTATTACTCACTTTTACATGTTCCTACTTATCCTACTTATTCAGCGCATTTAGTTTCTAAACGGTTTTCCCAACTCTCATAGATCAGAGCTGACGGTAAAGCTATCAGCAACTAGCATGCTAACGTGCACTTCCTGATTATCAGACAATATGATGCTTTCTAATTAGGTGACCTCAAGAGCTGCGTATACAATACATCTGTAGCCTTCCTAATTATTCACCACATTTAGTTTCTAAGTGTTTTTTGCAATTGTTATGGATCAGAGCTGACTGTACAGCTAACAGGAACTAGCATGCTAACGTGCACAATAAAACACTTTCTAATTAGATGACCTCAAGAACTGCATATACAATATATCTCTACTGGGGAAAGACGCGTTTTGTTCAAACACGTGGTGCAAACTAGACCAAGTGATTGTTTCCATATGTTGAAAGTGCACAAGCAGACATAAAAATAAAAAAAATAATAATAATAAATTATGGAAAAAAATGTATTTGGCCTTAAACCAGGGGTGCCCAAACTCTTTTCACAAAGGGCAATATCTGGAAAAATATTCAACAAGGAGGGGCACAGACCAGTGGGCAATACAGTAGATTATTCAATTATTTAACATAGTTTTGACTTCATACTTTAAATAAGGCTTGAAATATTAATATTAGGTCTGTATGACAATGCAATGTGATGTTATTTAGGTTATATTAGTAGGATTGCTCAAATTTGCCATAAAAAGTACTGATTATGATCAACTGGGCCAATTCAACTGAAGGCCTAAGTGCCAATAAAAATTGGTCTGAGGGCCGGATTTCGCCCCCGGGCCATAGTTTGGACACCCCTGCCTTAAACCTTTTCCTCACTCACATCTTAAAGCATTAAAAACAGAACTAGTCTATTTAAAACAGTTTGGAGTAGTCCAAAGTTATTCCTCACGTGACTAATTATTCACTCATTTTACACAACTGTCATAGATCAGAGCAACAACTAGCATGCTAATATGGACAAAAAAACTGGACAATGTGGTTGTTTCCGTACAGTGAAAGCGAACACTGACCAAAAAATGTTTAAAAAAAATGTAATGTATTGCGTTAAAAATGAATTTGGCCTGTAGTATCTGGACTTAAACCCTTCCCTCGCTCAGGCTCCACCCCTTTCGGCCTACCCTCTCTACCCCTCGCCGACTATCTTTCCCCACTCGTTTTTTTCGTGGCGAGGTGGCTGACATCTGCAGAGTGCATTTAAAGCGGAAAAAAAATGTGTCAGAGGGGTGTGATGCTCTGTTTTGCACGCACACAAACGCACACACACACATATACACACACACACATATACAGCGGAGGCCCCCCTTGCTTGGTTTCATTAGCTCACTGGCAGGGTGGCACTTCTCAAGCTCATTACTGGGGAAGGATTTATGGCGCGGCAGCCAGTGGCGGAGAAAAGGCATCTGTCAATAATTGCAGGGAGCAGCAACTCCCATCTCCACCAGCTTTGAAATCTCATTAGGTATGCAGTTATCAGGCATAAAGATCAAAAACATTACTCAGCTCAGACAGAAACCGACCACGAAACATTAATTAGCAACAAGCCCTCGCAGTATAAAATAAAACAGCCGGCTTCCCCTCCTGCCCTCTCATCTTTCTCTCTCCCTCTTTCTCTCGTCCTCTCTTTCTTTCTCTATACGACCCAGTTTGCTCTCTCTATCACCTGCTTCCTCCTCTCTTAACCTTCAAAGAAAACATGGCGAGGTTAGAGTGGGTTTTGGCGCAAACCACTTCCTCGGAATGCACGAGGCTCGGGGATATTTAGACAGAGTGGCATCAGGGGCTGTGCAACAGGAAGACGGGATCTCTGAAAATTATACACAATAGTAATAGTATCAAGCCGGTAAATCGGGAATCATGGAAATACCAGTCGTGTAGTGTGAGTGAGGAAAAGTAGGACGAAGAAAAGAGAGAATAGGGCAACACTATCTGATTCCTGATGCCTGGACATTTTCGAAAGGCTTATAGTGAATGGCCAATATGTTAACTAATTATTTCCAGGCTATATTTTCAAGTGTCCTACAGAATAAAAGTGTCGGGATTCGAAAACTTTATTGGCGAATGCAACACGCCAACGTCTCAGAATACATTTTTTTATGACCACAGTCCATAAAGCTGCCGTTGTACATTTCAAATTGTTCCTATTCGTCCTAAAGTTTAACGATACCCGACCTCCACACGCTTGGGAAAAAAATGGCATTAGCATTAAAACGAGTCTTTTCGAGAATAATCCAAACCCTTGAGAACCACGAATGCGCTTTCCTAATAATACCTGCGTAATCCGTCAGTCGTCCAGGTGGGGTTCGCAAAAACAAAACCGCCCGAATGAGTCAACTGAAGTCGCTCTGAAGAGTCGGGACTTCCTTCGCGCCATTAGTCCCGCGTCTCCGACTCTTCAAACTTACCCCAGTTAACTCGTTTTAACCTTTTATGCCATTGTTCTTTCATTAGGGTTAGGATCACAAGCTAATAATCGCCAACCGTAACAGTTCCCTTTTGATGCTATCCAAATATGCGTCACCCCGATAGATTCTACATTCTTTCACTTCGCACACACGTCTTCTCAGCCTGCTTACATCCCCTTTTTATAGCTTACGTCACAGCTTATTAGTCAAGTCATATTACTGTCTATGTCCCGAGCATTTCAAAGCATTCTGTGGGCCGATGAGCAGTCCGATTACACGCACGCATACAGTTCCACCAGCGCAACAAAGAGGGGAGATAATTCCGAGCATCTGAAACTGATCACGACTTGAAACGGAGGGGGGAAAAAAAAAAGCACAAAGGTATGTCAGTATGGCTCGGAGTGGTGGCCACGCAGTGAAGGGGAGGGTACTGTCACTCACAAAGGGTTCTTGATTAGTACGTGTAGGGGCCCGGATTGGTTCAGTCCGGCCCCTGGCTTTCATCACGGGCTACATACTAGAGTGAAGGCTGCCAGTCCGATGCGGGTTTAAGCCTAAGCCTCCGTGGGAAAGGAGGAGGAGAGGGTACAAAGTGTTCGCACAGAAAGACGGGGTAAGAGAGGAGGGTAAGGGGAGACGCGGGGCTGGAGCTAGGCCCAGATGACACTCGCTACATGCTAACCTGCTATTGTAAGAAGTTAAAGCAGAACATCTTACAAACTATGGCTGAGAATGAAAAGGTTACGTTGGATTATGATGAGAAGCTAAGATATTTGCAGCCTAGGAGCTATAGTAAAATAAAAATAAGGATATGCATTAAAAATAATACATAGAAATAATTAAAAAAATACTATTATATAATGTAAAAATGTTAAAATACTAAACATCATTAATAGGCCTTTTTCATACTGATTTTCAAAGCCATTTCTGAATATATTTAATGACACTTTCACCTTGTTTGCACTTAAAATCCAAAATACTGAATACACCTGAAGTTTATCAATATTTTCTATAAAAAAATGTTTAAATAAGCAGAAACTCAACTTTTAAATCACTACGAAGGTGTGTGCCGTCACAAGACAATTGAGTATCAAAGCAAAATTAGAAAAATTCAAAAAAAATACCTGCATTACCAATAATAATAACTAGTATTTTCAGAATTTCTTGCATAATTTTACTTAACTGTATAAAAAAAAGAAAACCGATTCAACTGAGTTACTTTGTTCCCCCTGTATTTGCCACTAACGATAGTCGCCCAGTTAGTAAAGTGTCAGATCCACTGGCCCAAAGGTCGGCGACTCGAATCCCGCTCCCCCCAGATGAACGCTCTCGTCGTGCCTTTGAGCAAGACACTTAACCCACCTCGTGTATGAATGTGTGCCTGAATGTGTGAGCGGTTCCTCGATGTAAAGCGCTTTGAGCGACTTGGAGGTGGAAAAGCGCGACAATAAACGATAAAGAATAATACTGAAACTAATTTATGGCACTGACACAACAACCCAAGAGCAGATGTACATCACAAAACTATTCGAAATCTACAATATTGTTAAAAAAAACATGAGCTGCAATGAATAAACAGCACAATAAAACTCTTTAGGGCTTAGTTTGCATCTGTAATGAGACATAGAAGTTATTTATTCAAACTTTTACAGCTTAAATCTCATCATACAGCCAAAAAAAACCCCAAAACGCTTTCATATACTGAACAATAACTCGATATAGTAATTATCATGACAGGCCTCTATACCATTTACCAACAAGTTTATCTACACTTTTATCAGTTACGACAAAACTACTCTCCCCTAGAGTTAAATTCAATTCTTTGACACTCACGTTGTGTTCCTTCCCACATAATTCAGGCTAAAGTGTGTATAATACGTGCGTGACTTCTCCGAAACACTTGACCATAAATCCCGAGACCACCCACAGCCCCCCTCACTCATCATCGCTGACACTGTCTCCTATGCACTTTGTCCACTCCACCAAAGTAACTAACGCTCCAGAGGCGGCCCCCGCACACTGCAGCCCCGGCACCGTAAAGAAACAATACTGCACTCGTAAACACAAGCAAGTTATGACTACTGCACAAATATCTGTGATAGAGAGAGAGAGAGAGATGGAGGGAAGAGAGGGAGAGGGGGGTAAGGAAGAGAGAGAGAGAGGGGGGAGAAGAGAAAAGACAAGGAGAAACAGGGGGGCGAGAGAAATAAGACAGAGATGGAAGAGGAAAGTGTGGAAAAAATAGTGTGTAAGTGAAGAGTAGAGAGTAAAAGAAGGAGAGAGTGAAAGAGAAGATAGAGAGAGAGACTGGCGAGAAAGAGAAGGAAAGACAGAGGAGAGAGTAAAGGGAGAAGGAAGAGAGAGTGACAGAAGAGAGGAGCGTGGGGGGGCAAGAGAGAACAAAGAGGAAAGAGTGTAAGAGAATAAGAGAAAGAAGGGTAGAGATGGATGGAGAGAAGAGAGGGAGAGGGGGGCAAGGAAGAGGGGGTGGGAGAAAAAAGACGAGGAGAAACAGGGGGGGAGAGAAATAAGACAGAGATGGAAGAGGAAAGTGTGGAAAAAATAGTGTGTAAGTGAAGAGTAGAGAGATGTAGAGAGTAAAAGAAGGAGAGAGTGAAAGAGAAGATAGAGAGACTGGCGAGAAAGAGAAGGAATGACAGAGGAGAGAGTAAAGGGAGAAGGAAGAGAGAGTGACAGAAGAGAGGAGCGTGGGGGGAGAGAGAGAACAAAGAGGAAAGAGTGTAAGAGAATAAGAGAGAGAAAGAGAAGGGGGATAGAGAGAGAGATGGAGAGAAGAGAGGGAGAGGGGGGTAAGGAGAGAGAGAGAGAGAGAGGGGGGGAGAGAGAAAAGACAAGGAGAGAAACAGGGGGGAGAGAGAGAAATAAGACAGAGATGGAAGAGGAAAGTGTGGAAAAAAATAGTGTGTAAGTGAAGAGTAGAGAGATGTAGAGAGTAAAAGAAGGAGGACGGAGTGAAAGAGAAGTTAGAGAGAGAGACTGGCAAGAAGAGATGAAAGAGCGTGGGGGAGGAGAGAAGAAAGGGAGAAGGAAGAAGGGGGAGTGACAGAAAGAGAGGAGCGTGGGGGGCAAAAGAGAACAAAGAGGAAAGAGTGTAAGAGAATAAGAGAGAAAGAGAAGGGGGATAGAGAGAGATGGAGGGAGAGAAGAGAGTGAGAGAGGAGGGAGGGAGGGGGCAAGGAACAAGAGAGAGAGGGGGGGGATAAACGATCAGGAAGAGAGGGGGAGGAAGAAGTAAAAGAGAGAGGGTAGAGGAAAGTGTGGAAAAAGAGTGTGTAAGTGAAGAGTAGAGAGTAAAAGGAGAGAGTGAAAGGGAAGAGAGAGAGAGAGACTGGGAGAAAGAGATGAAAAGATGGAGAGGAGAGAGTAAAGAGAGAAGTAAGAGAGAGTGACAGAAGAAAGGAGAATGGAGGGCATGAGAGAACAAAGAGGAAAGTGTGGAAAAAAGAGAAAAATAAGGAGTGTAAGAGAATAAGAAAGAGAGAGAAAGAGAAGCGGGGTAGAGAGAAAGATGGAGGGAAGAGTGAGAGGGGAGGGAGGGGGCAAGGAAGAGAGAGAGAGGGGGAGAAGTAAAAGAGAGAGGGAAGAGGAAAGTGGAAAAAGAAAGTGTAAGTGAATTAGAGAGAAAGGAGGGAGGGAGATGAGGGAGAAAGGAGGAAGGAAAGAGTAGAGAGGTATAGAGAGTAAAAGGAGGAGAGAGAATGAAAGGGAAGATGGAGAGAGAGACTGGGGAGAAAGAGAAGGAAAGACGGAGAGGAGAGAGTAAAGGGAGAAGGAAGAGAAGAAAGAGTGACAGAAAGAGAGTGGGGGGGGCAAGAGAGAACAAAGAGGAAAGTGTGGAAAAGAGAGTGTGAAATTAGATTAGAGAGAAAGATAGAAGGGGCAGAGGAAGATGAGGGAGAAAGGAGGGGAGGAAAGAGTAGAAAAATATAGAGAGTAAAAGGAGGAGAAAGCAAGAGGGAAAGTAGAGAGAAATATGGAGAGAAAGAAGAGAAAAGAGGAGAAAGAAAAAAAGAGAAGGAAGAGAGAGAAGGAGAGGAAGATAAAAGTTGGAAGAAAGAGTAAAATAGAGTGTAAGACAATGAGAGAGTGAGAAAGAAAGAGAGATGAGAGAGAAAAGAAGGGTGGAAAGAGTAGAGATATAGAGAGAAAACAGAGAGAGGGAAGAAAGAGAAGGAAAGACAGTGAAGGGAGAGAAACAAAAAGCAGAGAGAGAAAGAGAAGAGAGGAGAGTGGAGGGAAGAGAAACAGAAATTAAGAGAATGAGAGAGAGAGAGAGAAAAGGAGGATGAGAGAAGAGATGAGAATGGAATGAGTAGAGTAAAAGGAGAGAGTAAAAGGCAAGATAGAGAGAAACAGAGAAAAGAGAGAGGATGAAAAGAGAACAGAGCAAGAAAGAGCAGAGAACAAAAAATAGGACTTTCTGACTTTTAACAGTACATTCAGTGTAGGTCAATAAAAACTCAATTCACAACACTACAGAGGAGCGAAAGATAAGCCCGAAAAAAAGACAGACAGAGAGAGGAGGGGAGGAAAGGGAGAGACATACGAGAAGAGAGAGAGAGAAAGTTTGGACGTAGCGATTTTTCATTGTCCACCCTAAAGACAAACAGTGCAGTAATAATGACGGCGACATGATTTGCAGTGGACTCCGGCTGAGACCACCCCGGAACAGTAAAACACCGAGCGGGCCTTTAACCTTATGAAACATTTACACACACACACACACACACACACACACACACACACAATACTGTATCTGCCTTGTGTCAGTACAGGAAGTAGACACATGTGTGGGAGTGTAGGAATCACACTCCGTCGATCCATTTCCTGTCTGAGATGTTTTCCCAGGATGCCTTGGGGCGGGCACAATGGCACTTAAGATGTACTAGTGCTTGGATGACTGTACAGATGTTGTTAATGCTTAAGAAAAACTGTTATTTTTCATGAATTTGGATGGGTATTTTGTTTTTTTTTGGGGTTTTTTCTTGAATCATTGAGGATGTTCCTATTAGACTAGTGTTAAAATACTAACATTGGACTGCAAGATAATTGTAATTTCTATAATATTTGTCTGGTCTTAGACTTAGTTTTGATATAGATCACAACCCTTTGAGGTTTTTTCAGGGCATCTACAGTAATTCCGAAACTAGTTTTAGTATTGATTAGTATCTGTGAAACTGTATACTTTTGACAACTCAGTATTAAGACCAGAGGAAGAGCAGTATTTGCACTTGCAGAGACTGATGGGGATCCTTAAATAAACAGATAAACATATTAGACAAATGCATACAAAAATACGGTGTGTGGTGAAGATATCTACCTTCCACGCAAGCGAGGATTACAATTGCTTTATATTTGGAAAAGCAGGATGAGTTTATTTTAATCATGTTGTAAGCCAAATTGAGTGAAACCTGACGATGTACATTTTAGCACGACATTGAAACGAATGAAAAGAATAGCTCGAGGCGGTGAGGAAGTTGAGGTAAGACTTTTGACAACACAGTTTGAATAGTTACTTGACTTGTATCTTACATCTGTCCAGGGTGAACCTTCTCCCCGGCAACGCCCAGGGCTCTCCTCCCTCACAAAAGCCAAAGACACAACAGGCAGATAGATAGAGCAGAATTGGGGAAGGAGGGAGGGGGCGCGGTGGAAAAAATGAGGGTAGGATGCAGCCTTGTGAGCCAATTTAAGAAATAACTGCTGATGCATCAGCTATTGACTGTTTGAGCGCTCGTGATAACGCTCAAGGCGAAACTGGGAGCGAAATGACAGCATCAACTGCCTGCAATAAAGTGCAGCGCGCCAGACCAAGGGAGCTCTAATTGACAGCTGCCAACCTAATGGGAGCCATGACGGAAGATTCTCGAAGAGGAGGGGAAGAAAGAGTGTTTATAAAGCATCAGCCACTTATCCTGCAGGAGGGAGGGAGGGAGGGAGGGAGGGGATGGAGGGAGGGAGAGAGAGAGAGAAAGAGGGGACCGAACTCCTCACTCTTCCTCTGTCTCCTCATGATGATTGCCGTTTGTCTACTCGCACGCTTTTTCATTCGCTAGCGCTTCCTCCATGCCCCAGCACATAATCTGTTTTACAATCTCATTCCCTTTCTGTCCGTCTCGTATGATAGAATATTTAACTATGCAACTCTTCTAGCTCTTTCTATTCTCCGCGCGCGCTGGTCGGGCTCATTGTGGCGCAGCGTAGTGGGACAGCGGGAGCCCGAATGGAGAGCAAGGCCAGAACTAATCAGAGTGTCAGTGAGATGCCTGGGAACAGCTCACTCCACACGGGATGAGGACAGAGCAGAGGAGGCTGGAGGTGGGATACAGCCAGGTTTTAAAGGACAAGTTGGGAATCATAACTTTGCATTGGAGACAGAAGAGAAGAAGAAGGAGGAGGGAGGGAGGGAGGGAGGGGAGAGTGGGATGGTGTATTCAGAGGTAGTTGGAAGCTAAAAGTAAAATGGGATATGCCAGCGTGTAGGTGGCTATATTTGAGAAAAGTTCTTTTTACTCAGACATTGTGGGTTACAGAAAAGATGTTTTGCTCAGTTTCTACCCTGTCACAATCACAGGAATATATGCTGCTGTAGGACGCTATTACTGACCATATGCAAAGAAAAAAAAAGATAATATCTGGCATTAACATTGTATTGACAGCTGACCTGGGCAGACCTGTCACGATAGCTGATTTTCGATATATTGCTACAGTAAATATAGACGATAAAAGGTAATATTGAAACTAATTTATGCCACTGAAGTAGAATTATCCCCAAAAAACTATTCTAAATGAACGATATGGTTAAAAAAACATTAACGGCAATCGATAAATAACACTTTGGTAGTTAGTTTGCATCTATAATGAGTCATAGAAGTTATTAAACCAACACTCCAAAGCTCAAATCTAATCGTAGAACTGGAAAAATAACAAAAAGTTCCTGACTAATACTAAGAAAAAGTACCAATGATAAATACTGACCTAAAAAATTATTGTCCCCGTCTGTCATGTATTGAATGATAAGTCGTTATAGCATTTATCGTGACAGACCTAGTGCTAAGCTAGGTCGTAGCCACAGCTGCCCTGGGGTAGACTGACGGAAGGGTGGCTGCTAATCTGCGACATCGGCTCATCCAACCGCCACACACACACCACTTTCGTAAAAGGTGAAGGTGAAGTGTCATGGTACCAGGCCTAACTGCACTAGAGTACTACATAGACAGTCAGTAACACGACCACATAGAGTTTGCACTGACTTTCGATCTGCTTCCAATGACAGATTTGCACTTTCAGTATCTGCATTGTGATTTTGAGAGTAGGAATTACGCTGAATCAGTGAACGAGGAAGTCAGCAAGAAGTTAGCACGATGCAATCACTATTATGAACGATATATTTCCCCAGCTTTGCTAATTATGCTGCATTAATCTCATTAGCACGCTTCATGAAGAAATCAGTGTTGCTGATCCAAATTATTAGTAAAGAATAAGAAGTCTCTACTTCAAATGGCATGTGGAGAAAGGGCAAAAGTGAAACTAAAGCTAGTCTATATAAAACTTTTTTTCAATATTTAGCAACGATTCCATGATAGATGTGTCATAATACAGTACTAAGGTAACCGATAACGGCAAAACGAGATGGTCTTAAATGGGCTTGGTCTTAACGTTAAGCAAAATACAATAATTAGGAAAAAAAAAAAAAAAAAAAAAAATAAAAAAAAAAATAATAAATTTAAAAAAAGATAAAAGTTAAAGATAAAAAAAAAAAAAGTTAAAGATAAAAAAAATATATAAGTATTTTAAAATATACTACTAAATGTCAAGTGTGCTTCTATGTGTTAATGCATCCATACTTGCACCTGGGAAAAATATTTTGATAATACAATAAAACAAGGTACATTTTACATTCCTACGTCCCCTGAATACCCCCAGCTGTAATTCCCTCCATCTCCACTAGTCCAAATCGGCACAACCCTGTCCTCTCTCCCTCTCCCTCCCGTGTGAGCGAGTATATTTAAATGGGCCACTGCTTTTCCGCTCAACGCCACGGCAACCAGTGCAACGAACACACATCAAGCATGATTAATCTGCCTTTCTCATCTGCAATCAATCACGCACACACGCTAACGCACGCTCTAGCACACGTACACACAAGCCCTACCGAAATCACAGAAATCAGCTGCTTTTCCTCCTCATCTCCCATCTATCTCCTATTGGACACAACCAGATCTGTCGCCGTGGTAATATTTAAATAAATCATGCTTAGCCTCCCTGGACACCATGCTGATGATAGGTGTTTGCATGTGGGGGGAAATAAAAATAAATAAATAAAACGCATGCAGGTGTAGAATTGCTAGCAGCTAAAAAACTAGCACTGAGTAGCTAATAATGGTCCCTGTCAATGCCATCAATCCAAATTTGAGCTTCAATAGCGTTTGTATGGGGAGGTTTGTTTTAAAGGGGCTCTACCAGATGTTAAACTGTGAGTGAGGAACATGTTGTTAATGGCTGAAAAAAAGTTTGTCTCGAGGGATTTCCTGGCAAAATAAAAGTAAAGGTACTGACGGACTACCTAATGTCTTGTCCCAGTACAGATATATTGCAAAAGCAGCTCTTAAGAGTCAAAATGAGACCTCCGTGTGCTGTCTGCGTCTAATTATAGAGCGTGAGAACCAGGAAGTGCACAGTTGGCATGCTATCTGCTGTTGGAATGACTGTGACTTACAATCTCGTAGCATTAAATAATATATAGGATGCTGGGAATGCATAAAGTAAGTGAGGAATAACTTTGGACCACTGCGAACTGTTTAAAGTTAACTAGTTCTGGGGGATTTTTTTTTACGTTTTTTATGGCATTATACATCAGGTACAGTGACTTTTATCCCTTCTCTCACTCTAACAGTGAACTGCGATAGATAAACAGCTGTGTTTTAACTATTATCCAAATGCAAAGTGAAAAAGCTCAAATAGCAGAACTTCTAATTCTCTCTTAATGTCTTAATGTGTCCAAAAAGTACTATATAAGTTTGATGGAATATTGTTGTAGTATTATTCAGTGGTGGATGAAGTACTCAGTTTTGTCATGCAAGTAAAAATTTAGATAAAGAGGTAAAAAGTTACTCAAGTAAAAGTAATTACCTGTTTTAAGATGTACTTCAAGACTAAATAGCACAAATATTTCACACAAATGTTCATGTTTTTGAGTGGTAAATGTAGTGATACTGATTAAAAATGACACATATTTTGGTCAAAAGCAGCAATTCAAATCATTTTTTTTATTTTTTCGTATGTATTTTGTGTATTTACTTCTGTTTGAGCTTGAACTCAAACATTAGTCAAGATGTTACTACGAATAACTCCTCAAATCGTATAAAAAAGTACTTTATACTTTTCAGTCCAGTTCAAAAATGTAGTAAAAAGTAAAGACACCTGCTCTAAAATGTAGTACAGTAAAAGTTAAAAGTATCCACTGCTAAATGTACTTAAGTATAGTACAGATATCTAAAAAATACTACTTAAGCACAGTACTTTACTATTTATACTTCATTACCTTCCACCACTGGTATTATTAACATACGGTAGCAGAAGTGACTTGAGAATGTTGTTTTAAACCTAATCACGATCCCAAACTAACTCCTGCACTTCCTGTACGGAGCCATTTTCCTCCCCAACTTTTTCATTTCCGTTTCGCCCCGTTTTACACAAACTGCTGTTGACAATCTTCTCAAAGTCATTACGCCGAGTTACTTCTGCGGGAGGCTGCCAATCTGCGCAAAAAAAACCAACCGCCCAGTCCAAAACTACACAGCCAAAGCGTGTGTGAAAAGTGTCTTGCTCGAGGACACAATCACAGGATGCAATGATCAGAGATGGGGATAATGACACTAGATGGATTTAAGCATTGACACATATTCATACAATGCATTTCAAATTTCTGCTAATATTTGAGTTAGTTATTATAAATATTTAACCCAAGAATGACTCTACATTATTTGTCAAAAGTGCCACTATGAACAGAGGGCACTGTTTTTTTATTTTTAGACATTCGGGAACAATGGCTTCCCAGTTGGACATGGGGAGGGGATAAAAGTTTTAAGTTTAAAAGTGTTTTATGAAAATACACTGGCGTTTGATGTGTAAGCTTCCTCTCGCTGTAACAATGATCTGTTTGGTCTGGGTCGGTCTTTGAAGCCTGGAGCACAGAGCCGGAGCATTGTCCTCCCCTGGTGTTCTGAGTGCTGTGAAAATAAACTACAAGGCTACTTAGGGTTTAGAGAGAGGAGATGGGAGAAGTAAGTGATTCAAACGGGCCAATGACGGATAGAGAGACAGGTGATTGTGTTAGGGGAAGATAGAAAATTCAGTATATGGCAACGTTTAAGAGGAGCGTATGCTGTACAAAACTACAGATCAGAGTCAAAAGAGACCACCGTGTGCCATCTACGTCCTAATTACGAAGCGTTTTTATTGTCAGGTGATCAGGAAGTGCACTGTTAGCATGCTAGTGTGCTCGCTTAGCTTTAACGTCTCTGCGAAACACCCCCTGTGATCTGTGCTGTGTTGTGAAATGCACTCGTGAAATCATTGCGGTGAATAATTGGGATGTTGCTAATTAAGAGACGGGGGACTATGTTGGGGTCAAACAAAATGGAAAAAAAAAAAAAGTAATAATGATAAATAATAAAAATAAAACATCGTGGTGTATTGTGATTGTGAATTTATAGCTTGAGTTTTGGGGTCATCATCTTAAATTTGGTTCAGTGGATAAAATGGATTCTATAGCTGTGTACAGTTAAATGGCTAATAATAATAAATAATAATAATAATAATTTAAAACATTGCAAAAAAAAATCTAAGAAATATTTTAAAATTTTGAGAAAAAAAAAAATAATAATAATAATTTGATTTGCTTATTATCAAAGGAATAAATACTTTTAAAAACTCTTGTTCAAGTTCCAGTACCCAGCCTAGTGCTTAAATTAATTACCTCAGGGTCACAGGCTTATACATAGCTAATAAAAATGAATTATTAACTATTACTAACGAGGACAATAAGGGCTAGGATTTCGTAAACAAATTAAGACTCTCACATATTTTTATAGGTCTGCCTCATTGTATTCATGGGTTCATTTAAATTGCTCATCGTCGTGGCAACTGTCCTAGATTCTCATCATTGTGAACCCCACAGACAAGCCCATTGTACCAGTTCTATTGTGTTAATTACAAATGATTAAGCTTGCGTCTGACAAATTGATTTCCAAGGAGCAAAACAAATGCATACAAATTGAACGCAATTAGATCAACAAGTAACCGGAAATCGACAATATACAGACTATACGTAGAGCAAAAAAACGTAAATTCAAATACGATACAAAATGGAAAAAATACAGAAATTACGATATTATTGATTGTCTAAAGTTGTGCCAGAATATCATGGCTGTATTAGACATTTCAGGAGAAGAAAGTGACTTCAATGTAATGTTGTTTTCAAGTCTGCAAACCTATTAATGTTAATGAGTATGGCTGGCTAGGGCACATCTTTAGCCGCTTGCTTCCATTTGTAGTTTAGGTTTCCATGCCAACGCTTCAGACATTTTACCACTCCATTGCCCAACCCCATTACCTGTTATAGGGGTACAAGTGGGCAACGGGATGGGAGGCGGGGAGGGGGGGGTTCAGACTGAAAGGGGGCGCAGAGGGGACCAAAAAACGGGGACAGTGCTGTAAGATCAAGTTGCTTACATCAAACCTCGCTGCGGACCTAATTGGCGAGCGTGACAGTGTGCGGATCTTGTCATCTCCAATCATTAGTGCTGTCACAGATCCATCAGATGCTAGGCTAATTAGGAGAACGCTAATGAAGCTGGCAAAACAAGTCTGATTTTTTTTTTTTTTTTTTTTGCTCGATGTTACAGTGTCTACCATGCACGCCAGCTAGCTTTTGGCTATGTGTGTGTAGTGCCAATAAAGTAAGCATGGGGCTTTTTTATTTATTTATTTATTTTTTCCCTCAAATTTTAAAGATGTCAAAGTGTTTAAATATCATCAGTCTAATTTTTTATTTTTATTATTTTTTTTTTTTTTGTATTTTTAAGTAAATTTTCAGATTAATATAAAATTTAAATTCTGTTTATTGTCTATTTTTGAAAACTCTATTTGGGCTAAAAGATGTGGGAAGGGCGTTTAGTAGGTAGCATTAACATTTGAAAAAAAAAAAAAAAAAAAACCCCAAAAAAACGAAACACCAACAGCTAAACTTAAGTCTTAAGCATTTCAGAGCATTTTGGTGACGTTACATAGTTAGCAGCTTTTATACATAATCGTACGACGTAAAACGAAATACTTTGATCGCCTGTTTGCTCATTTCGTTTTGAGTGAATGCAATTTTAATATCTCTGATTTAGATTTGATTGTGATTCATATTTCCACCTCATCCGCAAACACATGTTCCGATTTATCCGCGCAATTAAAACCTTCCCCGGATTAAGTCGCATTTTAATAACCAGCTTCACCTTTTTAACCTAATCGTCCCATTTATCTCATTTGCTCACATTTGATGGTTGAATGATTCCCTTTAGAAAATACCTGCTACTACATTTTTGGCCCCGAAGTTGCACCGTAATTTCCTCATTGCAGGACACAGGAACTACGCCAGACATAAAGGCAAGGGAAAAAGTGGGAGGGAGATTGACGAAACGCATTCAAATGGAAGGTTGTTAGCATGGGTGGGGTACGGGTTTTTTTTCCAAGTTCCTAATCAGGGCCCTATCATTTGCCATCCTCCTATAACCGTCGCAAACGCGCAATCAATTTGTCAACGCCTCGTGTGCCATGCAGTTCGCCCGGACCTTATAACTTGCAGCTGTGAACAAGGGATGGAGTGAAACAGAGAAGGAGAGAAAGAAAGACAGAGCAGAGCGGAGGAGAGCTAGGAAGAAGTAAAACAAGAAGTTGGCGATAAACGCTTTTGTTTGGCGCCATTTTGATTTTTACGTGATTTTTAGGCCAGAAAGAAAAGTTGCTGTACTTCTATATGTCTCCCACCATTCTGAATGCACACTGTGGAAGCGATTAAGAATTCGTTTGGTTCGGTTTGCGCTAACGAAATGCCTTTTTGTATTTGTTCACGCTTTGCTACATGCACCTTATTTTAAAGTAAAGGAAGGAATCAAAAACGCAGTAAAACTCTTCATTTTCTTATGTCAAATACTTGAATAATGAACAGATTTGCCACAATGAGGCCTTCGCAGTATCACTCCTAGTGGTACTATACGATCGTACTGCAAATTAACTCTACACTTGAAACGTGGCGAGGTGAGAACAGGGAGGAAACGTGTGAGAAAATGTGAGAAAAAATAAATAAATGAATGTCAAAGTCGTCACATAAGTCGTCAAAGTTAACACTATGAAATTGTCTTTGGCTTGTCAATCTGTTTAACATGGGTGAAGAATTTAGCACCATGGTGACTAACAACAGATAACAAAATATCATAACTTTTGATCAACTAAAAGTACTCAAAATGGCGCCTGTAAACTGAAAGCTGCGATTCATGAATATACTACTATTACTTGAAAGCAGAACTATTATACCTTATGTGGATTTGCATAGTCGGGCCATAGTTCATTTTGAATTTTCCCTACTTAACCAACACACCTCTTCTTATTTCTTCCTTCCTTGAGCAGCATTTCGAAAAATAAACAGGTTGCCAATCGCCATTCGTCTGTCGCCATTTTGTTTCTTGCCCAGAATTAAAAGTCATCTTGCCTCTCCATGCATCCATCCATCTATCTATCGTTCTGTCCACCCATCCTCCTCGCCACCCCCTCCTCCCTCCATTCCTCCTTCCCTCCCTCCTTCCCTCCAACCACTGTGTCCATTAGGGCTAAAACATTTTGATCAAGCGGGGCCCTGGGCTGAGAATACATAGTCTCCTGATGTGTGCCAGCCTCTGATTGACCATTAGGGCCATTGACGAATGTGGCTGTCAGGATCCAGACAATTAAATCAAATATGAAACAAAGTCGCTCTGACGGGGGCGCTTTTCTGATGGAGCTAACCAGTCTTCCGCCTCGCGATTAAGCTAATAGTTGCATTTTTCACAGCACTATAAAAACTATTCCTGTTTACTTGCGTTGTGTTGCGTATTAGGGCTGAACGGTTTCGGCGAAATATCGAATCGCGGTGTTTTCTGACAAGATTACGATTAGGTTTTTGAAAATTAATAATCGGATTGTGTTCATAGTGCATGGTTTAAACATCTCGGGAGGCATTAAGATTAGAGACAAGATTGAAATATTAAGTGTTAAGCTAATGCAAGAACCCCATGTATTTGAGAACTTGTTTGTAGATCTAAACTACAGGGTTAGACGTTTCTTTTAGGACATTTCGTATTTGCAAAAGACTTAAATAACCCAAATGTTTGCGATTTGCTAATCTGAATGTGCTAAATGAATGTGTGTGTGTGTGTGGGTGTGTGTATATATGTATAAATGTGTGTATATGTGTGTATGGGGGGGTGTAATTATAACCTTTTGTGTGTGTGCGTAGGTAGAAGTCAAAGGCTATATTTCTTCGATGCAAGAAGTAGCAAACACGAGTGTGCGGAAGGTAATACGGCCTAAAATAAAAAGTTAAAGGTCGCACATAAATCACAACAATTCTCTATTAGAAGAATGGGGGTATATGCAATGCCGCCATCTTTGTTACAGTATGCGGCATGGGCAACATTTTAGACGTAATAATGGAGTAGAATTTGAAAACGCACTACCTGGGTTTCTGTTTAGTGAATTGACTGACAAAGGACAGGGTAGACTTGCAGAAATATAGTAAATTTGCAAGAAAAACACGCAAATGAGTCTTATAATATTGAAACTTTGGTATATTTGCTAGACATACAAGTGTTAAAAATAGGAATTTAAACTTAGCTTAAACTAACCAGCTAAATAATAAGACAAATCAAAACTAAAATTAAAAATAGCTTGACTTGCACAGTTTCACATGCATATATCTGCAAACACAAGATGGTTGCACGATTCACGCTAATAACTGAAGCTAATCCTTTTGTTTCTTATCGTAAATGTAACTAAAACATAAATCGTCGTGTCACTTCGAAGCCAACAGGAGCGTTCCTTAACCAGCCAATCGAATCCTACTTTTAATTGCAAATAGTTTGACCAACAACACAACATTTTTGCTTCGTTTTTTTGGTAAATAGATTTAATTCCTTCCTATAGTGCTTGTTTAAAATAGGATCGCACAGAAAAAGGTCGGAAATGCAAGTCAATAAAAGGAGAGTGAAAACAGATAAATAGCCGCAATTAAAAGCCAAGCGTTAATGGCTACAAGTTTGTGAGGCCAGACGTGACTTCAGAGAGAGAGAGAGAGAAGAGCGGATGGAGGGAGAGAGTGGGAGAGAAAGAAAGAGAGGGAGGAAGAGGAGGAGGGAAAGAGAGAGAGGGAGAGAGACTTGATTTATTGACACTTATCGGGAATGAACAGATCAAAGGCTGGCCGGCATGACGGGTGATCAATCAGGCATCAAATCAAAGATGGCGATTGTCCATTAAAGTCCGCTTCCAGTACACTCCCTCCCTCCCTCTCTCCCTCCTTACACGGGCTGTAAAATAATCTTTAGGCTAAGGGCGAGAAAGTCTTTCCCAGAAACTGAAGAGAAGAGCGGAGTTGATAGAAAAACAAAAAGTGGAACGAGATTGTGGAGATGTTACCAAAAGGGATGGTAACATAAAAATAGTGTAAAGTGAGTTTTAAAAGAGGAAAAAGTGAGAAATGTTTAATGTAAAGGTTGGAAATAAAAATAAAGATAGTGTCATTCAAATGCAATTCATACTTTGCATCAATACAAAATTTTCAAATGCCAAATCTTTAAAATATTAAGCTTAAAGCCACCCAACTTTTGTTTAAGATATAATAAAAAATGGTGTCTAAAAATTAAAATTATGACATATGTGTAAACAGTAATAAACCATGCAAAATGTCTCTATTCAAAGCAGTCGAGATCACATGTTACTTTGGCACAGACTGTCAGCTAAGTCTAACACTTCACCAATTGTCTCAGCTACACTCTATGGATCTCTAATTCTTTAGTCAATAAGTACAAGCCGAGAGGACCAGGAGCAGACCTGAGAGTGGATGGTGGGGGCATGTTTCAGTGGCGGAAATGTTCACAGTAAATACGGGAACGCTGTTAAGAAAACTGATTTAAAATAAAAGCGTTTATAAAATGTGTGCATCAAGCTGTTTTGACCATTATAAAGGGACAAAACAGCTCCTCTCTACACTTGCCCTCTGCAGGAACTCTGACCTGTGACCTTTAGAAGTGCTGCAACTATTTACTCAGAGCATTGTGTGTCACCTGTAAATGTCCACACTTCTGTTCAGGAGGCAGATGTAGTAGGTTATGTCAGTAAACACAATGTAAACATGTGTTTTAGACAATGTCAGTAAACCACTCTCAGCATGATGTAACCGAATAGGGCACAGATGATAGCAGTTGTCTATCAGGGGAATCATTACTGCGCGCATTACAGGACATGTGCTGTGGAAGGCTGGGAAACTTGTACTCTGAGTGCTTCAACAAAAGATGCTTTTGCGGTTCCATAATGTGGGAAATGTCAATGAAAAGTAAGTGAATGAGGGAGGGGTGGTAGTGGGGGGCACGGAGGGAGAGAGCAGAAAGAGAGAGATAGCTGTAGAGTTGGCATACAAAGCCGAGTCAGTGCGTACCTGAGGCGCGCCGGGGCGCTTGCTGCTTCCTCCGCGGCATGTTGTACTGTTGCGGCCCGCAGTCCGGGGGATTCTTCTCCTCTCCTGACCCCCGGTGATCCGATCACCCGAGGCTGCCTCGGGGGATCCGCGAAGCCTTTGATACACAGTTCCCCCCGTGGGTGTGCTCCTAGGGCTCCCACATAGAGAGGAGCGGAGTGTGCGTGCGCGGGGCGTGCGTCTGACGAGGACGTTCGAAAACAAAACACAAAAAAAGAGGTAGAAGCGAAGAGGAGCAGATGATGGGGCGGGAAAGGCAGCGTGGTTTCCCCGTGCCGCTGCTCGCTCTGTGTCCGCCTCTCTCTCGGATAGACAGAAGAGACTCCGCGGTAGAAAAACCAAACAAGGATCGTTAAAAGCGTCAGGGTGATCCTCTGTAGTTGTCGTCGAGGGCTGAAACTGGAAAGCTTGAAGAAAGGAATAAAAACAAACGTGGCGTCAGTCAAAAGTCCGCAAACAACGGGGACAACAACACATCAAGAGCTGCCACAACTGAAGCCCTGCGCCTCCTCTACGGTTCAAGCTCTCCGCCGCTGATAGGCGTCACGTAGCTCTCTGTCTCTCTCACTCACACGCACACACACGCTCACAAGCCCTCTCTCACTCCTCGTGCTGTCTCCCACAGCCCTCGCGCTCCCGTACTGTCATTCACAGCTTGATCCGAGCTCAAAACGAGCTGCGGTGAAAAGGAAACACTGAGCGTAAAATGCAAAACACCGTGCGTAAGGTGCACGTGTACACGTTTCCATTTAACCTGCACTAGAATGGACATGCACTGTTCGCTGACTGACGTGAAGGCGTCACGTATTCACTTTACTTACTTTGTGCTGTCGATATCCTCCAAACACACACGCGGCTCAAAGCGCCCGTGCACACGGAAGCGTAGCGTTAAAATCCATTCTGAACTGAGGCGGTTTGTTTCTTGGTTGAGGAAAGCAGAAGAAAAATTAGGAGGTGACAGTCAGGAGCGGTCGCTAACACGCGCTGCCCCTTGTGCGTCTTGCGTGGTGTACTTTTGACTGCTGTTTTGTCCAACACAAATCCACTCTAGGGGGCAAGTCACTCAGTCACTCTTGAGGTTAAGTGTACGTGCGTGTGCGCGTGTGTGAATCGATGAGATGCGCGCTTGATTGGGTCTCCCTTGTTGTAATAATGTACATGAGGAAAAGGAGGAGGTGGTGGAGGAGGGACGGGCTCACGCATGCCGCATGGCTCAAGCGCAACGACTTCTTCTAACGACTGTAGAGCCAAGCACTTTGTCGGTCGTTGCTGGTACTTTTCAAGTCCCTTTTACCTGGCGTGGAGCTACTTCAACCACTCTCGTTTGAATGCCACGCAAAACATTTGCTTCAAACTGATTTTTAATTTTTACAGGTAAGCTCCTCGCTCCAAACACAAGTTTCTTTTTGCCTTTTCAGTGAAGCGTAAAAGTTTTGAAGCCGTTGCTGGATCATATGTTTTCCTTTGTTTTTTAGGCGCCCCTCGAAGAAGCAGGCAAAGGAGAGAAGAGTGCTGAAGAGGAGGGCAGTGAGGGTGAGTTGCCTAAAGGCTGTCTCTCTCTTCCCTGTGCCAGATGTGCTACCTCCGCTGCCACAGCCGCTGCTGCCGCCTGCCTGCTGCTACAGAGCCTCGTCTCTCGCGCTCATCAACACAGAAGGCGCTCCTTTCGTCGTCCCTGATCCGCCTGGGGAATCAGATCTACCCCGCGTGTGTCTTAAAACCCCCGAGTGCGTCCGCTGCTTCCTCGAGGTTCTTCTTTCCACCGATCGACGTTGTTTTCGCCCTAATCTCGTCGCCGAAATGTGTGCGCCGCTCCACCACTGCGTGCCGTTAGATCCGCCCAAGCATCTGTCCGTCTTTCCATTGGCGCATCCATCAGTGTCACACACACATACTCGCGCGTGCACACTACTACAATACCCCTCCCACCCGACAGTTTACACTCAAACATAACGCACACGCACGCGTACACACAGGGGTGCACGCGCGCGCTCACGGGCAGTGGAGAGCTCTCCTCGCGGTGTGACTGACACAGTACGCGCTGTGAGAAGCCCGTCAGCGAGCTCCTGGCGCTGCCTTTGATACACGCAGCAGCTGTTTGATCTGCTCTGAGACACTTTGGTCTCCAAATAAAGCAGCAACGATAGGTAAAAGTGCTGATACAAACTGCGACTTTGATTTTAAACTCTTTCAGATATTTTGCCTGCTTGATGTTTAAAGTAATTCGCTCTGTCCATTTGTTGAAAATGTGACTTGATCTATAGTTTCACTTTGTTCGGAAGAAAGCGGAAGTTTGAAAAGTCAGAATGGGTACAATCCCATAAATGTTTTAATTCCACTGCTGGGGGAAAAAAAAAAACAACAACAAAAAAAACAAAAAACAAATCATTAGCCTTTTTGAATGGTACTAACCCTGACTCTTCGTGCGTATCACCAACGATGCGCAACGTGCGTTTTTATAGCCTAAATATTGCACTTTTCCATCATTAACGTCACAAACATCACGATCGCTTTTATCTACATTCCTAACTTGAACACGTGAGTCAAATTCCTTTTTACTCTGTTTCAAAATGTTCTAAAAAAAATTACAAAAGCCACATATTAACTTGAAACTACATAGAACCTTTTGCAAAACGCGATAAAATACGGTTGACGAAATTATGTCCACATTTATACTGCGCATTTCTGTCTCATTTACAGTTTAATCACACACATTTGGGCAGTTTGTAACACGATCAAATATGGTTTAGTTTAGAGGAACAGATCCTGGAGCCCTCACTTTCTCTGGGAGACGGAGATGAGAGCGTGCGCAGCGGAGGTAGGTCCTGGGATTTACGCAGCAGCATGCTCCAGGGTTTGGGTCAGGAACTTCAGAACAACATACTGCAAAATGTAGTTTGTAAACCATTCAGAAGTGTGCTTAAAGTACAATTAGAAACGTACTATACTGTTTTTTTTTTTTTAAATAAACGTTATCTGCTTTGTGTAACCAGCGTGGAGATAATTACATACATGTCAAGAAAGTCAGGCAAGTTTTAATGTTGAATAATGATTGAACATAACTGCATTTGATATGACAGAGTAAATGAAGGCAGTATTTTCATTATGTTCATAATTAGACCACTGCCATAAAACAATATATTATTATTATTATTTTCCAAGCCTAATCAGACGCCCCCTATATAAAAATCATGTCAATTTAGGCCTAATAACAGACTTAAAGACAACCAAACTTTTTTATTTCCGTGTGTGTGATAGTATGAGCACAGAGAGCACGGAGAATGCACGTTACACAGAGAGAAGAGAGCACAGGACCAGTAAAGTCCATTACGTATTTATTTTTAACGTGGTGTTATTTGAATTACGCACCACGTTTAGAGGTAAATACAGTCACTCAAGTTACTTTCCACACATTTTTGTAAGATATTCTACACCTAATTAGCAGAACATTATGTTGCCTACAGGAAAAAAAATAAATAAAATGCAGTTACAAAAGTGTTGACTATCCAAACTGATAATTCACTTTTGTTTAAGGATGAACTGACATGTCATTTTTTTTTTTTTGCCTGGAATCCAAATGTTTTCATAAATAAGCAAATATGAGTGAACCCTAAACTGAACCGAAATTCACTTCACAAAATGAGACTTTACTTTTTTGTGTAAATTGTTTCAAGTATTCGATGAAAGCTTAATGTGAGGGACACTTGACAATATATGCTTTTCCCCGTTTGACCGACTGTCTGTCACTGCGCGTAAAAGCACAAAGACTTTACGCATTAAACTATTTGACAGGCGCGTATATGACTCATGTACCTTATGTGGCTTTTCTCCCGTACGTTTTGGTAGTCATAATGTGATTTTTTTTTTAGCATTAACATGGACTAAAAATAGGTTTCCAGCGAGCTTTTTCATCCTTGTGCGTAAAAAGTTATTGAAGTAGCCTGTAGTAGTAGTAGTCTACGGTATTGCCTTGTGTGTTCCTGTACATTTGTGCCTGTGTGAGGCAATAGAGGAGCAGGAGTGAGGGGGGACTCGGGACCCTGCCTTGCACCGCTGCTCGGTCATTACGCACGGGTCCAAGGGTCTCTCCGCAGACGCACCGCACGTTTTTACGCACACGGTGTTCAGAGTGTAGTTTGTCCTCGATAATGCCCCCGTGGTCAGCTTTCTGAATCAGAGTAAAACGAAAAATTATTTAGAACACGTTAGATTTGTGAGAAATATGTGTGCGTGTATTGTTGATAAGCGAGTTTCTGCTGATCATGGAAAAAATTGAAAGCTAAACAACTTGTAACCATGTCCAAACATTAATAGCAAGCTGGTTTTGTGCGTAAAATCCCCAACGAGTCCAAATAGTCGCTGTGTGTCCTAAAGTGTTGCGCGCTGGTGCAACTAGCGTGATTTATCTGTGCGTCCCGGCGCTCTGCACACACACACACGGCCGTGATTTCCTTCCCCTCTTTCCCCCTCTCTTCTCCTTCTTCTTCTTCTCCCTCCTCGCGCACTGTGATCACATTGGCGTGGAGAGGCGCACCGGTTTCACGGCATACTGGTTTCTAGTAGAGTGGATAAAGAGCCAGGGGGAGGGACAGTGCGCTGCGCAGCGGTGGGACTGACTGCACGGGAGGAGAAAAATGTCTGTACCCTCAACTCTTGGCTGTTACCTCAAATTTTTTAAAATACTCACGAGGCCAAAGTAGTGTGATTGTTTTTCTCATTGTCTCAACTATGTCAAAATAAAAATTAAAAAGTCAGGGACAAAATATTAGTATAAAGTATGAATCTAAAGTGTGCAAATGATGTCCAAGGTTCACAGTTTGAATTTACTTTTCTCAAATAATGTAGAGCTAAAAACACGTGTTATTTATTACACTTAAACAAAAAAATGTTTACCCCAAATTAAAATAAATTCAAATTTGGAATATTCCATAATGCATGTTTGGAATATTTGATACAATTAATCAAAGTTTGAAATAATTTGCTATGATTTGACAGAGAATGGAGAACTCATTTTGAAATTTAATTCAATTTCGTTGCTATACACCGATCGCCTGGCTCGGATTTTCACCTGCTTATCCTCATTATCAGATGCAGGAGTAACCAAAATGCTTCTGAACTTCTTCTCAGACTCGAGTACAAACTGTTCCTGTATGCTAAACAAAATTAAAATAAATACAATATAACAAATAACACCTTGAAAAACACCAAACCCCAACTTACTTCCACTTTTTTCTTATGACACTGTTTTTGATTTCTGCTTCCGCCGTGGGCCATGCCTCTGGCTAATATAACCCGCTATTGTCTTTGCACCTCAATTGAAGGCACCAACCAACACGTCTGGCATTGACTAAAACATATTTGCATGTGCGGGAAGAAAGAAAGTAGCAGAAACCAGGCCAACCTCTCCTCGGATAACCTCGAAAAAGTTACAAAATTGTCCCTAAAAAGTAAACACGTTGACGAGTTGAGAGAGACGGAGTGGATGCTGTCTTTCTTTTCAGCGTTCCCCTGCGTACCACCCACCCCCTGCCCCCTATACCTCTACCCCTCCTGTCTCTTCCCCTCCCTCTTTCTCTCTTCTCTCTCTTCTCTCTCTTCTCCCCCCCCCCCTGCCTGGCTGTTTGGCTGGGCTGCGGAGCTAGCAGGGTTGAGAGGCCAAGTGCTGACCAGCTCTCTTTCTCTTCTGTCTGCTGTTACTAGGTCACCGCGCATACACAACTATACACACACGCACACTCAAAACGCACTCACACACACACACACACACACACACACAAAAGTCTATGCACCTCTCCTCGCGGTCAGTGTTTGCCACTAGGGAGAGGGGTAATTTAAGCCCTCCTTGATGTAGCCTATTCATCACTGTCCCATGCCCGACGTTTCAAAATTAAACCCTGATCTACGAAGTTAGACTCGGATGAGAGCGGGATTGGCAGGGGTAAAAAAAACGACAATCTGGTCAATAAATGCAGGATGGAGTTTTGTATCATATTTTCTTCTTATATTTTCTCCACACATTCACAGTCCGCAATCACAGGAAGAAGTACGACACAAAAAAGTTGATGGTGTGAGTGAAAATTTGCAATAGACATTTTCAGATAGCATTTTTTTTTTTTAATTATTAATCTCTAAACAGTTTAATTGTGTTAACTACTACTTTGCTGTTTAATCAGAATCAGAAGACTTTTTATTGCCATTGTCAGTGAACACAGCTCACAAACTAGGAGCTTACTTCGGTGATAAAGTGCAACATAAAACACTGAATAAAAAAAATAAGGGTTATGCATAAAGTTTAAAAAAGATATGCTTAAAAATAAAATACTTAGAGGTAGAAAATATATACTTCAGTTACTTACTTAGTACTTACTTACTTCAGTACACTTGCATGCTAATATGGGATAACTAGTCATGGCCAGATTTATACTAAAATCTATATATTCTCACGCAAAAAAACATACTTAAAATTTCTCCAAAAAAATCAAGAAGTCAATATTTTTTTTTTTTTTTTTTTTTTTTTTTTTGCTTAATCCTTGTTCAGTGTTTAATATACTTGTACTATTTTCTTGCATGTATTTACTCATTTCCAAAAGCGTTAGAAAAAGACAGCGCCTCTATCTGAAACATTAGGCCCGTTGCCATAGCAATTAACAATTCAAAACCTAATATTACATCTTTGGAATAGTCCACGCTTCTCAAAATGGCAGAAAACTGAAACTCATGAAATACACCAAGGCCGGACATGTTTATAACTTTATAAATGAGGCCTGACTGAGATTGTCAAAAGTATTGAAAATCAGATACTAATAATTGATACTAAAACTAGTATCGAAACTAGACACTCATTTGTGCAAGTATCGATACTAAAAAAGTCACATCAGCAGGACAGAAATGAACTTTTCCTGAATCAGTATTGAGTATCGAGTCTATTACTTTGAAATGATGTATCGTTTAGTAACTCTAGGCCTGACAGTTCAGTTTAAAACCCTTTATCAACACTAACAAATCGATATTTTGTGATATTTATCTAATACAGTACTACTTGGGATTGGGCCTATCGTGATAATTACTATATCGACTTATCGTTCAGTATATGAAAGCTTTTTTTTTGCACTTCTAGGACATTTTTAGTTTTTTTTTTTTTGGCTCCATGATCAGATTTAAGCCATAAAAGTCAGAATAAATAACTCGTATGACTCATTACAGATGCAAACTAAGTACTAAAGTGTTTCATTCTGCTGTTTATTCATTGCAGCTCGTAATTTTTAAACAATATTGTACTTTTAGAATATGTTTGTGGTTTAAACCTGCTTTCGGGTTATTGCGTCAGTGGCGTAAATTAGCTTCAGTATTATTGTTTAGCGATGGTGGCAGGCCTACTTGGAACACAAAAATCATTAGACTCACTAAAAACAACTGTACAAAAACTTCCCCAAAAGACACACGAGAAACATTTCATATCAACTTGCTTGTTTCGATCGCAAATAATAATGGGCCAATGTGATTAAAGCGATAGAGTAATAAGACACCCTAAGCTACAACTGTGAAATGAGAAACACAAATGGAAAATACATGATGGTGAATGATTGGTTTTCATTACACTTTGACTAACAACATCAAGTCCTTCCTGCATTATGGCATAATTCCATTAGATCACATCCTGCAAAACAATTGGAGAGCAATGCATCGGTTACGCACACAGTTGTCAGAAATGTAGCGAGGGCAGGGTTTTAACTCCGGCTGTTACCTTGAATTTTGGAAATACTCATAAGGCTGAAGTATTGTAAATATGTCAAATAAAAAATCTAAAACAAGAATGACATGTTAGTATAGTTTTCTGACTGTAGTTATGGATTTAAAGTGCGCAAATGTTCACGATTTACTTATTTTCTCAATGGGTGTAGTGCAGAGGGCGGAGCTTTTTGCAAAGACTTAAGAAAAAAAAAAAAAAAAAAAAAGTTTACCCCAAAATTTAAATGAATTCAAATTTGGAGCATACCATAATGTTTGGGATATTTCATACAATTAATCAAAGTTTGTCGCACATACTTCTTCAATACTTTACAAAGAGGTGAGTCTGGTCAGTGGTGAATCTGCCTGTTTTCAGATGGGCGTGATTGACAGGTGGATCAGCCAATCGGTGACGCGCACAGTCCGGCCGTATCGAAAAAATAAAGGAATAAAAATAGCGCAGAGGACTGAAAAAACGTTGCGGGTTTCTGCAGAATCAATGAGCGAATCAATGATCGACCTGCCTGTTAATCACTGACACAGGAACATTTAATACCAGATCACATGACCGCATAAGGCTAAAGGACTAGCCGGGCCAAAAGAGGTGTGTTTTAGCTGCTTTTCTTCACAAAAAATGGAATACACCAAAAAGGAAAAGCAAAACTGGATGCATTGGTGACACAATTGCAGTTTAATAATCTGGTAACAAACTTTTATGCACACACCTGCACCTATTTTGAATGTTTTATAAGGACTTGTATGCTTCTTTTTGGGTTTTTTTTCTGCTTTTATTGTATTTTAAACAGGGCACCCATGAAAAAGTGAACCCAAGGTGCTCTCAATGGGTTCCCCTGCATAAATAAAGATAAAGAAGCACAAAACTCTTTATTGTATTTGCATGAGCTCCTTCGTTTCACATGTATCACTAAAAAAAAAAACTTGCACAATCACTTTTGACCAGGCTTGAAACTCCACAAACGACGTGGGGACCAGACCGATATCAATCTGTATAAAACATACAGAGGGATGTCATCTGGATCTGGCAACACAGTTTGAAATGATTTGCTCTGATCTGACAGTGGATGTAAATCATGAAAGAACTTATTTTGAAACTCTATTCAAATTCGTAGATTGCCAATGATGTTTTCTGGCTCACATTTTCACTTACTTATCACATGTAGGAGTAACCAAAATGGCTCTCGACTGCATTAGATCACATCCTGCAAAACAATTGGATAGAAATGCACGGGCAGCACACACAGTTGTCAGTTTGGTAAGAGCAGAACACAATGGAGGAATTTTTTTTTTTTTATAGAGAGATATTTTAAGATTTGACAAGTAGGAAATGAATGGCTTGGAGTCAAATGAGTTACTACTTACTAAAATTTGTAGACTCAAATCAACAGTGTGTTTGTTGGGATCTCCTTTGTCAAAATAACGGGGCTGTCGAAAAGGCTTTGTTTTTATCTTTGCAAAAAACTCTAACATACAAAATGTTGCCCTGGAGAATTATAAGGTTTTATCTGTGTTCTGGCTTCTTTTATTTAGGTTTAAAGTGGAGGTACTTGGATAAAATACTTGGATTACGACGTTACCTTTTATTGTTTTAATGCTATACAGTGGTCCCTCGTTATATCGTGGGTCATTTTTTGCAGCCTTGTTGTTTCGCGGATTTTTTTAGCGCAATTTTGTAGGCTTTTTTTTTTTGTATGAACGTGCATTGTGTTCTGCGTCCTGATTGGCTGATTGGTCCCGTGTCTCCTGTACAGTACTGTTCGATCGCAGTGTGACTCTTAAGTGCTGTATGTTTGCAAGCTTTCTCCCCGACAAAACCCACAATGTCGATGAAACGTGCAGCACCGACAAATTTCAGAAACGCTTTGGACTTAAAAGTGTTTCTTTGCACTTTGAGAGTGTTTAAACGAGAGAGAAATGTGAGAAAATGTTAAACCCCATCTGAGAAAAGTGTATAAAGTGTGTGGTGAGGGGTTTTACAGCCTTAAAACTAAAAAATATATAATAATTGTACAAAATAAAGCTGACTTACTTCGCCGATTTCGCCTATCGCGGGTTATTTTTAGAACCCCCACGACAAACGAGGGACCACTGTATTCATGAAAACAGCATATTAACATGTTTTATAAGTTTCAGGTTCGTTTTTGAGTCTCCCCTCCCTTCGCTTCCCGTGCTAAGTCACTCCCCCTTCAGAGCTCTATCACTATCATCATGTTTTTTGTGTATTTATGTGGAATTGTCGTGTGGGAGCATGGGCGACGTGGGCTCGTGGGCCGAATACTGCGCAGAATCTTAAAGCTAGCCGTAATAAGGGTTCGAATAGGGCCCGGGAGAGATCGCTAAATTACTCAAACATGCTTGGTGACATCTAAACCCTGTTCAGGCATGTTTTTGATGCAGAAATCAATTTTGCAGACAGAATACCCCCGCTTTAGAGCACAATGGCATCGGGAAATGGGTTTTTACTCGTATGAACCTAAAATAAATAGCCAGCACAATCTTGATTCAAAAAGAATGTCAGATATAACCTTTGATTATAATGGGACGATTTTTCAAATAGGAAATGAATGGCTTGGAATAAAAGATGTAGACTCAAATCAGCAGTGTTTATTTATCACATAATGGGGCTGTTAGAATCACATTGTCTGTTTGGTTTTTATAATTGTAATTGAAAGCAGAAAACATGCACAATTTGTATTTGAAAGACGTATAAGTAACATAACTACCAGTACATGGCTAATACAGATGCTAGTGGCGATTTTCCCCCATTTTAATGAATATTACACAAGTAGTAGTAGTATTAGTTGCAGTACAGTAAAATAAACGAGAAGAACAAATCACTATGTCGATCTAGTGTAAAATTTTGTGTTATACGTGGCCAGCAAACTGACATTTTTCGACATTTTAAGGTAGTAAAAAAAATCCTATCATGTGTTTTGTTTTTTTTTTTTTTTTTTTTTCCAGGTTACATAATGTTGGGAAAAGGACGTGCAGACAGGGATGGTTTTCAGTGCAGAGGTCTGGTTTAAAATGCAAACACATGTGGATGTAACCTTATACTGCAAGTTTGTGCTAGGAGGATACTCATTAGTGTTCTTTAGAGACCCCATCCATTCTGCACACTTGAACTATAGGAAGTAAGCCAGTAATGGGTTAGAGACTGGGGGCAGATTCTGAAAAGAAAACCAAGGCAAACTAATCCAACTAATCCAATATGAAACCGTGGCAACGATATGTGTGAGGTAAAAACATTTCCTTTTAAAATGTTTGCGCAGTTTTGCCTGCGTACACTGAAATGACTTGTATTTGGAATATTAAATTTGATAGTACCAAACCTTTACATAATTATATGCTTATTGTGCCTGGATAATATGACAATGTATTGGACTGGTAAACACACAGATTTAAAAAAATATTTTTTTTTTTTTTTTTTTTTTAAAGTTTTTTTTCAGACAGATTCTTAAATTTATTTATTTATGTATTTATTTATTTATTTATTATTTATTTATTTTTATTTATTTATTTATTTATTTATTATTTATTTATTTATTTATTCTTTATTTATTTATTTTTTATTTATTTATTTATTTATTTATTCATTATTTATTTATTTATTTATGAGGATTTCTCTGCAAATTTTGTTATATTCAAGTATAAGATAAGAGAGACAATAGTTCCATGTAAGTAATATGATCTCATACAATCTATATACTCTTTATTTTGAAAAGACTAAGTTCAGAATATGAAAATCACTTTGCTATGGAGCCCAACAGTTCCAGCTACTTAGCACAGAAAAAAACTAACAAAAATAAGCAACAACTTTGGCAATTAGACAAAATGTTTATGGGAAATGAATGAGAAATGTACTTCCCAAACCTCGGGATGGACAGTCACTTAGCTTCTGACATAATGAACATAAATGCTTGGAATTTCGTAATATGGCATGTACATAACCAGCTATGGAGCTCAACATTGCCTGCTACTTAACACAGTCGTTGTCCAAGCAAAGAAATCCTCTGTCAGTTCGGCAAAATGTTTTAGTAGCTTAGAAGTTTATGGGAAATGCATGAGAAATTAACTTCCGATGAGCCCCGTAGCTTCCGAGATAATGACACGAATGCGCGAAAGTTCGGAATATGCGATGTACATAACCAGCTACGTTAAAAAAAACTGTCAATTTTGTCAACTTTATCAATTCAGCCGAAGGTTTTAATAGCTTAGAAGTTTATGGAAAATGGTTGAGAATTGCATTTTTGGAACCTCGGGATGGGCAGTCGCTTTTGAGCCCCATAGCTTCGGAGATAATGAACACAAAACATTCCTAAAAGAACTTATCTCGCAAAGCGTTCCATCCACTTGTCTCCGAATCATATCATTTTCCTCACTCTTATGTGTAACCATGACATTAAACCAGCTTGTAAAACCCACTGTACTCTGTAAAAACACACACGCACACGCAGTTATTTTTAGTCTCGCGTTTTTGATTCTCGCTCTGATGAGTTACACTGTTTATCTGCGTACAGTGTGACGGCGCGCTGCTGGGTGAGTCACTACTTCCTCCCCTCCACTTATGCGAACGTGCGCGTGAAAAGAGCGTGCATGTGAGTCAGCGTCTGTGTGTGTGTGTGTGTGTGAACGGAAAACCACGCTGACAGCTGCACCTCATTACAGGCACTATTACTGATGAGGGCTGCTGGGGAAATTCCTCCTTCCACCGTTGCAAAGCGTCTTGTTTACTGCACGCACACACCAGACTGGTACACAAATGCGCACTTGGTTATTCATATACGGCAAACATCTGTAGAAGAAAATGGTGAGATTTGCGGGGAAAAAAAATGTGTCCTTTAGCGTCAAATGAAGTCGTCGGGAAGAAGTTTAGCCCGGAGTGAAAGGGTGTCATTGCTTACGGGCTTGTATCTGTCGAAGAGATGTCCTTCATGTGCGCTACCAGACAAAAGTTTGGACTCACTTTGTTCTTTTATTCGTTTATTTCCACGATTATTATTTGCACTGTAGATTCTCACTGAAGGCATCAAAACTATGAATCGACATTTGTGGAATATAGTACAAAATTAACTCAAAAATTTGCTTTAGATTAAAAACAAAAAAGCTACCCTTCGATTTAATCACCGGTTTGCACTTTTGGCATTTCCTGACTGCACATCTGTGAAGTGAAAAGGATTTCAGGTGAATTGATTATGAAACTCGTTGAGAGAAGGCCAGAGGTTTGCAGTGCTGTCGACAAACAACGAGCTACATAATTCCATATATCTTGCTTCATATATCTGATTTCTTCTGTGTGTATGTAAAATATAGAAAGACGTAAAGATTCAAGAAAAAAACATTGAATGAGAAGGTGGCGGCATCTCAGACCAGAGCTGACCAATCAGGTTTGTTCATTTCAGAGACGCATGGAAAATGGACAAGCTCATTGGTCATCTATCATTTAGAGGAAAATCTAATTTCTCTTGCCTCAAGTGTTTGATTCTACAAAAGTATGCAATATTTTTCAAGCATTCGTGTTATTTCAATATGTCTTTCTCTGATTGGCTAATCCGTATCTGTCGTTCCCGCCTATTGCTAAATGCTGGGGGATAAAACTGGGTCTGCACATTTTGATGTAGTGTGGTAAAAGCCAATAGTCTCAGCAGGGCTAGCAAGCAGACAATCGTGCAGACAAAAATGCAGCAATGAAAATAAATTCAGCAAAAATTTAAATTGTTTTCAGGTACAAACTATTGTATAATATTGGCTTCAAATGATTCGCTTTTCTATTGACTCGAACTAAATTATTTGCAAGTTGGGTTGAACATTTGCACTTCCTAAAAACATAAATGCACACTGAAATGAACTTGAAACATATGGATAACTCTATAAAGACTTATGTACTTTAGTCTTAGAGCTGAGCGAGGAGGAGAAGGAGGAGATGAGAATCCAAAGCCGCACACTGGCACACACAGTACAGTGTCCGGTGACTGTAATGAGAGGGCGCCGAGCCAGACTCACATGTGCTACAGTCATTAGAACTGCATTACTGTTACTCTGCACTTACATTGGGCCAAAACACTGGCTTCCCAAAGTCAGGGGCGTGGACCACCTACAGAGCTCCCACTGTAGTCATCTTCACATATACAGGAGATGAGCAGTAAACAGTATAATTTTTCCTTCCACAAATAAATATATCCAATTTTAGACAATGAAATGATGACCAAAAAAAAAAAAATCTTCAAAGCTGTTTCTATTATAGTTAACTTTATTCAAGTTTTTTCAGACACGTAAAGTAATAATAAAATGCACAGATGGGGAAGCTGCTACTTGCTTGTCTCCATTCAAATGTAAATGCGTTTCACAGGGATATGGCATTAAATTTTTTTTTACATTTAGAGGTATTTTTGTTGCTAAAAACACCTTGTGGACCATGCATTCTTAGTGCGGGGCTGGGTCACCTCTCCACAGATCTGAACTGTATCTTGACCTGGTAGCATTGCCTGCTTGTTTCCATAGAGACAGACAAGTTTGTTGAAATCACTTTTGGTGAATAGTCACAGTTTTATATAGCGCTTTTCCAGCTTAAAGAGCTTTACATCAAGGAACCATTCACCCATTCACACACACACACACACACACACAACAGTGTACGCTGACACTGGAGGTGAGGTGGGTTAATTGTCTTGCCCAAGGACACGACAACAGCATTCATCTGTACAATCGCGCCGCCAACCTGTGGGTCAGCGGATCTGACCGCTCAACCAAGTGATGTTCGGACCACCAACCTCCGGATCAGTGGGCAAACGCTCTACCCACTGAGCTACTGTCACCCCAAATTTTTTATTTTATTTTTTTTTATTATTTATTTATTTATGTTTATTTTTTTTTGTTTTTATTTTTTTTATTAATTAATTATTATTATTATTTTTTTTTTTTATTAATATGAATAAATGGGTTGAGTGGTTGTTGAAATAAAATAGCACCTCTCACTCATGCAATGTCATGCCCCGGCCACTAGAAGGCACACATCTTAACAAAACCCTCCTGACAATCTAAATTAACAATTCCCTTTCAGTCACTTTTCAGCCCCTTTTAACTTGAAAACAACACGATCGCTGCCTATACACACTCCTCCATACAAACCCCACTAGCGGACAGCGCTCTTAATTCCCTCTGAAATCTTAAGCACTTGAAGACGAGTAAATATGAAGTTATGATTTGTGAAGACACGCACGCACCCGGATACAAAGGCATTCTAACCTAATACTGCCAGAGAGAGATGGTCCACTCCACGCACTGATGTATCGGCTTCATTATTCAGTCGGCTAAATGGGAACAGCTTGTTTTTATTAATTACGTTCACCATGACGATGATGGGCCTCTCGCAGCTCTCCAGACTCATTTGAATACACCAATCACGGCCCTGACAAAGGCGGGACAACACACAGCAATAATACAAGGGGAATAAAAGAGAGAATGGGGAATGTATGGGAGTGATGGAGACAAGATGGTGGTCACAGAAAGAATTATTTTGATCTCACTATCTAAACATGCAGTGGGGAACTAGGGCTATGCGATATGACAGTTAAACTATTGAAATTAAAATGGCTTTCAATATTAAATCCCTTAACAGAAACAATACAGACTTTTATTCATTTGTAGCACGAAGAATAGTCAAATTTGTTCCCCCGAATCACATGGTTTTACTCACAGAGGATTGGCAGCAGACCTCTCCATTAAAAAGACCCAACCTGATCATTGATAACTACACATAGCTGCTTCTTGACGTCAATAAAAATGTGATTACCGGTAATTGCATAGCCCTAGAGTAACATATACTTAAAATGTATTCTAAAGTGATCACTATAGTTCTATATCAACCAATCACAATGCAACTCTATAGGCCTATATCAAACTTTTGAATTGTTAGTTCAATTCTAGCAGATTTACTGTATATACAACTTCAAATTTCCAAAGTGCTTCACATAAAAAGTCAACAAATATACAGCAAAGAACAGTAAAACAGTAAAACACCAAGATATCCTGTCTAGCTAGTATTAAATGCCAGGGAGAAGAGGTGGGTTTTCAGTCTAAGCTGTGTTAAAGACTGAGAGGATGTGACAGGCAGAGGGCGCTGTTCCATAGTCTGGGGGCGTTGCCACAGAAAAGGCTCTGTCACCTCTGGTTTTGAGCCTGGCTTTGGGCACAGGGGTCTGGGGTGGAGGGTAGGGCTGGAACAACACCCTGAAATAAAGAGGACCCATAGAGTGCACATTTAAACACACGAACAACCTTTAGACTCATAAACATAACAATTGAACATTTTACACATGATAAATAAATTATAATGCAAGAATTTATGTGCAAAACCCAGTAACTCAACCAGGCCACCTTTACCAGCTGAGAACAGAGGGGCAGAGAACACAAAAAACTGTATCCTGTCTCCCTGATTTGCTATGGTTTTGATTGACAGGTGGATTAACCAATCAGAGAAACACATGGTTTGTAATAGTCAAAACAAACATGGCGGCTTATCTGTGGTAAAAGAAGTTATATTTTGTTCTAAATGACACACGCTTATTCGAGCGGAGTTATCTTCCACATTTGATATTAGCGGTTTTGATTGGCACCTCCCAAATAAGGACGGTCATTTGACGCGCATCGATTTGAACATTTGCTCGGACAGAAAGTAGGAGGAACGTGACATCCCTTGTTACTCTACATCATGTTACGCATAGCCCCTAGCCTATGCATTGTGTACGATGAACTGTCTGACCTCTCATTGAACCTATACATTTATTTACATCTCTTCACCGATTTCACCATGTCAGTATATGGCCAGGCGTTCTCCCTTATACCCATAGCGACCAGGTGCCCTTGGGCCTCACGCAGATTTTAACCAACGCGACATCTCCGACAGCTCCCCGTCTGCCCCGCGCCTTACCCAATTTGCCTCACGCGGGGGGCTTAAAACATCAACCCCCACCCCGATAGAGCTAGCAAAACAGGGGTCAACTTGCTCAAACCGATCCCCCCGTAGCTTAAGGATACACAGTGACAAGCCAATGGGTTGTTTACTGCCGTGATTTTCGCGATGTGTCCCGTGCACTTCAAATGCTGAGACTTGGGTTTTGTTTGAGCGATGGCTGTGGAAATTTGAGTTAGCATCTTTGACAGTAAACAGATGCTGACCAGCAGATCACCGCGACTACGCCTCGGAGGGGTTAGCTTTGTCAAAAATAACGTCCTCTATCTCCTATGCTAGCCGAGTTTGCGACGGTTTTTCCCCTCTGAAGTGTCAACCTTCCCAAGAGAGGATCAACCACTAAGCTGGGAGAATCAGAAGGAGTTTGCTGGCTAGTCCGTGTCGAGCTAGCAAGAGTGTGTGTGTGTGTGTGGTAAATGATACATCCGTTTATCTGTTACCGAGGGCAACCGTAAGACCGCTTTTGCAGAATTTGTCCCACGAGGCTAAATCTGTGGCACTCAAAAGAAGGATCAGTGTGAAGTGGAGGGAGTTGATATACTTAAGGGTGGCTGATATCGGGGCTAATTCTGATATCGGCACATTTGAGGGATTTCTTTCTTTTTCAGATTACACAATAGTGCATCAAATGTGATAATTTAAATGGAAATAGACAAAAAAAATACCATAAATCAATAAAAAAAAAAAAGAAAATTTAAATAAATAAAAATACCAGCAATTGCATACCAGGTAGATAGTTTAGCAAAAGTTTGTAAATTTTATAAATGTAATGGTGCAGTATGTATGTTTTTAGATGACCTGCTCGTCTCCATGGATACCTTGCCAGGGATGTTCCACAATATAGCATTAAATATAACCTAACTGGCAGTTATTTATTTTTAATAGTAAAAAAAAAAAAAAAAAAAAAAAAAAATTACCTTGAAAAAAATGAATTGTTACTGTGATCACGCTCGCCTCTCCACAGATCTGACCTATAACATATACTGGTACTTTAGATGACCTGCCCGGTACATTTAAGATGACCTGCTTGTCTCCATGGATACCTTGCAATATGGCATTAAAACAATCTAACTGGCAGTTATTTAAATAAAAAAAAAAAAAAAAAAAAATCACCATGAAAAAAATGAATTCATACCTTACCTTGCCTCTCCACAGATCTGACCTGTAACATACCCTGGTATCACCCTCTTGTCTCCATGGATTTTAAAATATTGATATCACAACTGCACGGCAAATATTGGAAAATTGCACTGGATTGGGGAAAAAAAATGGACCATCTATAGATATCTAATACAAAGTCCGTCGGTAAAGGGAGCGAGGGCCAGCTCCTCCTGGGGGGAAGAGCAGAGTTCAAAGATCAAACTCACATGCGGGGGGTCACCGAGCAGCCTGGCAAGTGGAACAAAAAAGATCATACGGCTCCTGCACGCGTTATTGTGGCAGAGGGAGCAAATAATAAGAGACTTAAGGCGTGGACACAAGTAGTAAAACATGCACAGGGTTAAACAGGAAAGTAAAAAACGCAGCGTAAATGCTAAATGCCATGCTCTTACACTTTACAAACTGAACTGCAACGTTAGCTTACAGAAAACACGACATTCACTTTGGTTAGTCAAAACATTACGATTGTGCTTTTATGCTCAAAACTTCCCTTATGCCTCTTCAGACGGGTAACTAATGCAAAAACCATGTTAATTTTACTCCGTGTCAACTTTTTTGCCTTTGATGTTTAGCATTTTTTTTCTTGTCCAGCTAATTCTCGCTAAAGTGCTACACAGGAAGTGACTCTTCAAAATAAAAGCGGGAAACCAGAAGTCAACTTTTTTGCAAATTGACCAAATACAAAATAAATTGCAACTACCACTTTTGACTTAAAAAAAAATAATAATTAAATACACATATTGGTGATTTACACGTTTTATAAATATTTTCTACAAGTTTATATCAATCATTGTATTTACGGGTTAAGTCAATAAATCAATACAGAAAGAAATACACTAATGCAGTTGTAGTTGCGACGTTTTGAAATCCTGTTCTGTGTTTTGTCGACTTTTTAGGGCAGACAACACACCCTTAAATAAATCAAAGATGTTCCGGTTCTGCATAGCGGCACTGACCTTGTAAAACATGATAATTGTGCATATATGAATAAACAATAACAACCTTGTGCCACAATTCAGGATTCTATATAAGGCTCTATAGTCTCAATTAACTTAACCCTGAGTTCATAAAATACACTCAGTTCGCTGTGAATTTTACGTGCAAGAAAAACAATCAAACACATGCTTAAGTGTGCGAAGATATCAAGATTATGACCATAGAATGTTGTAAATGAATGGACATTTTACATGCACACTTTCACTTCTGCAGTTTTATATTTCCTCAGTAAGATCATAAAAATGTGCATTATCATATACTTTGACTTTGTAGCTGTTGTCTTTAGAGTGGCTTAAGCGACATGTTAGTGCCATATGAACCGTCTCGCGCTCTGAGGACTTCAGGGACCGGCCTCCTGCTGGTGCCCAGAGTCAGGGCTAAATATAGGGAGTCAGCGTTTCAGGTTTATGCAGCTAAAACCTGGAACAGTCTCCCTGAAGATGTGGGACAGGACTCTACTTTGACGATGTTTAAACCCAGGCTCAAAATGTTTCTTTTTAGCCGTGCATATGACTGAAAGCTTTTTATTCGTCACTTTGAATTACTTTTCTGTATGAATTGTGCTATACAAATCTTGAGGAAAAATTTGTCATGCACAGCCCACACATTATTATCTAAATGTAACAGCAACCTATCGCACTTTTTAATCCGGATTAGCAATCAAAAAACAGCTTTATAATAAGACGTGAACATGCAGCTGTCTTTGTCACTAAGTACCGCTTTTACAAATATAACAAAATGTACTCTTTAACAAGAAAACAGTCCGATACCCCCGGCCAGGGATCCAGAAGACACGCTTTTTTACTTTTTACTTTTAATACTGAAGAACCTGGTTACAGTTTGTATCTCTATAAGTTCTGATGGGCGTGATTGACAGCTGGATTAGCCAATCAGGGAAATGCATGGTCTGTCCGTATCTAAACAAATATGGCTGCTTATGAAGAAAAAAAAAAAAACAACCAAGGCATCAGTGTGTTTAAACTGGTTCAAACTGATAGTGGGAGTGTGTTTACCCTTTCAAATTATGCATAATTCAAATAAAACAATAGTAATAATTTTAAAACAAACTGTTAGTATGATGTCAAATGCGTTTCTCTGCACAAAGCTGCTGCTCTCTCTCATGTCGCTTTCTTTACTTCTGTGTCGATTCTTGTGTCGGTTCAGTGTTAATCAGTATCAAAATGCATTCAAATTAAAAAAGAGAAAAAGATTCGGCTCTTTTAAAAAATGAGATCCAACCGTTCACCTTAAAGAACCGTTCAGAAGAGCCGATTCATTTGCGATCGCTATTCAAGACTTGCCAGGCAAAGCTACCCCAGCAGTTCAAACCTAAACTTAAATGTTATATTTGCAAGCTTTCTTTCCTTTTCTTTTTTTTTAAAGTGTATTTCAAATTGACAAATACGTCGTGAACTAACATCATATCCTTGGACCTAGAGTTGAGCAGATGTGATTCCACCGTTCGCCTCCTCTCTGCTGCTTGCCTTTGTATCAGTGGGCGGGGCTTGTCATCGGACTGAACATGTTAAAAGCTAAAGCGTGTTTGTGGCCATGTTTTGCGCTCTACAGTCTAAACTACAGGCTCTGATTGCATGTCCCGCGCTCTCACTCTCAGCTCATCCTCTGCTTTGTTTTGCAGGTGGAGATGCGGAGCGTGGTGCAGTCGGAGACCGAAGGGGCGGCGGGAACAGGAAGTGCGAGGGAGTCGACAAGAATGTGAGCTTAGCCAAAAGAGGTTAAGGTGAGATACCGCAGGAAGAAGAAGGAGAAGAAAAAAAAATCTCATATGGTATTTTTGATTTGACAGAAAACATAAGGGTAAAAGGTAAAGTTGTGTGTTTGCTGATTTGCATAGGACAAGTTTTTATATGAGAAACTTCTAATTTTTTTATGTAATTACAGGATTACTTTATTTTTTGAGTTATACTTTGCACATGTCAGATTTCCGGAAATATTTATTTATTATTTATTAAATTATCAAACGTCTAGTTTTTGCACAATCACTAACCTCATATTAACTCTTTGTAGTAGACATGTAGCATAGAGGCTAATTGGTAAGTAGACTTTGTGTGGTACTGTGTAAGCTTGACTTGCTTTACGGTCTAAACAACTGCCACAAATTAACTGGTTTTAGGCCCACATACCTCATATTGATTAGTAAACGCAAATAAATGTAATTGTCAAAAACTGAATTTGGTCTGAGTCCCTTATTCTCCCTGTAGTACCGCTCTTGTTCTAAAGGGCCCATATTACGCTATTTTCTGATCTAGTATGTTATAATGTCATTTCCTCATCGAAAACATACCTGGAGTTTTGTTTCATTTCATTCACACACTCCTGCTTAACACAAAAACCCAGCCTGAGTTCTTCTCTCAAATGGAAAACACCCTGTTCCACCTTGTGATGTCACAGGGTAATACAGGAAGTGTGTTTTTAAACTCCACCCACGTTCACTGGAAACATTTGGATGATTTCAGGCCTGGGATTACCAATCTCAACTGAACAAAAGGTAAAAGGTAGCTGTTTACTTTACTTCTCCATGACATCACAAGGTGGAACAGAGCATTTGAAGCTTTGGAGCTTTAGAGATGTAGACAGACTAATAATGCAGGGTAACAAAACGCAACTCTGGGTATGTTTTTGAGGTGTTAACAGCATTATAACATGACCTAAAGCTCACAAGAGTCAGTGTAATACTCCCTGTTTAAAGGCCCTATATTACACAAAACTAACACTTAACATATTTAGATCATCATGTTACATTTTATTGTTTTGAAAATGCTTTATTTGCCCAAAACAATGCATTAAAATGTTTGTAAGTTTCACTTTTTTCAGTCTCCTCTCACATTATCCTCTTACTACTGCACATTGCGTCATGTTTGTGAAGTTGTAGTATATTGTTTTGTGGAACATGAGATCATACTGCCCCCTAACCATAAGGAGGTTTGGAATAGGGCCCAGGAGAGATCACTATATTACTGAAACATGCATGGATGACATATAAAACCTATTTAGGCATGTTTTTTGATGAGTTAACAATGGTAGAAAGCTCCAAAAAGTTGATTCTTCATAATCCACCACTTTAAACTCTACACATACTTTCTATACATACTTTTTTTCATTCTTATATGCCACCATCACCTTCTCCCCTCGCCACTTCACATGCTTCCTCACTATAGCCAATCATTCCACACATATCCCACATCACTTTTAGCCCACGACAAAGAGCTAGCGTTGGCATCTGAGCACCATGACAGGACAGGAGGGCCAGTACACAGGAATTACATTAGTTATCACTCCCTTGTCTCCTCCACCTTTTCACTTCTTATCATCCCTACTCCCTAGCCCCACCCCATATCCGCACACACACACACACACACACACATATACTCACAAAATGGCACCTCGAAAAATGACTTCCGTGCTCCACTTAGACTGTCGGGCCTTGGGATCTAGATGACACTTGGCAAGCCACAGAAGCCGCAAGACAACTGAATGAAATATTTAAATGGGGAGAGAGAGAAGGAAAAGGCGAGACCGAGGAGACAAATGCGGGATTTTTCAGACCTAGATGGAGACCGGGTTTTATTTCTTGGCCAAAGTGTGAATTGAAGTTCAGATAAATTGGCGTTCACCTAAAAACGTAGCCCGCAGTTATAATACAGAATGAGAACGCATTGATTCGTCTGGGACTTCAGTGCGTTTGAGTGTGTCAGAAGTACGTTGCTAGGAGAAAGGGAGAAGTTAAATCTGTATAGTTTGCAGTACTAAAACAGGATTAAAAATGTCCTGAATGTGTCGCTTTTGATTGATTATAAGTTCAAAATGTCAGAAGAATTGTCTTTTTTTTTTTTACCTGTGCAGATTTTAGGAAATATATATGAAAAATGTTGGCTGGGATCAGGAATACAAACTTCTTCAATACTTTATAAAGATGTGAGTCTGGTCACAGGTGAATCTCCTCGTTTTCAGATGGGCGTGATTGACAGGTGGATTAGCCAATGGGGGACATGCATGGTCTGTCCTTATCGAGAAAAATAAAGGAAAAAATATAAAAAATGGCGGATTTCTGCAGAATCAATGGGCGACGCTCTACACTCTGTTAATCTGAGGTGAAATAAATTTGATTTTATTTGTAAATCATAGGTGACCAATACGCTCTTTCGTTTCACATGTCTCACAGAAAAAACAGATCTGATTGCACGATCACATTTGACTGGATTTGAGATGCAACAGAGGACGGGGGAATCAGACTGATATCAATCTGTATAAAAAATACAGAGAGATATCAGTCTGGATTTGGCAGGCAATTGAAAATGAGTTAAAGAGGACAAATTGGAAAAATGCACCAAGCTTTACTATATACAGCGTGGCCCACAAGTCACTGACAGCTGAAAATAATTCATAACTCTTTTGTTTCTAAAAATATTTTATTTTATTTTTTCAGAGCATTTAGAACTACCCTTTTGACATTAATATGAGCAAATACAGCACCGAGGAGCGAACCCTCATTGTACAGTGGTGCTTTGAGTCACATGGGTCAAATTCAGAAATCCAGCAGTGTTACCGTCGACATTTTAATACCAGAGATGCCCCAAGCGTAAATGCCATTAAAGGAATAAAAAGTCGTTTTCAAAGACGGGGGGCAGTATGTGACTAGTCCCGATTTCTTCCTGTGGGGCTGTCTTAAAGAAAAGGTGTTTGTGAATAAACCTCAAACAATAAACGACTTAAAATGTAATTTCCAGGATCAAATAAGAGCCATAAGCCCGGAAATGCTTTCAAATGTTATGCAAAGTGTGTTGGATCGGGCTGTTCAGTGCCAAACCCAAAATGGTGGACACTTAAAAAACATTATTTCAAAAAATTAGGTCATTAGTCATTTTTACTTCCTCTGGTTTAAGTAGTGATAAGTTCAAGTGTAAATGAACAATTATAACCGTATATATTGCCAAAAATCTCAGAAGGTTCAGTTTACCTACTGCTAAAATTTGGTGAGTATAACTTAAAAATTATAGGAGCTACTGAAGATTTAAAAGTGTCATGTGTACATTTCTTATAAAAATGCCTATTGCAAGACAGTATATTTCAATTCCGATAATTATATGGTAAAAAAAAATGTTTTTTTTTTTTGTTTTATTTTTACTTTTTCAATTTAATTTGTTTGAAATTTGAAAACCAATCGCTTTTATTTCCAACTATTTTGTCATATTTTATTTTGCCAAGCTTAAAATTATCATTGCAATGTGTGCTTTCCAAAAAAAATAGCAAAAAAAAACTGGACAAAAGTTTTAGAGTGAAGATGGCTGATCATTCCTGGACGACTGAAGGATTACACACCGACATCTTTCCAAAAAAAAAAAGTTTCCATAATTTTCCTATAATCTGAATGTGTGTCTGACATACACTGTGCATGCTATATACGTGTACACATGCAAACAATTGGAAATACATTGGCACATAATTGACGAACGGCACAAAGCCTCAAACCGTCGGTATGAGTGATGGAGCGAGGGGGTAGTAGCAATAGCTGCGACGCTAAATAATTCACATGTGATAAGTGTATGCATTTGTGTTGTGTCCTGCCAACCTGTCTCTTTCGCAACGTGTCAAAAAGCCAAGTTTGATCCACTGGCCTAGAAACCTTCAGTCTTCTACCATGTCATATCGATGGCTCGTCAGGACGCGTTTAACAGTATCTTATATTTCACGTCTGGTGGTCTGTGGTGTTCTGTCAAAAACAAATGACATAGTAAAAGTATGTAATTAACATTGTCCTGTTTTGATCTTCTGGCATAAACAGTTCCAGGTTTGTGGTCGGAAAAATATTGCCACTGCCAGCAAGAGCTAATGAAAACCAAAGTATGAGGGAAATTCAGTTAATGATGTGAACAAAATGCAAAACAATAACCAGAATTGAAACGGTAACCGCTCTCTAATCCCAGCTTGACCGTCAGAAATTTCATGTGAAACGACAAACTTTTTATTTGAATTCCCAAAAAGTGATTCTGCACAAGCAAAATGTCGAAGTTTGCAGTTTAGTCCTGGCCTCAAGAACTGCACTGGGGGATGTATGCTTGGACTATTAGAAGTAGCTCCAAATTGCGTGATAAAAAATACATTTATTAACATTAAAAATAGTATAGTCCAGCCTACCTGGACTGAGAGACTGTAGATATGCTTTGCTTGAATGCTGCGCAGTATGGATATCATTTATAGTATCTCCATGATGACAAGCAGGTAGCAACAACCCAGGCCAGGTTACGGGTCAGGTTTGTGTAGAGGCGCCCCCAAGATAATAATCTGTTTAATTTACACTGATATTATGTGCAGCACTATGGAAATCTCGTTTGTAAAATGGAAATACAAATAAACCCTGGATTGGATGGAATAAGAATGGTTCAAGTTGTTTTTGAGCTATAAAATCGCACTGATCCGAAGGTTGCCGGTTCGAATCCCGCTTTCTACATAAACATGATTGGTTGAGCGACAGACCCACAGGTTGGCGGTGCGATTCCACCTCCCACAGATGACTGCGGTTGTTGTATCCTTGGGCAAGAAACTTAACCCACCTCGCCCACACTGTCTGCGTACACAGGTGTATGAATGCGTGTGTGAATCGGTGAGCGGTTCCTTGATGTAAAGCGCTTTTTGTGTGTTGAAAGGTGAAAAAGTGCTATATGAATACACCTTAATCCAATGCCACACTATGGAACATTCTTTGTAAAGCAATATCATCACCATGGAGGTAGAAACTCCTCCAGAAAAGCTGCATAATGCTACTTAAAAATCTACAACAGTGACAATTTGTTGACTTTTACATAATCGATTTTGTTTCATTTTCAAAAAACAACAATAAAACTTACGTAATTAACATGGCGGCTTCACAGTGTCATTTGTATGTGTACACAGATTTACAACGCACTCCTACAACTATCCGCATCTGTTTCCAACCACTTTCTGTCATGAAGCAAAAACCCACACGCATGACGCTAACAAAAAAGTCCACCGTTTAAACCCACATACAAGCCCTTTCCGGTTACTGTTAAAGACGCATGTTCCTCATTATGCGCCATTGTGCACGCCGCTACGAAAACGCATTGCATCCAGTAGTTGAGAGTAAAGTATTACTTCAAATAAACATTCGATTTCCCAGAGAACAGAGGGGTTTTCTCTCTGCTGCATGATTGGCTGCAGATGTGAGCTAAGGCCTGGGTTTGGTTAAGACACCGCTGCCAGGAATACTCGCAACAATTCAATAAATAGAGCTGTTACATTCTAGAGGCATTTCCTTGTCACCATGTTACAGTTTTGGGGAGGATGTTTTGAGTTGGGCGTCGTGGTGTGTCTAATGCTTTGCCCGTGCAGAAGTTTGATACGGAATGTAACTGGAGACGGTTGGAAGCGATCAAATGAATACACGGATAAAAATTGGGGTTTGGAGCGGTCGAGTTGGAGCGGTCGGCGATAGTTTTCGGTTTTGAATTAAGCTAATCGAATTCAGAAAAAAAAAATGTTTGTATTGGTTTCTTTCTTGTATTTTCCAATGATATCTGTGAATCTGCTAGTGAACAGCACGAGTCAGGCTTGTAAACTGTGACCAGAGTTACCAAAATCACAAAATGTCATCACTGGAGTCGGTGTTTATAGGAGACAGTACTGAAATTGATTTTGTGGCAGATCTCACAATTCTTTGTTCATATCCAAATGCTCTGAATCTCAGTGCTTTATGGGACATTATTTGTGGGTGACAGTAGCTCTGTGACACTACTACTACTATTACTATAGCAATATACTCTGGTAAACAATAATATTTAAACTATCTTTTACCACTGACACAGTTAAAATAAAGCAAGTTAATCCCAATTAAAAAAAAAAAAACAACAACAACATTATCATCATTAAAAGCCCTGAGCTGCAACAAATAAAAACCGAATGAAGCAATAATTAGCCATAGAAGTGACTTATTCAACTCTCTGCAGCTTAAATCTTTGCGTATTATGACAAAAATAAAAATATGACCAATTTTGCAAAGAAAAAGTACTTCATATACTGAGCAATAAGTGGATATAGTAATTACTGTGACAGGCCTAGGTGTTACCCCTCTATCGTGATGGTTGCGGGTTTGATTCCCCCTCCAATCTATGGGTACTACTACCATATCCTTGACAAAGTACATTATGGCGTCTTGCCTATTTGATTTATTTTGCATATTATTCTGTATTTACAAGTGCATATGTGCGAATATAGTGGTCAGCTGTAAACTTATATTGAAAGGCGTGCTGTCATTAGTCTGTCCCAAGGCACATATGGCAGTTATGACAGTTAATTGTAAAGCGTTTTTGTGAGTGTGTGTGTGTGTTCAAAAAAGCAGTATTTAATATGTGAATTATTTTTTAAACATTATTATTATTGTTATTATTTATATTTATGTATTTTATTTATTCATTCTTATTATATTTTTATTTATTTATTTATTTTATTTATTTTTTTTTTTATTTTCATTTGGCAAATATCAACCATTGACCAAAATAATACCAAAATTTGCTTTTAGAATCACAACCTTTACTCGTTCTGGGGGATCGCGCCATGTTCTAATTTTCTACATCCTCGGTTCATCAAATAAATCCGAAATAAAACACAACACTCATGTACTCATTGCTACTTTACACGTCCCTTTAACTAATCCCCTCCATCGTCACCCCTTCCCCTCTTCCCTCACATCTCCCCATCTGTGAGCGGATCAAATCATCGTAGGGAGAAATCCTGGCTGATCCGAGAGTGCCGGGCAGAAAGGTCACCGCGAGAGTCCGTAAAATGGATGAAGCCTAATGATTAGCTCAACCTTTACCTAATCAATAATCATTTATCCAACGATATCACCGGCAGCCACAGCCCCATTTGCCATTAACCCCGGCGCTTGGGAGAGAGCTAGTATTGTTTCCTCTGGCAGCTTTATGGCACCGCGATGAGTGGTCGGGGCCAGGAGAGAAGCTTAAGGTTGGATTTCAAATGGCTCTGATCCTATTAAGACACTGTAGGTATTTTAACGCAGTAGTGTCATATAATTACCCTTTTGAATGATTGACTGTGACACAGGGCCATACTGTGGAGATGGTGAAGGAGGGAGGCCGTTTTTATGAAAGGGTGTAAAAAGTGTCTGACGTTACCTTTTGTTAATTAAATCATGAGCTCAGTGGAAGGAATGAGTCTGTTTTCGAAATGGTCGTGTGAGAGAGAAGAGAGGTTTTTATTTAAGGGATTTCAAAAAAGTATTCACTCGGATTTGGAAATAGACAAGTGTTAGTAGTACGGTTGTATTTGCAAAGTCTGTGTATTGTTAAGACACATGGAATAAAATGTTGTTGCATTGGAAATCACAATAAAATATAATTAAAGACGATGGTTTTTGGTGGCTTTTGGTGTTTCGCAATTGTGAATAGTTTAAAAAGTGCATTGTAAAAAAAATAATTAATTTTAGATTGGAATTTAGTTCAATTTTTGGCAAAAAATTACGCAAATTTGATATATTTTTTTTTCACATTTTTCATATATTTTATTTTTAAAGCAGCTTCATTAAGAAATTATTTAAATCAACACAAAACTAGCCAAAAATCACATGCTTTTAAATTTTAACAACTGCATTTCCTATTCTAAAACTCACCATATTTCACCTCTCATAGACACGTAGCTACGTTTGCTCACACAATATCATCCCCCTTTCATTATTTTCTTTCAAAACAATCATAACTTTTGATAATTTAATTCCAAGTACATATTTAAAACAATAATCTCAAAGGAAAAACAATAAAACACAGGCTATCCTTTCATATTACCACAAATCTTTTCTCTCACACACACACACACACACACACACACACACACACACACACCCTGCTCCACGGTGCTTGTCTCCTGAGCGTCTCTCTATGATCCCATCTTCATCATAACCTCCCCCTTTTATTGCCTTTAATGACTCCCCCTCTTCTTTCATTAATTCTTTATCGATTCTGCTTGACGTCGCCTGAATTATTTTCCAATTACAGCAAATAAAAGAAACGGGAAAACCCATCACGGAAGGCATCGCGCTTTTGTGTATCAGCATGCTCCGACATCATAGCAACTTAACATCGTGTTTTGACGCATTGCTATCATTTGTTGCAACGGTAGAAATTGTCGGCACTCCGAGGCGAGAGACAGTTGTAAAGGTCACGCGAATGCACCAGCGATCTTACCTGCAATAAGTCGAGACTCTTTGGACAGGCGTATCACCAAGAAAATAGAACGTGTGCGGAAATAAGAATAAGCTAACGTAGCGGCGTTGTTAGTATGCTGTTTTGAGGGGTTGAGTGATGCGTCCGATAGCGCGCGGTTGAAGTTGCAGAAGTTGTCCTTGGAGGTACATCACACTGCGTGCACTTAATACCCACAGGTCATTAATTACAGCAATTATGCAGCAACATATCGCGGACAGCTATCGACCGGTGTTTTTGTGCTTGCTGCGTGTTAAGGGGTATTACGGTAAAAAGGTGCAATGGGAGAATAAACAGTGTATTAAGCGAGTACATGATTTGGGAAGAAGGAAATATGGAAATGGATTTTGTACCTTCTTGGGAGTTTTGAATTGTTTATAATGTACAACCGGAGTGGTGTGCATTCTCAGTCGACCAATTAGGGCCCATTACTCTGAGGTAGTGTGACAGGGAAGAACAGCAGAGACCAAGATGGATGAATTTTACACGGTGTTGTGACTAGACTTTGAGGAAAGTTTTTGGATGTGACGATGTTTTATAATTGTTGTTAGATGAGATAGGATGGATCCCCGTGAACTTTTGTCCGATTGCAATCCAAGTATGGTGGATGAGACGTGTTAGAATAAACCAGGAGGTGCACTTTTTTTTTTTTTTTTTTTTTTATCAAGGGCCACATCTTAAAACATATTCAAAGCAGAGGGCCACAGACCAGGGATCAATAGCTTTGACAGAACCGCTGTGTATTAATAAGGCTTGAAACACATTAATTTTAGGTCTGTATCACGCTGCAATGTGATGTTTGAGGATATAGTCATAGAAATTGTTAATTTGCTGTTAAAAGCACTGCTTATGATCAATTGGGCCGGTTCAGCAGGACAATAAAAACTGGTCTGAGGGCCGCATCTGGGCCATAGTTTGGACACCCCTGGAATAAACCAAAAGATAGAGGCGTTTAGCTCGATTGTCCATAGTTAAAGGTGCAGTGTGTTTCTTTTCTGGTGGAGGGTCTGCCATCGGTTTGTCCCCATGGAGATGTTACTGTTTCCTGGAATATCCCACATTATGGCGGGTGATGTCATCAGGCCAAATTACAGGTCAGACGTGTGGAGAAGTGACTCTGTTTACAGTATAAAGCTGTGTTTTGGTGGCACGTTGGCACAGCAAGAAGAGCAGTGCAGGGCCTTTCTGTGGAGTTTGCATATTCTCCCAGTGATTAATATTACTCTGAGTTGAATAAGTCCTGCCCCCCAAAAGTTCCCTGGCTTTGTTTAGAAGCTTGCCTCATTACGGGTCGTTCAAATCAGTACCATCAAATTGAAAATAGCTTCTGGATGAGAAATGTCTTGATTGCAAAAACAACGTCCAGATGACTACCTCTGAAACCTTCTCTACATCTGGAGAAGGTGCCGCTGTAATCGTTAAAGGATGGGTCAAATGCAGAAGAGCGAGGGAAAAATCCTGAAAAATAAGTACCTCATTAATAAAGACCTCACAGCACCGATGCGTTAACATAATGCCTTGTATGGAATTGTTAGGGGATGGCATGGAATGATTACTACTATTATTTTTCCCCAGAACGCCGATGGTAGCAGCTTATGTCCAACAGGATCTGGCGCGGGCCCATGCAGATGTTCAGATGCGTGAGAGCTTTGTTGCTATCAGTCCTGTTTGCTTGTTTTCTCACTACTTCCAAATTGGAGTCCAAGGAAATTAAATTAGCTCGTACCATGCACTCACCTGAGATAAGTTGTTTGGTGTTCTCAGACAAATGAAAGCCATATGTTATCTGCATGGCATACGCAAAATGTTATGACCTCTGCCTCCGTGATCGTTCGCGTGTTGCACTCAAGTTGTTGCTGGATGGCACAGGACTGATTTCCAAAATATTAGCAGAAATTTCCATCTTGAAATATATTGTTATAGCTATTATTCTTATAAATGTTGAGTTAAAACATTACACATAGATTCTGCCTATAGCCACACCCCAAACCCCAAAGGCTAGTTATTTTGAAGGATTAATTTAAAGCAACTTGTTTTGATTATGGACATCTCTTTAATTAATTAGTTGGAGTGATGATTGTACGGCGGTATAAGAGGTTGGCGCTCTTGCCTCATAGCTAGAAGATCACAGGTTTGATCTATAGACTGTCCGAGGCTTTTGTGCGGCGCTTGTATACTCAACCGCAATTCTTTCAACGAGAAGAGGTCAATTCCTGACCAAGATCCTGCTTAAGAAACTGAAATCTATCCTCAAGTCTGTGGACTACGGTAGGTTGCCCCAATAGTTCAGATGCAAAGTCACAGTTGGCTGGATACAAAAATTGGTGAAAAAAGGTGGTGCCTCAAGGCCAAGTTACAGGTCAGCTTTGTTGAGAAATGTCAGGTTTTCTGAGGTATATTTGAGCAATAAAAACATAAATTCTGGTTAGATAGCGTCATGCTTTCATTTTATGATGTAATAAAACTTCTTCATTCACAAAGAAATGTCAACAAAGACCGAGCGGGAGCAGGGGCGGCATCAGGAAAGGGGTTTATGGCCAGTGCCCCCCCCCCAGCTTCCCTAAAGATTTTATCCCATGTTCACAGGACGTCCAGTCTCAACTAAAACTGTTCAAATTGCAGTGTTCAAAATGAGATGACAATATAGTAAGAATTCCACATTAGGGTTTATAAATCAGTACAGGAGATGTGCATTCACATTTTAAAACAGTAAAGCAAACATGGTAAGGGATGGGAGATGTGTGCTGCATTGTTAAAAGTCCTATATTTACATGATAAGTGAGCTCAACTTTAGCCCCTACTAACAAAAATGCCCAGTGCGTCAGGTCGTCATTCTCTCAATTTGATGAAGTTACAATGAGAGATAACTGATTTTTACTCAAATTTTAAAGTTGCTTTTTTTTTTTCAAACACCTACATTCCTGTCACTTCCAAAACTAGGGATACACTGATCCGAAACTGGTACTGGATATTGGCGTTGATACTGAATAATTTGCTGGACTAGACATTGGATTCCAAATCTCGATTGGGCTGATATTGTGTTTGGACATATATATTGATTTAATAAACTGTAGTTGGCCCAGAAATTCTCTGAATGTTTGAATTTTTATTTATACAAAGTTGTTCTGAAGATAGATAATAGCTACACAACACATTTCGATCAGTTGTATCTTATTTTATTTTAGTTTTAAGGACATAAAATGATTTTTTCCAGTCTTTTTTCAGTGATCCCTTATTTGTCAGGGGGTTACGTTCTAAAAAAAATAATCTGCAATAGGTGAAATCTGTGAAGCTTTATTTTTTACATTATTATATATGTTTTAAGGCTGTGAAACCACACACTTTATACACTTTTCTCAGACAGACATTAACATTTTCACACATTTCTGTCTTGTTTAATTAATTGTGGCTCACGTGTATTTCACAGTTCCTCTGACTGTGCCTCTTTGTCTTGGCGTCGCTCTGCTGTAGTGTCAGTCGAACATTTATGTAAACTTGTTTAAGCTGAACACATTCTGTACTGTTCAGGAGACACGGCGCAGAGGAGACTGATGGACAGTGGTCTTCAGTCCCTTAGCCAATCAGGACGCAGAACACAATGCTCATTCATACATTGTAAAAAAGCATGTAAAATTGCCCTAAAAAATCTGAGAAAGGTGAACCAAAAATCGGTATCGTAACTGAAAAGGCTGGACCAGTACATACCTATCCAAAACCCTCTTGAATTCCCTTTACCTCTTCATTTATCAGTTTTTACCACTCGCCCTTACAGTATATAGTTGAAAGTCCTGCAGTTTTCTGGCGTGTTTGTGCGTCCTGACCCGTCCTGCCCTCTCTCCTGCTCCTCCTTTGAGAGCCCGTGTGATATACAGGTCTCTAATTGTCAGGTCCAGCCCTCGCATTCCTCTCCTGGACCATCCCGGTAACTCTGTGTCACTTTAACAACCGCGAATTATCACCACCATGGAGATCTCGCCTTCGCAGCGGCTCTATGAGAATATAGATACATTTCCTTCAATAAATTACCACTCTCGGACCGCACACGCACACACACACACACACACACACACACACACACACACCCTCACTGCCTGTCTACCCATTCACCGATTTGACAGACATTTTTATCACAACATTACGGTGTCTGGGTGCGTCGCCGCCACTGCAAATGTAGCTAAAGTATGGCGCTAAAAGTATGGGGTGGATCTACTAGCGCTTTTGATGTCATTTGACCAGGGATATTGATTCGTGCAAAAAAAAAAAAAATGGGAGATGGGGAGTCCCGTAAAGGTGGTCCGGGTGAAGGCGGACGGAAAGAGAAACAGGACATAAAGATGACAAAATATATGTGTGACCGCGGGGCATTGCTTTCAATAGCAGCTGGTGTTGCTTAATCTGCGCTTAGGCAAAGCTATCACTCATATTAATGTGTCAATGGTATATAATGGTGGCAAAAATGGTTAATGAGAGGAAATTAAATGTTAATTGCGTAAACAAAATGTGCAATGCAAAGCTCTGTGGTGGCTTCAATGCGTGTGGAATTGAGTCCAAGCTAAAGGAGTTTGCCAAAAGTCGCTTCCTACTGTCTTTACACTTTTCACATGTAGGTTATCAAAGGGACTGCTTAAAATTAAACAAGGGACTTAATATCATCTAGTCAACAACTATAAACCTAGTAGCAGATGCAATTAGGCCTTTTCTGTTGTTGAAACCAGACTGCGACATAAGATACCTCTCTGCAGACAATATAACAACTACATGCATATTTTTCTGATTTCCGAGTATTTGGTTGAATTTAGGAGTCTGCAACTAATTGGAGGGTAGTTGGAACGCTTTAAACTTTTTGCTAACTACTGTACGGCAATTAATAACATGATCAAAAACAAGAAAAAAGAGAAAAAAAATACGCCCTGACTTGTATACTGAAAGATGCACTATGTACTTTTTTATCTAGCGGGGAGGTCTCCATGGAGATAGATCATTCTACAGTGGACTAATCTAGGCACAGCAAAAGCATGCATACTTTTTTTCTTCTAACAGGCCAGTTTTTTTGTTTATCTTGACATATTTCGACTACTTTTGACTTAAAGAAAACCCAAATTAATCTCTTCGCAAAAAAGCCTTACAGACGATTATTCGGTATCGCAAGCACAACTTTTTGAATGGACAACAAAACTTGACAATCCTCTGAGTCATGTTTGGATGTGGTTACACGCTACCAGAAAACCTGAACACATCTAATAATTTAACAAAGGATTTTTGAAACAAGACATCTCTTTTCGGCTGGTAAAATTAAACTATTTTTCGAGACGGCGGACACTAAACAGTCCCACATACTGCGGTTGTCTTTTTCTCCTTAAAAGCCCTTCTCCATCTGACAAAGCTAATATCCTTAACGTCACTTCAAATCCGCGGCACGCACGCACGCACGGCGAAACAAAGTCATTATCAACCTTACCATTAGACCTTACCATGTGGTTCGTTTTTATATACGCGCACCAAAAATAATTCCAACCAGCCAATCGGATGCGGCGTAAGTAGTTCAGTATGCGTCTTCACAGTGGAGCAGTCATCTTCCCTCTCTAAGTGTTTCCAGGCAGTCTGATAGAACTGCAGGCCAGCTCTGCGTCGGTCCGGGCCAAGCATGTGTAATGAAAGGCAGATTGAAAAGGGCTCTTGATTGATTTCCTACATCTTGGTTTGATATCCTGAATTAATTATCTGAACTTGAATAATATATAAAGGGGGGAAAATGAATGGAGGACACTCATGGGAGACCAATAAAAGGGTACGGGGATATCTGCTGGTCCATCTTCTCCTCTGGTGCTCCGGGGGAAACGTGTGTGGTGCATTTGAGGGTCGACGGAGAGGGGCAGCAGATGTACTGATGTTTTATGTGGGATGATGAGATAGGGGATACTCATGCAATATTGTCATTACACAGACAGAGAGTGGAGGACTTTTTATGTTCGGTTTTTGTTGTTTTTTGAAATAAGTTGTGTGTTGGATGTTCTTTTGGGAATAAAAATACCTGACAAAGACTTGAAATCATTCGTTTTTTATTACATTTGTGGACATACAGATGTTCTTTTTTTCTATTTTTTTCTGCCCATGTATATTAATAAATCTATAAAACACAAATTATAATACAATATACATTTTTAAGTTGATTAACTGACCATAAAGCATATTTAGTTAGTTACAAATTAGATTCGTACCTAAATCAGATATGGGGAAACTACGGCCCAGGGGCCACACACGGCTCTTTGGTTTTATTAATCTGGCCCTCCCAATGCGACCAAATTATATTAAAATAGGTAAGGGTTCAAAGTTTGTGTACTGTGTTTATTTAACTGAAATTTAATAAATTTATTGGAAAAACAATTTGTACAATGAGCCTTCCATATTCATGCTTTGCTACATGTTACAGGCCAAATCTCTAATGTAATATTCACACATGTATATATATATCCTGGCCAGGCCCCTCTGTCAAATTTTAGAACCCATTGCGGCCCGTGTGTCAAAAAGTTTGCTCACCCCTGACTTAAATCGAAAATGTATTCCCAGAAAAAATTGCAAAATCCAATTGGTTTACATTACGAATTGGCTGATGAATTACATTTAAATCTCAAATCCAATCATAAATACTATGGGGGGAAAAAAAAAAGACCACTGATCTTTCCAAACAAAAGTCATGCAGGAAAGACATGAATGCCACTCGACACCATCTCCATAACACCAGAGATAATATCGCCTCCCTGACAATAAAATATTCCAAAGTGCGCCTTCATCCGCATAGCTCATTTCCAGGACTGTGCCGGGGAGCTAGCTCATTCTGTTGTTGCATCAGTGAAAACATTAAACACCGCGGGCTCATCTCCACCTCTCCGACCACAGAAGAAGAATGAAGGGGGAGTGAAAGATGCCTACGGAGGGAGTGTGCGTGGCTATCGAGGCCCTTACCTGCCTCCGGTCTCTCCTTGTCACCCACTCCGCGCCTATATGACACCTAGATTATCATACAAGAAGATGGGTGCTACGCAGGTGCTGATGTACAGGTAGCTCCCGACCATCAATCTCACCTCAACGAAAGAACTACTATCTCGGCTTCTGTTGTCTCAATTTTCAGTTTCTTCCTTGCCTTTCAATCTTTTTTTCTTGGTGTGTTTTAATCTAAGCAAAAGAAAGAGTGAAATTTCAAATCTTCAAAAAGAATTGTTCAAGAGGTATTCATCGTTTGCCGTGCTTGTCAGTTGCAGATGCGCAGTGGGAGGTTGGGGTTAATGGCATCTTTGTATCTTTGTGATCTCACCATATGGAAATGCACCTGACAGATTTTTCTTATTGACATACGCTAGAACAAAGATCATCGTGAACAACCTGTGCAGGAGGTCTCACTCAGCACAGTGCAATGTATTGTCTTGGTTTGATATAAATGAGACTGATTATTCTGTTCATTGTCATATATTAATACAAGTTTCATTGGTAAAATTACAACATTTTAACCTACCTAGCATAGTTAAATCTTAAAGTAGACTCGATTTGATCCTCTGTTCAAATAGTCCTGGTGCAGTCAAGGTTTAAGTATGTGTTAAGTCACAATTTGGATGAGCATGTTGGGCGGGTATGTCGTTGTGGGGACTATTATTTGTAGTCACACTGCCATCACGGAGACCACTTATCTTCCTTATGGGGACAAAAATGTGGTCCCCATGATGTAAATCCGTTATTTGATCAACAACATGGTTTAAAGTTCAGGCATGGGTTAAAATAAGTTAAGATTAAGTAGTGACGATGGTTATAGCTAGGATTTGTCTCCAAATTAAATTAAAATAAGTTGATAAAATGTCTGCAAAAATCGTGTAAATAGAATACTGAGATGTCACGAAAACTGACAATGGGCAAGAAACCATCTTTGGAAACATTAAAATAAAATAAATTGAAGAGTGGCTAGTTTGCAGTGACATCTGCAAGAAAAAAGAACGGGCAAATTTATATTGAAATGGCTGTTTGGGTTTTGCATATTATATAACACCTGGCTGTAGGGTTTGTTTCGTAATACAGAACAGAAAGGTATAATCATTTTTTCAGCTAAATTTGTGTTCCCCCTCATTTATCATATGACACAATGAACTTTAAGAGATGGGAATAATGATGATTATTCTGCAAAAGTTATGCAAACATAAAAACAACTTGTTCTCAATTGGATGATTCAGTTGAGGACTGACATTAACAATTGTGTCGTAACAAATGCATATACATAACCCGCTACCTGTTATGAAATTATGGTGACTTTTCCCAAGTAAGACACCCAGATCAGAGGAGTGAAAACTTAAATATTAGTTTTTTGTGACTGTTTTTTTTTTTTTTTTTTAATGGTTCCCTAACAAAGGCCACAACAAACCATTTCTAGGTGGGTAGAATCACACCTAGAAGTTATTGTTCTTGTTAAAACCAACCAGTTCAATGACATTTGCGTCTGAAGTGTGTTGCTCAAGTGTATGTGTTCACTACTCCCTTGAGAGTTTTTGGGTTGGTCTGTAGTTCAATTCCCAGGTCAGAAAAAAAAAAAATTCCAGTCAGACACGTCAATCAAACTTCACAAAGCTGTGTTCTTCACCGTGCTGTGTGTACCTATACCCACGAGCTAATCACTCCCTCGGTATTTTCGGATAATTATTGCAACTTATGATAAATACTTTTTTTTTCCCCCATCAGGCAACTTGTTTTATGGCAGGGGGGGGGGGGGGGGGGGGGGGGGGATCAGCGGTGTCATAAAGAACCAGACACGGCTCTTAATCATGGGGACAAATACGCCATTAACTTTTGAATGCATTTCCTGAATCTGCTATAGTAAACCCGCTCTCATTACGCAGGCAGATGCTTTCAAATGTAGACTGGATGGGATCAAAAGGCCAGCAGAGAAAGAGAGCTAGCGTACGGAGTGAGCTCATTTTCATTATCACCCGGTGCATGGCTAAAACATTTAGCGCATTATGCATTAGCGGTTTTAAAAGCTCCCAGCCTCTCGAACAGCGTTTGAGCATTAGAGGGTGTCATCGTGGTTGAGATGTGGCACAGGCGTAGCACGTCAAGTCAATCAAAGCCCGCAGTGATGACAGCTTTATTAGCAGAAATGGAGGAATAAGATGTGCACTGCATGGTAATGATAAGGTGTGTCTCAGGTGAAGCACTATGCGGTGATTATAATGGGAAACAAAATGCTGTTCTGGTCTCGGAAAAACTGTTGGGTCATGTTTTTAAGGCTAAATTGTTGAATTTTAGGAAATATGTCGGGTCTTTGTTTTGTCCAGAAGACCATATTGCCAATAGGATGCAAGATGTTCAAATAGTGTCTTTCACAGCGAAGTGCAATACATGAAGTAAGGGTCATCCTATTTGTTTATCGGGTGTATTACTAAAAAGTGTTGTATCCTTAAAGGGCCCTTATTACTCTATTGTCTGAGCTTTTATAATGTTGTTTTCTCATCAAAAACATACCTGGAGTTGTGTTTTTTTGTTTTATTCACACATTTAACACACAAATCCTGCATATTTCGAGTACTTCTTTTAAACTCGCCTTCACTAGAATCATTTGGATACTTTCAGCCCTGGAATTGCTCATCTCTACCTAACTAAAGGTAAAAAGTAGCTGTTATCTTGGAAAATACTATTAGATTCATATCACAAGGTGGGACAAAACATTTTGAGCTGTAGACAAAGTAATAATGCAGGATTGCTCAAACGTGTGAATGAAACAAAACACAACTCGGAGAATGTTTTTGATCAGGTAAAAACATTATAACATGGATCAAAGCTCAGATGACTTAATTTTGCATGGATGTAGGTAATCAAAGAAAAAAGTATCATACATCGTTGTAGTGTTAAGAAACTCTGAATACCCATCGGAGTGACGGGAGATCATGCTATCTAGAAACTGAACCCAGGAACTTGGGTTGGCTGCGCTGAAAACAATTGATAGTTCTTCATTTTACAGCTGAAATAATGTATATTACATGTATGGAAAAAGGTAAAAGGTCAGTCATGAGTATACAAAAATCAAAAAGGAATAAAACAGCACTTGCATCATCACACAACAGCAGTGAATGTTTATGTACTTTAAAAACTCTGAGAAGCACTTTCTGGACCATTACCTAACTTACCGATATGGATTATGACCTGTGTTCATAAAGTAAAAGTATGAAAGTGAAAAATGCAAGCCTAGTATGTCACAAGAAGAAGCATGTTTTTCAAGTTTATTAAGCGAAACACTTGACACAATTCCATAAGTTCACCAACAAGCATAGACCGCATTTGTTCAAACCTGCAAAACAGTGCCTTTTACAGCCATTGATTTGCGCATCGTTGGTGGGTGTATATGTGTGTGTGCCAGGCATAGACCGGACAGCCAAGGAGGCCGATGGTAATGCGTTTTCCCCAAACAAGAAAGATTGCTGCATCCCTGCCTCCCGGAGTTGGACAGGGTGGGATGGGGTGTCTATGGCAATGGCAAGGAGGAGGGGGGGGGAAGGGGAGTAGTAGCTGGCTCGCACTGATGTCGACGATTCAGGTATATGGATGGCCTAAGGAGGTTTCCATCATTCATAACGCACGGTCGCCGTACGGGCCCCTGACGCCGAATTGATCTTGCAAAAGAAGCAGGGTGGCAGAGCGACCACTTCATTAGTCTCCCCCGGCTACAAATCACCTGCTAGCGCTGTGGTACTGAGGGGGAGCCGTTAGCCACGCTACTTTACAGGACTCCAGCCACAACAGTCTAAAGTGACCGGCCGTTCATGTAGCCATTATGAGTGACTTATGTGGCAGCGCTAAGATATCCTACACGCATCTGTGCATTACGCGACAATGCGCAATAAATATGTATGCACAGAAGTGAAGGAAAGTGCAGCGTCAAACATCAGCTGAAAAGATCCAATGAAAGACAATCCACGGTGGCTACAAATAGTTTTTTTTGCAAATGGGGATTAATGGGTACAGTTGTATCGAAAAAAAAAAAGGTTTATCTAATTTTGTAGTGTCAGTATTTTAAAAAAACGCACTTTTGTTTAATCATTCGGACATTTTCACTGGATTCTTGCTAAGGATTCTGACTAAAGTTAAAATTGCCTTAACTTTGACGCATTGATCTGTTAGCATCATGACTATTAGCCATGCTTCTAATTTTTCAATCCAACCGGCACGTTACCACATAGTTTCCAGCAGATGGCGCCAAACACTCTAAGTTTTGAAATGGAAAACGCTGCTCAAGATTTGTTTTTTTGAAATTTATTGCTAAGCTTAGTCAAAGTGTTATAAATCTGGTTAAAAGATCCGCTGTAATGACTTTTCAAGACACAAGTAACAAAAAGCCACTGCAATTCAGTTTAACTCCAGATATTAGTCACTCAGTTTTGCGTAAAGTACATGCAAGTACTCTGTTATAAGAGCCTTTAAGGTTAAGTTTTCTGTATTAATAGAGCACTTAACCTTGCACGAACCACTTATACTCAAAAAATGTGTTCTTAGTTCGGAAAAGGCATGTTCCACTTTCACTTATCTGTCCACACTTTCACAGTTCACCTGACCTGACACTATTCCAAGTTATCAAGACTTATAAAATAAACTTCTATTGTTCCATACCAAGTTTAAGTGCCTCTATGTGCATCTTTTCTCTTTACAATGAGGCCCATCGATTCAAACACAATAAATGGCGGCGCTCTCCACTGACTCATCATTACAAAGTGTTTCCATGTGTTTGCCAATCTGCGGCAGTTTTATATCATTAGATGTGACACCGGGGTGCCTGCTCAACACTGCAGGCTTGTCCCCACTTTGAATTACACTAGCACGCCACATAATTAGTCCAATAGTCTCTTTATGCTGACGGCCTCTGAGTAATGATGCCAGCCAGTCAGGAGCAAGATGTAGCACTCACTAAGAAGCGGCTTGGAGCTCTCTGAGGAGGAAGCAGGCGGCCGGGGCTAACAAAGTGCGAGGGCCTTCCATGTACACAAATCTTGTCAATGGTAATTGATCGCCACTGGTCACCCGCACAGGACCCAGGACGAAATCAAGTGGCTTCTCCATAAAACAATGTCAAATATTGATGATATTTCTCTTCCCTGCCTCCAGAATGAATAGCCCCATCCTGCCTGTAGTTTTGATGAATGTTTGTTATTGCCTTCCCCTCTTGTTGTCTTTCTGGTGTCATTTTCACCATCTAGCAACGAGCACAGCCATTTTGTGCGCTGCCCTCCTGTTCCCAAAACTGGTTGTTGTGATGTCTTTTCACTCTTCAAGGACTCGGGAACAGGTAAGGTTTAAAACTGGACAAATCCCTTCAGTTTTTAAGATTTTCCAGTTTCTTTCTTTTACTTTCTAACTTTTTATGACACATTTTGATACAGACCACATTCAGTCAGGTATAATACTTTCCAAAAATGTATAGTCTGAAACCGTATCCCGTCTCCACAATTCCAGATCGGTGTGATTGACAGGTGGATTTACGAGTGAGAAAGAAAGGAAAAAATAACACAAGACTGCGAAATAGCACGGATTTCTGCGGGATCAGCAAATAAACGACTAAACTCTAAAGCTGGGGGATTTAAGGGAATACCGAGAGGAGATGTCGTGCGCATTTGAAGACACGTGCTTCAAATAAGCATCTGTGATTGTTCAAATATCGGACAGTTGCCTGATCTGCGCTACGCCCTGGTCCTTGAGATTCACCATTCGAACACGAGAGGAGAGTAGGAGGTGGCCACATTGCATTACTGACCCATTTCAAAATCTGTAGGAGAATAAAACTTTTGCTTCACAAATCAAGGACTGGGCAGAACTACAGAATCATTGGTGTCTGGTCAGAAAAAACAAACCTCAACCTGATTTTCAAATTTCATAAAGAAACCAAGCACATAATCGAAATTTTATCTATTTTCTTTCGATTTTTTTTTTTTCAATCAACCCTAACCCTTTATCCAGACTCAAAATTCAAATGATATTCAGAAAAATTCCCTACCTTCTTACCCTTTCCCTGCTCTCCATGCTCCAGACATGCAGCTTCACCTCCTTGTGAATCTTTCAAGACAAGTCTAAAATTAGAATAACTTGGTATCTCCCTTATGTATTTTAAATCCGCATACCCTTTTGTACCGAGCGCCAACCCCATCCCTCAAACAAGTCACAACGACGCCACAAACCGCAAGAGTTCGCCGTTTAACTTTTGAAATTTCTCTGTGCAAAATCAACTTTATAAGCCTCTGTGTTTCATCTGTCAACAACTCCTCTCCCCCCTCTTATTGTCTGTTTAAACATGCATGCCCCCTCCGCACTCTATTCCCCCAACTGTCAGATCGGACGCCCTAAAAGCCCGTCTTGTCCGCCGCTGTGCTTCAAAAACGGTTTGCGTGTTTGTCAGTCGCGCGTCTTCGGAAGAATGAATGAGTGAAAACACAGGCAAAAAAAAGTGGGGGCATGGCAACATATGGACTTTATGACGAACTGGCAAAGAGACAGGACATGTTTTGTGTGATAGAAATGGAGTAAGAGCGAGGGAGAGGAGGGGCGTAGCTGGATTTGCCAAGACAAAAACAATATAGGCGCACATAGAAGGGTTGTCAAATGCGTGTGAAATATAAGCATCAATTATTAACTTGGAAGATTGTGTATTCCGTGTGTGTGTGTGTGTGTGTGTGTGTGGAGAAGGGGGGTCAAGATGGGAGAAGAAGGGAGTGTAAGGCATGGGAGGGAGGGGGGGGGGTTCAAATATGTCCCAAAAGGTTAGGCCCATTTGGAAAGCGAAATCAGACTAAACGCCAGACATGGGTTATACTGGCTCAGTCCCATGCAGGTCCAATGGGAATTTGGACTCTGGAAAAGGGAATGATTTGCAGTGAATCCTTGGACTGGTGGGTATTGGTGATGGGGGAGGGGTTTCACATGATACGGAACATGAATGATGTACTCTGACAAGTTAGATTTGTGTATTTTTAATGGTGATCTCAACATTGGACACTTTTGTTTATATAACGTCTTACATATTTCATGAATGTTTTTTTGAGGAGAAGTTATAAGTGTTACCAATTGGAATTTTTAAGTAATTTTAGCCTTTGAGCTAGATATTTTGGTGTTTTCTTGTTGTATTGTTCTGTTCTCTCTATCTATGTGTGGTATTTTATGTATATCTGTTTTTGTTTGAAGCACTTTGGGCAGCTTAATTTGTATTTTAAATGTGCTACATAAATAAAATTGAACTTTTAACCATTACTATGCATTGTGTATATATATATATATTTTTTATACTGACATTTATATACTACATTTAAGATAAAACTATAAAAAATATACTTTACTCTAATACTTAATTTTATAAAATGCACAACCTGCTGTATTACGGCTATTTTTTACTTATTATTAGTTTTATATTTTTAAATATATTTTTTAAATATATTATATATATTTTAGTAATTATTAGTTTTTAGTAAAAAAGAAAAAAAAAAAAAAGATGGCATAAACAAACAAAAAATACAGAACTGACAAAGTCTATACAAAGTCCCTCTGTTTCCTTCCCATTGTTACGTTTTAACATTATTATTGATTTAACACAATATTTATGCATTGAAGCAGTTGTAGAGATTTCAATTCGGAACTTTTCCATAGTGCATTTTTTGTTCTTGCTTTACTTCAGCGAGATAAAGCATGTTGTGTGACTTTGAACACAAGAAAGCCACCCCGACACATGTTGCTAGGACACAAGTGGCACAAACGCGGCAGCTGTCTTGTGTCTTGTTTGTGAAGCTCATAAGTGCGTTAGTGTGCGTATGTAGGGGGAGTGCGTGTATATGCATGTGTGTGTGTGTGTGTGTGTGTGTGTGTGTGTGTGTGTGCATGGGGGAGAGTGATAACCTGCCAAGGAGACTCAAAAGAGGCAGCTAATGGACTCCCACTGTCGAGAGCATGTCACACAAACATTTCTGCAGCCACAGCACTTTGTCACACATAACACAATAAGAACCCATGGATACACACACACACGCACGCACACACACACACACACACACACACACACACACACACACACTGTGTGCATGCACACGCAAATGCTATGTTGGGTTTCCTTGCTTTTTGGGGACATTACATGGTCTTACATTTATTTCCTGGAGACTGATCCTAACTTTAACCATAGTGAATAGTTGCTTAACCTAATGGAAACCAGTGGTGGAGTTTTGTTTGGTTTGTTTTTTGTTAGAGGGCCATATTCAAATCCAGACATGTGTGGAGGGCCGGACCAACGCGATCACTGATGTATGCTCACAAGCAACTTTCTATAAAATATAGGCTACTCAAAACTGTCATCAAAAACTTGCAGGGGGAATGGATTACAACTAACTTTTTAAATGCACGCTGTATGCATCCAATTTATTGGTCTAATAAAACATTTACGTCATTTGGACTTTATTTTTGTTGCCATAAGAGAAGCAGATCCCCATGATGTGAATGTGCACTGTTGGGTTTCAGATAACATCACAACATTCTATAGGCCATTCCCTGCTTTGGGCCCCTCCTATCACCTAAGATCACACAAGGCCTTTCTAATAATATTTTACACAACATATAAAATAATATGTAATGTTTTAGATTTCGATTTATATACAACACATTCCTTAAAACTAATATACAGAATTATAAACAAATATCTTATGAAAAGTTGATCTATAACTTCTTGCTGGTTGGTGAAATAAACTTTGGGGCCCCCCTGCGATGCTGCAGAGGTACCTCAATGGTCCCCAGACTCCACTTTGGGAACTATAGCTAATAATATTTCATACAGAGGAGAGGGTAGCTAAAAGGACGATGATTCAAATGCAGATTATAGTTGCTATGTATAAAGTTCTATATCTAGTCACCAAAAAAAAAAAAAAAAATGGGTGAACATTTGTAAAATTTCCTTTTAGTAAGATAATAAGTATTTTACCCCCATCTGAGAGTGACATCTTCACTTTGTACGATCTGAAAACCACCAATACAGATTTAAGTCCCCAAATTGTGATGAATACCCGCCCAACACACACACACACATGCACACACACACACACACACACACACACACACATATGCACACAAACACACACATACACATGCAGACACCCAGGTCCCTCTGCAGCCATTTGTCCCAGTGTGCAGAGAGTGGAGGAGAGGGGAGAGATGGGGGGGAACAAAGGAGAAAAAGACGGAGAGAGAGAAGACTTGTTCTTCACTTGTTTGAGCAGATCTGATGTGACTTAAAGAGGGAAGTGTCTGAGTGAGGAGTGCACCACAGCTCCAGAACATTTGACCGTTTTAGGTGGGTGTGACTGACTGGACAGACAGCCGCATTGAGATGTCACTTTTCACCTTTTTAAGATGCTGCTATATAAATATTCATGGGGCAAATGTTGTTTTCACGATATAGTAAATGTGACATAATGTGACACATACAAATGAACGCATAAGGTTTGTGTGGGACTTTTTTTCTTTTTTCATGGATCATTTATGTAGTCCCAATATAAGATGGAGTACTTCTGTAGCCACATCTGCCCTGTGGCAAATTGGCAGAACAGAAAAGATACAGCTACAAACAATCACCCACATAACACATTCATACATAGCCTTTAGGCCAGTGGTTCTTAACCTTTTTGGAGGTACCGAACCCCACCGGTTTCATATGCACCTTCACCGAACCCATCTTTATTGAAAAATAAAATATGATTTTTTTCAAATTCAAGACATAGGTGAGTTTTACTGGTCACAAAATGAACCGTGCATTAACATCACGGTGTTCAAGGAACAAAACCAATACAGTGCATGAACTCACAACAAGTTGCATACTTACCTTTTCACAGAGTAGCCTTTTCATCGAATTTGGCTCTCTTCACCTTGAATTTAGCAAGTGTTGTGTCCTTGTATTCCCCATCTCCGTGCAGGTTAAGGAAGTGTTCTTTTAATTTTGCCCGTACTAGACTAGAATTGCTTAACTTGGCTTTGCAAATCATGCAGACAGGACGCTGACTCCCATCACGTTCCATTATATATGTGAATCCATGTTGTACATATTCGTCTGCCCACTTTATTTTTTTGCTCGACATAGTTAGTATGGATTAAAATAATAACCCTTTAGCATCGGATGCTATCACTGCCGATAGATTCGCGGTTGCGGACTTTCCATTACCGTAACTCCACCACCAATTATGCTTCATGTAAATTCAAACGGCATCTCAAAGCAGAGGCATGGGGCTCTTTAAATATGTTACTGTCATTACGGTAACGTGCTTACGTCACCCTCGAAGACGACCAATCAGAGCGCAGTTGTCGCCGGGATCCTCCCCGTCAGTGCAGGGTCACTCTGGCTGTGTCTCATGCCGTGTGTCATGCCGGCCGTGTCCCAATTCACCAAAAATTCACCAAAGTGTCCTTAAATACGCCGTTCGAACGGCACATTTAAGTTGGGTACTTCGATAGGCACATCGAATGGGGGCATTTGTTGAATTGGGACACGGCTGGCATCTGGAGACTCTCGCAGTTCGCATATCATATGAGTCGGGTGCTCCACCGAACCCCTGAGACTGACTCACCGAACCCCTAGGGTTCGATCGAACCCAGGTTAAGAATCACTGCTTTAGGCAACGTCAGGAAAAAACATTATATGCTGGTTGTAGCATGTCCTATTTAGTCACTTTTTATATTAAAAATACAGTATATCCTTAGAAAATAGCGTAATATGGGCCCTTTAAAAGCTAAAGGGCCCATATTACGCTATTTTCTGACCTGATGATGTTATTTCCTCTTTACAGACATACCTGGAGTTGTGTTTTCTTTCATTCAAACAGGTTTAACACACAAACCCTGCATATTTAGAGTTCGTTCAAATGGAAAACACTTTGTTCCATCTTGTGATGTCATGTGGTGCTCCACTGTGTTTTTAAACTTCATTCACCTTCACTAGAATCATTTGGATGATTTTAGCCCTGGAATTGCCCATCTCTGCTGAACAAAATATAAACGGTAGCTGTTAACTTGAAAACTACAGCTTCATGACATCACAAGGTGGAACAGAGCATTTTGAGCTTTGCGTTTATTAATAAAGGATTACTCAAACGTATGAATGAAACAAAACACAACTCTGGGTGTGGTTTTGAGGAGGCAACAACATAATAACATGGCTTAAAGCTCATAAGAATCAATTTTCTGAAATATAGGACCTTTAAACAAAAGGTACTACAATCACTGAATCTGGGTTGCCATCTTAACCTGCATATAATATAGGACGTATACAAGTTTCCCATGCCTCGTTTGAAAGCTCAGAGCATAAAATGTGACTAATTTCTGACTAATGTCTAAATTATCTTAAGTTAGTTCCAAATCAAGATACAATTTATTTAAATAAATGCTCTATTTTGAAGTTAGGTTTCAGAAAAGGGCATAGTACTGTCACTGCAACCACACAAAAAATGACAAAAATGACATTTCCACAGCCCTTCATGACAAACGAGAGTGTAGCTCTGTTTATTGATTTAACTAAAGCTTTTGATTCAGTGGATCATAAAATCCCCGCGTCTGAAGGATTTGATTTGACAATGCCACATGTAATTGGTACCAAAATTATCTTTCAAACAGAACCCAGACAGTTGTAGCAAAATGTTTAACTTTAAGCAAAGGAATGCCCCAAGGCTCAATTTGGGGCCCGACACTTTTTGCCATATTTTATTTTATTGTTTGCAATTTAGGAGAAAACCTCATACATTTGTATCCAGATGATGCTGCTTTCTATGCAAGTGCTGCACAATTTTAATGAAATCCAGAATTACCCTCAAAAGCTTAAATTATCATTGAATACAAATACAACAAATCTTTATACACTAAATGGTACATTGCTTTAAAGAGTCACCATCTATAAATGTCGGATTTTGGGTTGATGAAAACGTATAAACTATATATCTCGGAATTATATTATAACAGGTTAACACCAAAATTATCATTTTATTATAGAAACAAGTCTTGCATCTCATTGAATTAAAGAAAATTAATTGTTCAAGCTACCTTTCTTTCTGCACTAAATTATGGAGATATAATATACACAGACCTCAGCCTCTACTTTGAAACATTTAAATACACTCTTTCATTCAGCCCTTCATTTCATAACAGGTGATGAATTTAAAACCCATCACTGTACACTCTATGAAAAAGTAGGTTGGCCGTCGCTATCTGTCAGAACACTGAATAAAACTGATCTATACGGAACTCTTTGATAGACTGCCTGAATATCTCGCTTGTTAAACTTAGAAATGGGAACTTTTAGTACAAGATTTTAAGACTGTCTATGTCTAAAAACTGGAACTAGAACTAAAAATGTGGGAAAAAATAAACTTTTGGATGTTTTAATAATGTAGTGATGAACATTTATAATCACACCTGCACCTAGTTTTAATGTTTTAACCTATGTTAGTTATTTGTTTTGTTGCCTTTTAGGACAAGATCAACCAAAAGAAAGTTAGAAAATCTAACAGTGCAACTGATATCGGTCAATAGCCCGACAGATTGACCAACATTCATAGAAAACAAGCAAACAGATAACTGTCCCAGAACATCCCCTGCCCTTCATCTTAAAAAACAAACAAACCAAAAAAACTGTCTAAAAAAGAGAAACCTCGAAGAGAACCATAGTGAAGGAGAGATCCACTCCCATGGACGGACTGGCTGCAGATGTGTCCTGGACTAATGCACATCCATTTGCAGATAAAGTTCAAATCTGTAGGGCCAGAGCCCACTCAAGTCTTAGAGACAGAGAGAGGCTTATCCACAGTAGGGTAGGGATCAACCCAGCCAGGTATTGGGTCATCAAGCCAGGTGAGGGAAGGGAAGGATCCGGGTCCACAGAACAGGATGAGGGCGTAGGAAGGGTGCAGTCATCATCAAGCAGTCAGGGGCCAGGCATCTGAAACAGTCCAATTCCCTAGAGGGGAAAGGGAAAAACTTGTGAATAGTAATGAACAGACTACAGGTGAACTGAACAGTGAATATTGTTGACAGGGAAAGTAGGAGGAAACAAAGGATAGTGCTCAAGTTACCATACTTCCCCCAGCATAGTTGCTCCTAAGGCAGCTTAGCTAAAACTGTAGGTTTTATGCTCCTAACTCCCCTGGCCCTAAGCTAATTCAAAGTTAAGCCTGGTCTTAAATGTAGAGACTGTGGGGGCCTCTTTAACATGGGCAGGGAACTGATTCCATAACACAGGAGCTCAACGCTCTCCCTCCTACTGTGCTTTTAGACACTCTAGGAAGCACCATTAGTCCAGCATTTTGAGAGTGGAGTGGTCTGTTTGGATGATATGGTGCTAGAGCATCTTGCAAATAGGATGGGGCCGTGAACTTTATGGCTTTATATGTCAGGAGAAGAACTTTAAATTCTGAACTCGACAGGAAGCCAGTGAAGGGACCCTAGCATCGGGGTGGTTTTCTTCTTTCAGTTCCTGTTATGAGCCTGGCTGCTGCATTTTGAACCAGTTGAAAGCTTTTAGGGCAATGAGCTAGTAGGGAATTGTAGTAATCTAAAAGCATGGATAAGTTTTTCAGCATAACGTTTTGTTTTTTTGACGATATTATACAGATGGGAAAAGGCTGTTTTGCAGACTTGGCTTATATGTGCTGTAAATAAGAGCTCTTGGTCACATAAGACTCCAAGGTTCTTAACAATAGAGCTGGAGGCTACACTGACATTGTCCCATGTGACTCTCTGGTCAGATAGAGAGTTTCGCAGGAATTTGAGGCCTAGAACAATGACCTCTGTTTTTTGTTTTTGTTTGTTTGTTTCAGGATTAAAAAGCAGGTAATTAAGTGTCATCCAGGTTTTTATGTCCTTCACTCAGGAACTAAGTTTGTCTACTCGATCAGTCTGATCTTAACACCACGTTTTCTGATTATCTTATCTAACGGCAGCATATAAAATTTGAAGAGGATTGGCCTGAGTACAGAACCCTGCGGCACACCATAAACTAGGGCTGCCCCTCTGACACCTATGTCAGATTCTAACTCCTGCAGTAGATTTTTATGGTTAATGGTGTCAATCACTGCACTAAAGTCCAACAAAACCAGGGTTGAGACCAGTCCATTGTCAGCAGCTAATAATAACACCATTAAGTCAAGTCAAATGTGACTTTAACTAGAGCTGTTTCTGTGCTGTAGTGAGCTCTGAATCTGAATTGAAAAACTCCAAATAAGTTATTAGCCTGTAGGTGGCGACAAGCTGTAACTACAACTCCTTCAAGGATTTTCGAGACAAAGGGAAGATTAGAGATGGGTCTATAGTTGGCTAATAGATTAGGTTCAAGATTAGGTCCTTTCAGAGGCAGTGTAATGACTGCATATTTGAAGGACTGGGGGACATAGCCATTTTCTAATGAGGTCTTTATTATATTAAGGATAGGATCTATAAGAAGGAGGATTTCTTTAAGGAGTCTGCTTGGAATAGGGACTAACATACAAGTGGATGTTTTAGAGGACACGACGGCTGAAGTTATCTCTTGGTCGACAGCAGTAAACCTGTCTAGAAATACTGGTGGATTTATGTGGGACACTAGTGTTACAGCCTGGGCTTGCTTGGTACTAATTGTAGGAGTAATTTAATTTAGCTGATCTCTAATGGTTGTGATTTTGTTGTAAAAAAACTGAAGAAAGTCATCGCAACTGAGCGTAACAGGGATTGAGGGTTCAACTTCACTGTGGCAGTGTCTCAGCCTGGCTACAGTGTGAAACAGAAACCTGCTGTTGCTTTTGTTTAGTTCTATTAAATTCTCTGGTTTATCTGGTTTGGGTCTTCCACGGGGCCTTCTTATAAGTCAATAGACAGATTTTCCATATGGCGATCTTTTGTTTGAGAGAGCGCAGTTCTTCATTTTACCGTGGGACAGGATCTCTGGGCCTAACCGACAATATCAAGAGCAGTTTTCAGGGAGTGAATTTTAAAATTGAATTTTCAGATATTGTTCTTTTCATTGTAGCTTTATTCTGTGTGTGGCAGGATAATCTATAAGGATAAACTGAAAGGTAATTAGAAAATGGTCTTATAATATCGGGTTTTGAGTTAGGACATTTAGGTCACTGATCTTTATACCATATGTTGGAACAAGGACCAGGATGTGCTGTGGGTTGGATTATTCACATTCTGGATAAAACCGATGCATTAGTTCAATGACTATAGTTGCATTACTATATCAATCACTGTCATTATTAACATGTCACATCAAAATCTACAACTATTACAGTTCTTTCCCAGGCTAATACTACCGACCTGTGCTCCTGATGCTCTGAAAATTCAAGTGACTTGGTAGAGTAGACTCATTTTGTCTGACATATGACATAATCATCTTACTGGAGCCATGTCTCAGTTAGAGCTAAAAGATTTACGTTACGGTCGCCAGTTAACTCATTTACTAAAAGAGATTTGGAGGAAAGGGACCTAATGTTTAGCAGTCCACATTTTACTTGCTTATCCCATTGGTCGTTAATGGCACAAGTTTGTATTTTTATTAAGTTTTGTGGTCTACAAGACCAATTTTGAAATGTGGCTTATTGGTGTTTTTTGTACAAGGGAAACACAGTCTATCTGCTCTGTGTCTAAACACTTCATTTGTGACAATGCTGGCAAAAACTCAGCAATAGTAACAGAGTAGCATCTCACTTTGCTGCTTTGCGCTCGGGGCTCATCTCTGGATCGTCTTACGGGGAAGATCCGGAGATGACTACTTAGTACAGAACTTGTTTGTATTGTACAATATTTTAACAGGGCGTCCATGAAAAAGAGAGTCTGGTACTTTCATTGGGCTTTCCCTGTATAAATAAAGATAAATGAAATAAAAACCTCCAAAATTCACTCACTGAGCTGCAGAGGCTGCACTAGCACTGATTAAGGATTAGCTGCAGGTGCTGGGCTTTAGGTAGTGACGATTCAGAGCAGAGAGAGGCCTTTTAGGTTCAGGTTTCTTAAGAACGAAACCCCAAATTATAGCAAACAACTTGACCATGATGTGGTTGTTGCTTTTTTGTTTATTTCTCCATCCATCCATTTATTTCCTCTTATCCAGAGCCGGGTCATGGAGGCAGCAGTCTAAGCAGGGACTCCCAGACTTCCCTCACCCCAGACACATCCTCCAGCTCCTCCGGTGGGACCCTGAGGCGTTCCCAGGCCAGCCGAGAGACATAGTCCCTCCAGCGTTGTTTATTTAATTAAGAAATAATCAGCATTGCTATTGTAAAACCCATATTTGATTTGACCACCTTTATGAAACTTGGAATCAAAATCTCCCAATCCTTTTTAATCTAACATCAGAACGATAACTAAATTTGGTAACCAGACAACTTTACACGTGGGGATGTATTCTATTGAACAGAACTCTTGAGCAAAACTATTGTACAGTTCACTGGAAACAACACAACCCGACCTCATGGAAACTTGTTCTGTTCTGCTCAACCTCTGTAACGTACAAAACTAGAAACTTCTCCTAGCCAACAAGTTCATCTGATCGAACTTTTTTATATCCTTGATGCGGGACAAATAATTCATTTTGATGATCATCGTCGGCCATAGTGGAACGCTTATCATGTTCTTTACTCCTATCAGATGAACACCACCCAGCACTATCAGCCGAAGATGCAGAAAAAAACCTTTCTTCTCCTCTTCTTTCATATCTCACCTCTCCATCTCTCCACTCCTATTCCTCTCCTCCTCCCCCGCTTTCCAACACCACTACCACTACTGCCCCCTCCCTCTCTCCCTGACCCTTCATTCCTCCACCCTCCCTCCCCTCTTTTCCTATGCTTTTTTTTCTTTTCTTTGCATGGCTGGGCTAATTGAGTATCTAAACAAACTAATTAATCATGGGCGTCCAGCTGAAGACGGACAGGTCCAGAGAGGTGATGTTCTTCAAACAAACCCCCCCCCCCCCCACCCCTAAGCCAGCCCCTCCCATTCCGTCTCCTTAATCCCCCCCTATATGCTCGTAGTTTATTTTGCTGATTTCGCACATTCGAACCCCATCGCCGCTACCGACCAACCCAACGCCCAAGGTTAAGCTCGTACACACACCATTCACTATTTATGATTTTGCATACGGGATAACAACCCCCCCCCCCCCCCCCCCCCATCTCTCCATCCACACACCTCCCCCCCTTAGACTCTCTTAGACTCTGGATATCTGGGTACATTAATCAAAAATAATGAATAAAATGATCAGCCTGACAATGCCCTCGCTTTCCTGAGAATAACCGACCAACTTTATTAATCAACATTTCCTGATTAATTGTTACAAAGTGTCATCCATAAATTTCCCTTCATTTTAATAGTACTTTGGCCAACACTAACAATATCCCCCGTGACCGCAGATTTATTGAGGCCTTGGCCGGTTTGAGAGCCGCGAGAGAGGGAAGGAGAGAGAGACGAGAAAGTGAAGAAAAGAAGGTAAAAAACAACATCCCTTTTAACAATGCTTTGAATACACGAAGGAGAGCACGGCTAGATTTGCACCTCCCGAACAGTTACTCTTCAGAATTGGCCTAATGGTAGTTCCAGTACGGCCCCGTGGAGCCCCCCCCTTCCACCCGTCTGCCCTCCCCCTCCATCACCACCCCTCCCTTGATAAGGTGAGGCGGCGGAGTAAACCATTACGGGTGACAGTTTCACTTTTCTAGCCCTAATTACTTGTTCCTGCCCATGTGGCATTTCTTAGAAAAATTTGTTGAATAATGACCAGCATTAAAATGGAGGCTCTTAAGAATTTATATGCGCCAGCTTAATTCATCATGTACTTTCGGTATCTCTGGTGTAGATTTATATCCCGGCATGTCGCGGGGACCCTCTGCCTGGTGACACGGCCCGTCATTTCCTTAAGGGCACTGCGTGTTTATCAGTTGCTCGAGTACCAACCTCCTCAAAGAAATCAGTTCCACCTTCTATCAGTGAGGTGCGCAGGTGGAGAGGAGAGCGCTGAGAGAGTTTGTTCCACTCGCCGTTGTGTGGCAGGAACCTTGGAGCGAATGGCATCGAGGAACTCTGTGAAGACCTTATGCAAACGAACAAACGAACGTCTTCCAGCAACACCACAGGAAGGCAAAGCACTGTTTGGATTTTGTGTGATAAAAGTTCAATTGTCTTCTAAGATTTAATAGTAGATTCAACTTTGAGGACTTTATTCATTTTATTGCGCCAACAGTCTCGCCCACTTTGATGCCCGTTTCTGTTCTCAAAGTAGTTTTCCATTTATTTTTTCCATAGACTTTTTGAAAAATTCAAATATTAAGCTATGTTGTAACAAACGCGGTTGTCTAAAAAGCACATTTAAAAAGCAAAATTTGGGGAAATGTTTTAATAACGTAGTGATCTTGTAAAGTTTCAGAAACAGAAATAAAAATGAGAGGTATTGCGTTGATTAGTTACCATATAGCTGATGAGCCCTGTGCAAGCTTTCAAACTTTTTTTTTTTTTTTTTTTTTTTTTTTTGGCAAGTGTGTGTTAAAAATGAATGGCAAATTTACTTCTGGAACCAGAGGCAACCGGTAACTGTTGAGCTGCATTACTTATGTTTGACCTCTTTCCTATGACTGATCACTGTCCAGGCACTCTGATGCAATTTAACCCTATTGCGTCACGGTTGCGGACTTTCCATTTCTGTAACTCTGCAACCAATTGTACTATCATGTAAATTCAAACAGCATGTCAAAGCAGAGGCATGGGGCTCTTTAAATATTTTACTGTCATTATAATAATCTGCTTAACGTTGTCCCTCGAAGATGACCAATCAAAGCACAGGTTCCGCCGAGATTCTCCCAGTCAGTTATTTGATGCATCAAAAGGAAAAAAATAAGGATGGATATGTAAAATAGAGAAAGTTGTGTTGGAAAAAGGCAGTACATGCTGATACTTCCTTTAACATGTTTTTTATGGTTATTAAAAGTCTAGGCGAGCTATAAAGGGTTAACAGTAAAGCACACTACTGTATTTTCCGGACTATAAGTCGCACTTTTTTTCATAGTTTGGTCAGGGGTTTGGTTTTTTTTTCGTCAGTATTATGCATTTTTTGGCTGTTGCGACTTATACTCTGGAAAATACGGTAGATGTCATCAAAAGTTGCGTTGTTTTACAAGATTCGCATTCAGCTATGATCTTTAGCGTAGTTTGTTATCTCACACTCAAACCAATAGAAAGAGTGTGATACTGGTCCTACACGTCTCTACTACTACTACTACTACTACTACTACTACTACTACTACTACTACGAAGACAAAGCAAAAAACCTGGACGACTGAGGGATTACACCGCCATACATGTCTAAAAGTATTGTAGCATTCCCCCGGCCAGTGTCTGGATGACGGATAGATAAGTTTATAAATCTGATCATTGTGTTTATATTGTTTATATGTGTCCTTTTCCCAAGCGTCTTGTGTTTTGCTCACACAGTTTACTTTGTCAAACATTCTCAATTGTTCTGTGTCTTGTGTGAATAGTTTTGCAAAGCAACTAAATATTTGCCAGCCCGGTCCCTGAAGTCGTCAGAGTGCGAGATGGTTCATATGGCACTAACATGTCAGAGATGTACTTTGGACCTAGCGTTGAAGAGACTTGTTCACAAGTAGAGCAGTTTAAAGTCTATTCTCTGAGCCACAGGAGACAACAGTGCAGAGACCTGAGCACAGGACTTATGTGCTCGTACTTCCTGGTTCTAGTCAAGACCCGAGCAGCAGCGTTTTGGATGTACTGCAGCTGTTTTAAGGCTCGTTTGGAGAGGCCAGTGAGGAGGCCGTTACAGTAGTCTAACCTACTGGAGACAAATGCATGGATAAGTCTTTGCAAGTCTAGTTTTGACGGTATACCTTTGATTTTTGTAATGGTAAAAAGCTGTAGATGTTACTGATTTGATGTGGCTGTTAAAGTTCAAGTCTGAGTCCATTATTACCCCTAAATTTCTAGCCTGATTTGAAGGTTTGAGAGAGACTGGAGGTGACTGCTCACACTTTCTCTATGTTTCTGTGGACCAAACGCTATGACGTCGGTCTTGTTTGAACTGGACACATCACATTATATAGCGTGCCCTTGCCAACTTCATCTTTGTCCTATTGGAGATTCAACTCATCCGACTCGCTTTGTAATGTCATAAATGCAAGATAATCTGTTCCTGATGTAGTTTTGGCATAAATGTGTATAAAATATGTTTTGCTTATTTTTTAATTAGTAAACATTTTAATCATGGTTGTGAACATTTTATATCTGATAGGCTTATTCATTATGACCAGCGGTGCCCAGATGAGAGGAGAGCACTGTATCTCACCAGACTTTATTACAACATTAACCAAATATACAATCCCCATCATAAACAATACATAGTAAATCGCACCGTAATAAAACAGTATAAAACGCCTTCACCTTTTCACGCATGTTTAATAGTTGTATTTAGGGCAAAAAATATATTGCCGACATCAGTGCATTTTAGTGAGTGCTCCAGACCTGCCTTTGAAGCTGAGATGAATGTCTGCGGAAACCGAACGCAGTGCAGATGTGTGCTTTGTCCAGATAAGTGATACATGCTCCCACTCGGCTTAAGACATCGGCCTGGTAACAAATGAACCACTGCCAAAAAAAAAATATGTTTAAAAGCTAAGAACAACACACAAATCTGACCAAAATGTGGGAGATATGTCATCTATAGGACCTTATTAGATTTTTGGAAGTACCTCGAGGATACCCAATCTACTCTGATCCCAGATGCTAAGAAGGGTGGGACCTGGTCAGTGACGGGACGGGAAACATCTGGCTCAGTTGTAAGAGCGTTGAAGATCGCCTGTTCGATCCCCTAGGCCGTACTGTCGATGTGTTCTTGGGCAAAGCACTTCACCTTCACCCTTTCCTTCTCATTGACGCAATAATACCAGAATTAGAAAGTGGACCTTGAAATGAATCAAATAGTTAACTAAGATTGAGTTCAGTATTGGGATGGAAGACCTCTGGCTCAGTGGTAAAAGCGCTTTCCCGCTAACCTGAAGATTGACTGTTCGAACCCTAAGCGGACTAGGCCGTGCTGTTGATGCGTACTCGGGCAAAAAAAAATTAGAAAGTGGACCTTGCAATTAATCAAATATTAACTAAGATTGAGATGCAGTTATTTCTAATTGTCAGTGAGGAGTCTTTTAATCAAGAGGTCTACAGCCAATCTATACAAATGTCTATACAAACATGGGGTTTGGAGCAGAATTCAGACAATTAACAACAGTTTTTTATGGTTTTTTTATTTTTTTTATGTTAAATCCCAATGATGAAAAGTGTCATGCTTATCCTCTAAAAATGAAGAGTGAAATCCATATTTTATTGTTTTTAATTATACAAAACATATATGAGGTAAAACATTGTTATTAATATTTGTTTTATATTTTATCATCAAAAAAGGTAAAAAAAAAAAATCATTGCTGTCAATTATAATTTTTGTATAATTATAACTTTTTATTTTTATCATCAAAAAGGATATACAATGATATATTTGAACTTTTGTAGTTAATTTTGTGTCCTGTATGTGTCCTCGGGCAAAGCACTTTTCCACCCACTTTTCCTTGCCTCGTCATAATAACAAAATTAGAAAGTGGACCTTGCAATGAATCAAATATTAACTAAGACTGAGATTCAATGTCTAATCGTCAATGAGGCGTCTTTTTCCTCTGTCGGTAAAAACATGTGGTTTGGAGCAGAAGTCAGACATTTGACAATTCCATCCATCTTTCCATTTTCTTCTTTCTGCTTTTCCAGGGCCGAGTCGCGGGGGCAGCGGCCTACGCGGGGACTCCCAGACTTCCCTCACCCCAGACACTTCCTCCAGTTTCTTCGGTGGGACCCTTGGGCGTTCCCAGAGCAGCAGAGACTGTGTTTTATTGTTTTTAATTAGACTTTTAATTAGACTAAAACAAATATGAGCTCAAACATTGCTATTAATTATTATTTTTTTATGCTTTATCATCCATTTTCTTCCACTTATCTGGTGCCAGGTCACGGGGGCAGAAGTCTAACCAGGGACTCCCAGACTTCCCTCACCCCAGACACGTCCTCCAGCTCCTCCAGTGGGACCCCGAAGCATTGAACTGCAGTGTGGCCTGAACAGTATGCTGGAAATAGTTTAATATGAGAAATTATTGGCAAGGATAAATGATAACGCAGAGACTTTTGTAAAATTTTAGGAACCTAATTTTGAGTAAATCGTGTTTCTTGCTCCTGATTGTGTGCGCTTCATTATATGTATATCATGTACCGTATGTATAGGTAATTCTCAATATTGTGTTATTATTTATTACTACCTCCTCAAAAACATCCCTGAAGTTGCGTTTTGTTTCATTCACACATGTTTGAGTAATACCGTTTTTTAGTTTGCCTACATGTCCAAAGCTCAAAATGCTCTGTTCCACCTTGTGATGTCATTTAGTGGTAGTTTTCAAGCAAACAGCTACTTTTTACTTTTAGTTCAGTAGGGATTAGAAAGTCCAGGGCTGAAACTATCCAAATGATTTTAGCGAAGGTGTATGGAGCACTTCCTGTATTACCACATGCACAGCCTAAATATGCAGAGTTTGTGCGTTAAACCTGTGTAAATGAAACAAAGCACAACTCCCGGTATGTTTTTGACGAGGAAACAACATCACCTTCCCTTCTATTTCTACTACAACCTTCTCCTGTAGCATATGTAGCTATAGTATATATGTTTGTACTCACTGATTATTGCCCTCCACCGCCTGGCTGTTTAAGTATGCACGGATTTTAAGTCAGGCATTAGGATGATTTATGTGGAGTATCAAGCAGAGCCACCTACAGCTTTGCCGTTATTGCTGTTGTTTTTTTACTTATTTCCTCTGGGTAATTTACTCCATGCTCTCCGGAGCGTACCCACTTAGAACAGCTTTGTGTGTTCAAGGGCATCGCGTCGGGCACCACACAGAAAAGAAGCAGGATGTCGGAGGATGGTGGTGACCTAAGCGTGCGAAGGGTTTGTTCTATGGGAAAGCACAACGGTAAAGCTGTAGTAAATGCGAATGTCAAGCGTGCAGCGTAATATGGCACGGAATGCACTCACAAACACTCGCACATCAGTCATAATGTGAAACCATAGACTGTATAAAGAAGTGGACTAAGTGAGTGTGACGTCACCCATAGCGTTTGGCTCCAGTCAAATGAAGCTAAAACCTGAAACAGTCTTCCTGAAGATGTGAGACAGGCCTCTACTTTGACAATGTTTAAATCCAGGCTCAGAACGGTTGTGTTTAGCTGTGCATATTTTATTCTACACTCTTCTATTTTAATGTTTTCTCTTTTAATAATCATCATTTTATGGTGATTATTTATATATTGATTTGTTGAATTGTGATTGTAATGCCTTTCTTATTCTGTAAAGCACTTTAAATTACTCTGTGTATAAGTAGTGCTATACAAATAAACTTGTGTTGCCTTGCCTGCTTTGTTCCACTCACTTTTTATGGCCTCTGGGGCAGATATTAAGCTAATCCAATACAACCACATTCATACCGGCCCAGCCTATAAACAGACTAAGCAGTAGGGCCCCGAAGCCACCAGAGGGCCCCCAAGAGCCCATACATTTATATTGAAAATAATGATTGGAAAGTTTTTTCTAAAACCTAAATGGCACTCGGGTGTTTATACTAGTCTACATATCCATCCTAAACGATTTGATGTGTTTTATTTCCAGTAACTAAATATGTGCTGCCTGCATTTTTGAATCTGGCAGTGGGGTGGACAGCTACATGTTTACACCTGTGTGAAGGACCCCTCCCCCCCAGGTGCGCTCTGGGAGCACTGAGACAGCAGAGGGACATTTGAATGGATGTTTTACAGACTAAAAGACTAAAAGTTAGTGAAATTCAGTTTATCTAAAATATGGGACAATGCATGAAGAGCCCAGAGGAAGGTCGTTTTGAGGAAAGAGGAACTTTACAGAGAGGACTCGAAATATGCCTCCATTTTACACCAGTGGACCTGCAGATAAAACAGTGAAGCCGCACGTGTATAATTCTGCAGACAGGACACACCTCAGAGGGACGGAGGACAGACAGGACACACCTCAGAGGACGGAGGACCAGGACAGGACACACCTCAGAGGACAGTTGTGGACAGACTTTTCGTCTCTACACCTCAGAGCAGCAGTTAAAGGACACCAGGTGAGTCTGTGATTATTACTTAAGCTGCTGTTTTTTGGAACGACCTGGCTCATCTTTTTGTCTCTGAAAACTTCAGATGATGTGAGTGTACTGTTAAAGTCACTGCTCCTTTGTGACATTCACAACAGTGATTAAACATACCCTATGTCAATATTTTTACTGGTGTTTGATTAGAGTAGTAAATCTAATTCATTTCATAGGATTTTTATAGTATAGCCACTTTTGCATCTTAGAATTCTTATCGTATCTACTGAAATCATTGTAGTTAGCAAATGGCTTTAATATTTACCATTTCCTCTTTGCAGACTGCGCTCCAAGCTAACTGCTAACGCGCTAACTGCTAACGAGCCACTGTTAGCATAACAGTGAGCGTTGTGCTACTTTTATCACGGTCACACTTTCACACATATGGACATGTTATACCTCTTTTAAAAGCTCTGAACCCGCTCTATTCAGTCGCTACATGTCTTTGTCAATTACAATAAGTTACAATGCATTCACAAGCAAGTAGCCAGCGCCACTTAGCAACGTTAGCATGCTACTATCGTAAACACAAGCGCTGCTGATATCCTCTGTGAACTATAAAAATCTTTAGAGCCCTAAATATTTGTGTATTTCATGTGTCACACATATGATTGCAGCTGCGCTTAATGTGCAGAACAAAGTGCATCTTTATGGTCACCTCTGTGTGCTCACTGCTCTGTGCAGAGATGACATGTGAGCCTCAAACAAGCAGCACAGATACAGTGGTATGGTATCGGCAGCCCATTGACGAGTACGAGTACTGGCGTCCGATACTGGCATCGGTATCTGTGCATCCCTACTCATTAATATACACATTTACGTGAAATCACAGCATCCAAAGCCTGACAATAAACATAAAAATAATGTAATCCTAAAATCCTCTTATTTATTGTTCAGTCCTTCCAAATGATCTGATGACTATAAATCTGATCTTATGTCCAGGCTTGTCTGTGTTATCCCCAGTCGTTCAGATCTGATTCATAGCAAAATACAAAACTTAAATCTGTCAACTGGACAAATCACTCACTCAATCACTCACATCACTCCTTCAACGATTTGTCCAGTTGACAGATTTAAATTTCGTCTTTTGTTAGGTCCAGGCTGTTTCTCTTATGCAGCTCTTAACTTGGAAACTACTTTGTATTTCTTGAATGATATGATTTTGAAGTGTATCCTTGCTTAAGTACATCGTTTGGCTTTGAACTGATAAATGTAAGCCCACTTTAGTAAACTGGAATGGATTAAAGCCCCAGAAACCAAGAAAAAAAATGTCCAGAATTTAAAAATTTCTTTGGCAGACCCCCCTTCCTTACATGTTTTTATACTGTTATACTTGTGGTTATTGCTGTTGTGAGCCTCTAGAAGTTGCAGTCTTTTTCTACGTGGTTGTGATGATGTCTTAATGTTGTCAAATATGAATATATGGCACTGAAGTGGCGAGGGCCTCCGAAGGTAAATTCAGCTTAGGGCCCCCTAAAGGCTAGGGCTGGCCCTGCATACAGGCAAGAATGGAGGACTGTCTTGCTCAAGAACACAGCAACAATAATTATTTCTTTGCATTATTTGTATGATTGTTTACTGTAGACTAATTATATTGGTCCGGTTTATCAAAAAAATATTCTTTGAGAGGCTCAGCTCTAAATATTTGACCTGATATTGGCTCTATGCACAGCAGCATGCTAACTAGCTTGCTCTGTCTTAAAGCTTATGTTAACTTTTATTAAAATATAAAATAAACAATATATTAACATTGACATAATTTAAAATAAAGACTACTCCATTGTTTTTTGTTTTTTTTAAATGTAGAATACTTCAGTTTCTCTCCTTCTAAACACTCCGGTGAAGTATTCATTTTTTTTGTGTAGTTTTTAACACGTTGACAGTGACATCGACCCACACCTCCCTGTCCTCTGCCTTATCGTTAATTATTTATTAATTTTAGTGTGTCTCCCCAGAACCCTCATAGAGATCAAATTGGACAGGAAGTAGTGACGCTAACATTGAGGTTACCGGCCATTCTTGTGCACAGAGCCTATTTAGGTGCTACTACCTTGTATCTAGATTCCATTGTAGAACATTCAAAAGGTAAGAACATCTATATGGAGACAAGTCACACAGTGGACCTTAAATCACATAATTACAATAGACGTCATCACTACACAAACAATTGACGCTGTTCAGAAGGATATTTCACTTGATTTTAACACCAACTTAGATATAAACTTTTCATGCTTAACCTTTTGCCTGCCTTCTCCCCAGACTATAACTTCAAATCTTGTCTCACTTCAACAAAACCATAAAAAACCTTCACTATATGTAAATGAATAGACTTTTCTCAGGTAAAACTAGTCCAATTATAGACTCCTCTCTAGTGAATACTTCTGTGTGTAGTGTCGGGATGTGAGCTCTGATCCGATCATTCAACAGGCTCGGCGTTGACCCCTGCCTGGCGCCTGACCCTGTGGGCGTCGCTATGGTAATGACATGCAAATTACATAACAGGTGACATACTTCTGACGAGGACATAGACACTTAACACTGCGTTAAAATTAGAGAACGGAACAAGTAGAGAACAGTGGGCGTATGCTGGTGGAGGTGAAAATGGCGGATTGATCGGTAATACTGCATCTTGAAAATAAGCGATTAAAGATGGCTCAAATAGGCCTGTCAGTTGTCATCATAACAAATTTTGAAGGGCGATGTATTGCCGTAGAGATAACTGTGATAACTCTGATAAACGATAATACTGAAGCTACTTTATGCAACTGACGCAGTAACAATAAAGCAAGTTTATAAGTAAGTCAGTAAACTAATAGGGCCTATATTACGCAAAATTGACTTTGGTGAGCTTTAAACCATGTTATAATGCTGTTACCTCTTCAAAACATACCCTTTATTATTAGTCTGTCTACATCCCCAAAGCTTCAAAATGCTCAGTGATATCATGAAGCGGTAGTTTTCAAGTCAACAGTTACTTTTTACATTTAGTTAAGTAGCGATCGGAAATTCCAGGACTGAAATCAACCAAATGATTCTAGTGAAGGTTTATGGAGTTTGGAGCACTTCCTGTATTACTGCATGACATCACAAGGTGGAACAGAATGTTTTCCGTTTGGGAGTAGACTCAGCCTAAACATGCAGGGTTTGTGTGTTAAACATGTGTGAATGAAACAAAACACAACTCCAGGTCCTTTTGTGATGAGGAAACAACATTATAACATAGATCAGGGAATAGTGTAGTATTAAATACACAGAGTCATTAAAAGGCCTGAGCTGCAACAACTTTTTCAATCCTCAACATCTACATTTTTTTTGCATTACAGTTGTCCCTCATTATGACATGGTTCACCTTTCGTGGCCTCACTGTATTGTGGATTTTTTTTAGTGCAATTTTACATGCTTTTTTACAGTGTATGAACGTGCTTTGTGTTCTGCGTCCTGATTGGCTAAGGGACTGTAGAGCATTGACAATCAGTCTCCTCTGTGCCATGTCTCCTGTACGGTACAGACAAATCTACATAAATGTTGGATCGTAGTGTGACTCTTAAGTGCTGTATGTTTGAAAGTTTTCTCCCCGACTAAGGTTTGAATTTTGAGAGTGGTTAAACAAGAGAGAAATGTGAGAAAATGTTAATGCCTGTCTGAGAAAAGTGTATAAAGTGTGTGGTGAGGGGTTTTACGGCCTTAAAACATAAAATAAATGCAAAAAATAAAGTGGACTACTTCGCGGATTTTGCCTGTTGTAGTTTATTTTTAGAACGTAACCCCCATGATAAACGAGGGACCACTGTACAACAAAAACAACAAAAATTCTCCCCGCTTTAGCATAGAAACTATACACACAATAAACACTGATCCAGCTCACTAACTCGATATAGTAATCATCCTGACAGGCCTATGCTCAAACCTGCACGAATCTCCTCAAATACAGGTGAGGGGAAACAACTGGAACATGGTTAAAAGCTCTGTAAAAAGTCCATTTTGCATAATAGGTCTGCTTTAAATGAACTCCTACTAATTGCTAATGAGTACGTAACGACGGCGTAGGGCAGAGGTTGAGGGGGGAAAGCCGCAGCCGCCATTCATCAGGTGAAACACGAGGCGACCACACAGATCTCGGCGCTGTACGTATCAATCAGATGTGACAGGGCTAAAGTGTGAGGCTGTGACATGACAGGCGCTCCCTGCCAGGAGGCTTGTCTTTGTAATGACAGGAGCGCTCCGGAGTGTCTCACATCTGTGCCTCTCTCGCTCTCTTTTCCACTCTCACTCTTTGGTTTCCTCACTCTTTTTATCCCTCCCTCGTCTCTTATTTTTTTACATTCTCACTTATTCTCTCCATAATTTAGTGTCTTTTTCCTTCTCTCTCTCCTCTCTTCCTCTCTTCTTAATTTCGTTTTTCCCATTCTTTTTCAGATTCTGTCTCTTTTGTCTCTGCTGCTCTCTCCTTAATTTAAGCTTAACCCTTTCCACCCGTTCTGTCCCCTTTTTTCCTCCCTTTGCTCTCTCCAGCTTTCTTTTTTGTTTACTCTTTCTTTCATTCATTTCCTATATTTTCTCCTCACTCACTCTTTCTTTTTGCTTTCTCTCTTCTGCTCTTAATATGTAACCTCCCTTTCCTTTTCTCTTTCATCTTACTTAGCTTGTCTCTTTTTTTTCTTTTCTTATGCTTACATCTTCACTCTCTCCACTTTTCCATCTCTTTCTCTCTTTTTATATCCTTGCTTCTTCTCTTCTCTCTTTCTTTCACTTCTGCTAGCTCTCTTCTTCGCTTCTTAATTTCCTTTTTTATTTCAGTTTTTTCCATTCTTTTTCATTCCTCTGTGCTGCTCTCTCCTTAATTTAAGCTTAACTCTTTCCACCCTTTCTGTCTGTCTCTCTCTTTACTTTTACCTCCTTTTGCTCTTCTCTACCTTTCATTTTGTTTAATCTTTCTTTCATTCATTTCCTTCACTGTCACTCTTAATGTGAGCTTCTTTTCCTCTTCTTTTTTCTTTCTCTCATTCATTTTCTCTTTCTCTCTCTCTCTTCAATCTCATCTTTATCTCTTCACGCTCTCTTTCCTTTCTGTCTTCCTCACCTACTCCCTCTCTTCACTCTCTCATTGCCCCTCTCATCTTCCTTTTCTCTTTCATTTATCTCTCTTCCTCATCTCTTCTTCTCTCCACTCTCTTGCTCATCCAGTCTCTTCTCTCTTTCCTTTTTATCTCTTCAGTCTTCTTACTCTTTGCTTTCTCTCTTCATCTTTTGCACCACCATGCCCATCCCTCACTTAACTCCCTTATCCTCTCTCTTCTTCTTTTCTTTCACTTCTCTCTCTCTCTCTGTTTTGCTTACTCTCTTCCTCATCTTTCTCACCACCGTGTCCACTCCCTCTCTTTCATCTTCACTCTCTCTCACCCTCTCTCTTCTTCTTCCTGCTAGCCCTTTAATAGCATCCTTTTCTCTTTTTCACTCTTTCAATCCCTCCTGTTTTTTTTTTCTTTCTCTATCCATCTTTCTCTCTTGATAAATGGTAAATGGTCACATTTTTATACAGCACTATTCCACCTTCAAAGGACTCTACATCACTTCACATCACCAGTATGCAGTATGTATGCAGACACTGGAGGCGAGGGGTGTTAAATGTCTTGCCCAAGGACACAACATTGATCTGTGGGAGCTGGAATCGCACCGCCAACCTGTGGGTCAGTGGTTGCGACCGCTCTACTAATGACGTTTATGTCGAGAGCAGAATTCGAACCGCTTGAGCTACTGTCGCCCTAGTCTCCCTCTTTACCTCCTCCTCTCCACTAGCTCTCACCCTCTCTCTTGCCGCCCTTCTTTTCTTCCTTCTCTATCAGTCCATTTTCCTCTATCCCTCTTCAACCCCCCCCCCACCCCCTCTCTCACTCTCTCTCTCTTTCTCTCACGCACACACACACACCTTTGCCTCGATCTCTCACTTTGATAACTATCACTGTCAAGGGGAGACAGGGCCCAATGTATGACAATTTGTTCATTATCATAGTGAATAGATTTTCACAGTCTGCCCCAGCAGTGTGCCACCGGCGCGCAGATGAATATCAAACAGGCCTGTCCTTTGTCCTAGGGGCCAAATTTGGGAAATAACATCTCATCACACCTTCGTCTTTCTCTCCCCCTCTACTCTCCTCACTATCCCCCTATCCCCCCGCAGAAGGAGAAGTGACACCTCAAGTATCACTCCGCTCGCAGTGTCCATGTGTGTGTGAGAGAGGGAGAGAAAGAGAAAGAGAAGAGAGAAAGAGAGGGATACAGGGGATTTGAGCTGAAAAGAAAAGCAGTTTGAAGGATATATTGGAACACTTCACAAGGACTTCAACAGCCCTTCCCTTTGTGTAAGAGGACACGGGGCAAGTGTGAAATTAAAATGCTTTTGGAAATTTTAAGGTCTAATTTAAAAAAGCTAAATTAATCGATATGCTTTTTTTTTTTTTTTTTTTTTGACAAAAAAGAACTAGAAACAGGGTAGGTAATGGTATTCAAATATAATATACACCAGGTATGCCCAAACTGTGGCCCGGGGGCCAAATACGGCCCTCAGACCAATTTTTATTGGCCCTCAGACTTCCAGGTAAATTGGCCCATATTACTTTAAACAGCACTTTTTAGTGTACATTTCTGAAAAATCTACTTTAACAAGGCCATATCAAATATTTAATGTGTCCCATTGAGGATGTAAGTATGAACAAAGGTCAGTGGTTCAGTCTAACTTGTAATAATAATTCAGATTTGGAGTATTCACTGTATTGGTGACCCATCTATGGCCCTTAATCGGCCCTCAGCCTTGTCTGTGTTTTTATATGTGGCCCTTAATGAGAAAAATTTGGACACCCCTGATATACACAGGTCTGTAGGATTTAGGATTTAGTGTTTATTTCCATTTTAAATTATAAATCAGATGTTGCATCCCGACAGTTACTCTTTAAGTTACTCTTACTTTTTGTACTTTTCCCAAATACTTTTTTACTTTTATTTTAATCATTTCTTGGACCGCTACTTTGTACTTCTATTTAATATTATTTTGAAGTAACGTTACTCTTAGTACAGTACGATTTTTGGCTCTTACTCTTCTGCTTACTCCACACAGTCTGCTCCTTCACCCTGGTATCACTTTGCGTTATTGAGAGAGAAAGACGAGGATACAGGGAATTTTGAATTGAAAAGAAAAGCAGTTTGAAGAGTATACTGGAACACTTAATCAGGACTTAAACAGCCCTTTGTGCGAGAGGACGCAGGACAAGTGTGAAATTGTTTTTGCTGTAGTTTAAAATGTGAACATATGTGACGGGATGTGTATGAGCGATTGTTTCTTTCATACTGCAATATTACGATTACACTGGGGAAAAAAAAAGAGCTTGAAGTTGTTTCACTCCAAAATGTTTTATGTTGACCTTATTACATTTATTTTACCCTTTTCAATTTTTTATTTGAAGCTGATCTGACGGCGTTTTATTTACTTTATGTTTATACTTTTTACATTACATCCAGAGTCTTGGTCATTCTTCTCAACGATTAGTTCCTAGATGAAGTCATCAAAGTAGATTGAAATATAAATCAAATATAAAAAGTACTTTTTTTTGGACTGAGAATAAAAAAGAATATCTCAGGACGTTGCCAATAAACAGACATATTTTAGCCGTATAATTCGAACCTGCAGTCTGAGTATTCATGTATTAATGGTTTAAAATTAATGCATTTACTTGAAATTTATTATCTTGACCAATTTTGAGGACATTTCTCCAGTGTGTTACTTTCTTTTATAAGCACGTTGCCGCTTAAGTACTGCATACTTCCAGAGTCAGGCCACAATCCCTTTTACCTACAAAGTTTTTTTTTTTCTTTATCAGTAGGAGATAATTTATGAAAATGACTTTTTGCTCATTTTGTTTAATGTATGCACTTTAACAATTAATAACCCAAGCGCTGGGAGATTTTCAACTAAAGGCCATTCATTTGTATAAATCTGCCAGGCCGTGACAGCAAGAGATTTTTTAAACTGATCTGAGGGAAAGTGAAATTATTCTCTAGCCTGGGGTCAAATCCTCCTTTTCTGCAGGACTAAGTCTGCTGCTCCTCCAGACCTGCGGACCTGGCCATTGATCTACAGTGTGTCCCAGAGGTGGATAGTACTCAGTTACATTTAACTGAGTAACTTTTTAAAGAAGTTGTCCTTTTCGGAGTACTTTTCTAACAGCATACTTTTACTCCTACTTTATGTTGAACGTAGTAAATGATTTGAACATCAGTTTTTGGTCACGTTTGTTTTATATGGTGCTTTTTCAGCTTCAAGGCGCTTTACATCAAGGATACTGTTTTTTCACAATCATTGAACCTTATTATTTGTTAGGGCTCAACAAACCTAATCACTCGCATTCATACACCAGTGTACGCAGACACTGGAGGCGAGGTGGGTTAAGTGTCTTCCCTAAGGACACAATGACTTATTCGCCTGTGGGAGCTGGAATCGCACTGCCAACCTGTGTGCCACTGGATCTGATTGCTCAATCAGTGATGTTTACGTCGAGAGCGGGATTCGAACCACCAACCTTCAGATCAGTGGACAAAAGCTCTACCAATTGAGGATCTTTCCACCACATTTGTGTTTCTTGAACCGCTCTTTCAGATTGCGCAAGTTATTTAATGTTTCGTCCTTCCAATTACATTCAATTTAAAGTGAGACTAAACACCTAAACTCCACCCACAACCACATTTCAAACAGAGCTGCTGAACCGGGCAGTTTCTATGGACTAAAGAAGAGAGTGAGGAGGGCGAAGGAACGGGGTCTGCGGAAATAAACAACACTGTGATTGGTCTGACAGATATTCATACTTCAAACTCCGTTATCAGAAAACACCTGGCTTTAATCAGAGCAGTCTTTTGTGATGTCACCAACTACTGGAAACTGCAGAGGCCACTGAAGCCGGACATCGAACCTTTTCATAACATTAAAATTATACTTATTCAAATCCATAACATTTTTAAACTTTAATCATTGCCGTGATATTATCGTTAATCGCACCTACTCTGGCCATGATAATCGTGATACCAAATTTCAGTATCGTCTCATGGCGTTAGGTGTTTTTGACCAGAAAGCTGCAAATTAGGCGATGCTATTAAAACAGCATGTACATATAGTAGGTTTAGTGTTTAGTTTCACTTTAAATTATAAATCAGATGTTGCAGTCCGAGAGTTACATGCCGTTTGTAGTGCTTTTCCCAAATACTTTTTTACTTAAGTAATTTCCTGGACCGCTACTTTGTACTTCTGCTTGAGTAATATTATTCTGAAGTAACGTTACTTTTACTTGAGGACAGTTTTTGGCTACTCCACCTCTGCTTACTCCACGCAGTCGGCTACTTCACCCCGATATCACTTTGCATCAGTGTGAACCATTTCTCCAGCTATCAGCCAGATGACTTTGTTTGTGAGTGGACTCGAGGCTTGCAGATAAAAATAATTTTGCAGTCTGTGATGATGAATGGCTGTGAGAAACGCTTTCAGAATCGTAGCAGGTTAATGTAATTTCATAACTTGTGGAATGAAAGTATTTTAGAAGTTGAAAAGGCCCATAATACGCTACTTTCTAATCTATGCTGTTTCCTCATCACAAACATACCTGGAGTTGTGTTTTGTTCCATTCACATGTTTAACACACAAACCCTTCATATTTAAGCTGAGTTCTTCTCTCAAACGGAAAACACTGTTCCACCTTGTGATGTCATCAAGTGGTAATCCAGGAAGTTGTTAGACGTGTTTTCAAACTCCACACACCTTCACTAGAATCATTTGGATTATTTCCATCCTGGAATTGGAATCGTTACTAAACTAAAGGTAAAAAGTAGCTGTTAACTTGAAAACTACCACTTCATGACATCACAAGGTGGAACAGAGCATTTTGAGCATTGGAGATGTTCTAAATGATGATTTTAATAAAGGTTACTCAAACAAAATACAACTTGGAGTAGGTTTTTGAGGAGGTAACAACATTTTAACATGGCTTAAAGCTCATAAGAATCCATTTTGTCTAATACAAAACCTTTAAGAAGGGACAATTGCAAGATTTCAATACACGGCCTTATTCAGAATATATTTAGTTAGGTGTGTTATGTTAGCTTGTGTGAGCATATGAGCTTAAAGTGCTCCATAAAGCATAAAAAAAATGAAATTAAAAGCACTTAAACAAAATTACTACAACATATTGCACTGAAATTAACAAGCTAAAAAGATGAAGTTGCTAAAAAATAGTTCAACATGCGTTGTTGGTGCATTGTTGAAGATGCTACCATGGGAAGAAGTCTTAAATTCTATAATCAAACTATACTCAAGCACAGTTGTAGAGTTATAATATAAATCTAAAAGTTGTGTAGAATACTTGATAGTCTTTGTGCCGTTTTGGGCGCGTCCACCTGGCCTCCACTGTAGCTGGATTTGTTATCTAGATCAGAGCCATTTAGAGGCATTCATTCATCACGGACGCCAGCCCTGAACCAAGGCAAACGGAGGCACCCACAACATCCGGGCCATCCACCATTGCCTGCTGCATTCTGGGTCAAGGTGATGTAGTCAGTCCGCGAAAGTCATACAAACTCAATAAACTCTGCTCAACAAGACCAACATATGAAAAAATAGATACGTTTTGAAAGGGGTAAATACGTGAATGAGAATGATGGGGCACAGTTTGAGGATGCAACGTTAGGCCTGTCACCATAATTACTACTACTACAACTTATCGTTCAATAAATGAAAGCTTTAGCAATATATTTTAGACTTAATATTTATGAAGTAAACATTTTCTTTATAATAATGCGAAGATTTTTGTTATTTCCATTGTAATATGATAAGATCTGACCAGTATAGCAGGGCCAGCCCAGCCTATAAGCAGACTAAGCAGCTGCTTAGGGCCCCGAGGCCACCAGAGGCCCCCCTAGAGCCCATACATTTATATTGAAAATAATAAAATATGTAACGTTTTATTGGGAACGGGGCTTGTGTGTTTACAGCAACCTATATCATATAATGACTGCAGTTAGTGGTTTTTGGATAATATTCAGTTACTCCAGTAGAGTAACCCTTTTAAAAATGTTATTGTAATAGCTCTGACACCATACTTTTACTTGAGTAGAAAACTGTTGGTTAAGCACTACTTTGTACTTCTATGTGAGTAGCCAATATTATTTTGAAGTGTACTATTGCTTGAGTACAACTTTTGGCTTTTGCCCCGCCCACATCTGCATTTTATAATGTAAATGTAAGCCCACTGTAGCCAAACTGAAAACATAAAATCCACCAGAAACCAGAAAAAAACTTCTACAATTTCAAAAAATGTGTTGTGACATTCTGGGTGTTTTCAGTCTGATGTTGTCCATGTAAATACAAATACAAGTGCTCGAGGTGATGAGAGCGTAGTCATAATGTTGTCAAATGTGAATCACCAAAGCTGAGTCTGGGTACATGCACAGCCGGGGGCCCCAGAGACAATTTCAGCTTAGGACCTCCTGAAAGTTAGAGCCAGCCCTGCAGTAGATGGTTGAATAAGTAACTTTTTGGCTTTATTCTGCTATTCATTTGCTGCAGGTCAGGCCTTTAAATGATTATGATGTCTATATAAAAATGGTTCACTGGCATTAACCTGCTTTATTGTTATGGTGTCAGTGACTTTAAGTAGTTTCAATATTATCATTTATAATGATATTTCTCTTTAGAAAGGTATCGTGCTTCTAAATGTGTTATTGTGACAGGCCTAAGCATTGTCTCTTCATAGGTGGGTTTTCATGGGCATGGGCAGTAATTTGCAGATGATCAAGTGTTCATTCACAACTGTTCACGTAACTATTTCATCGACTGACATATTTGAAGTCTTTGAACTTTGATAAGAAGCTGAAAAAATCAACATTGATTTACTTTAAGGTCATTATTAACATTCCACAATGCAACTTTTCTGGTGGAGGGTATGTTACCTTGTCTCCATGGAGATTGCTATTGCTTTGCATTGCTTGTAATGTTCCTCAGCATGGCATTAAGCATATCCATTTGCAGTTATTTCATTACTGCCTCTCCATGGATCTGACCCATAACTCGGTCTCATGGCGTCATCTGCTTGTCTTTATGGAGATAGAAAAGTTGACTGTCATACTGTGGAAAATTGCTCGCAAAGGAATAAGATGGACACAAGCAGGTCCTGAACCCTGCAATTACATAATGTACCTTTCAGATCAATGTCCTGAGGTAGGTGCCATTTTGAGGTCTTTCGTCTGTTCAAAATGGAGAATGTTTTTAATTACTGATGGCTGTGACAAAGGTGGTGTCTCTCGGCTGGCCTGGGAACACCGCGGGGTCCCACCGGAGGAGCTGGAGGAAGTGTCTGGGGTGTGGGAAGTGTGGAAGTCCCTGCTTAGACTGCTGCCCCCATGACCCGGCCCCAGATAAGTTGAAGGAAATGGATGACTGGATCTATCTGAAATCCATAGTAGTACTAAAATGCACAGGAAATTCAACAAATCATTGATGCCCGAACTCACAATCACAAAACAGAAAACGCATACGCCCTCAAACTCTACCACAGAGCAACTACGCAGCACACCAGATGCCTGTCCTAAAGCAACTGTACTTGTATTTATAGCCCTGTTGCGTGTCGTGTCTCAATTACCAATACAATTCAAAACTTATTCCATAATTTACCAGAAACCCACTAACAAGACTAAAATCATCTCCACGTAATCCAGTTCTGGCCACCATTTTACCCATCCATCTCCCTTCACCCATTTTCCTCTCCTCCCTCTGCTCAGACCCTCTCTCCCTCTTTCCTACCACAGCTAGTTTTTAAGTTCAGGCTGTGAGAGCATGTCTTCATTAGCTGCATTAACATTCACGGGCTGTAGTAAATTCTGACAGTGAAAAGGTCCCCGTAACCTTTAGTTGTGCAGAAATTTACTTCCCCAGAAAATTACAGCTGGCACTGTCTTAATTAATGCCCGCTTTCTTCTCTTGAAAACCCAAGGCCTGTCAGCGGCGGGAGGAGAGAGAAAGAAAAGAAAAAAAAAACAGCGTGGAGGAGAGAGGGAAGGAATTGGGATAGAGGAAGAGGAGTTGACTAAATGGTTTTACTTGGCGACTTGGTACGGTGTCTGGGATTGCACTATGGCCGCAGCGTGGTACAATATTGCTCCAAGCTGTGTATGCATGCATTGTTGATATCTTTCCATAAGTACTTTTGCGAAATTCAAATATATACTATCTTTCGCAGCGCTCCAATCCCGGTTTTCTCCAGCTTGGTTTTTTGTCATCCAAAGTGGGACAATTGCGAGAACCGAACAAGCGTGGTGCAAAAAAAACTAATACATATTTTATCCTTGGTCTATCTCTCGGGTGCAAATGGCTGAAGGACCAGGGAATCCATCTTCACACTGGGGAAGCCCAACAAGCCCAATCCGGAGCTGATTAGGCCACAAACAAATGAGAATAAATACCAGCATCCGTCTACATAGTAAACTGAACACGCAACATTTTTCAGTCTATGTGTGTGGTGCAGAGGTTCAGCGCAAAAAAAAAACAAAACAAAAAACGAATAGTGAGATTTGTTCAAATGACTAGAATTCTAATTTGTGAGCTTGATGGAGCTTCTGACTTTCAATTAGGGATGGACAACAAATCAGTACAATACAGTACTTTTTAATATATTATTTTCCGTGAGTCAGAACAAAGACACTTTTAATTGCTGGGTTTCATATGACACCACAATATTCTATAGTGCAATGTATTTAATAAAGATGGGGGTTGCTAACATTAATATTATAAAAAAGCTGATTTTGTTGTAATATCAAGGGTCAAGGATCTAGTCACTAATAGAAATGAACAGGTTCAACATTTGTGATTTTAACTTTTGGATATTTCATGCCAAAGTACACTATAATACACTAAAAAGTAGTAAGTAAATTTCACTTGGGGTCTTTGGCTTTCTTTTTCAAGCTAAATGATCTTAGAATTGAACTGAGTCAAACCCAGTTGCAAAGGGATAGGGAGCTTGAGGGGGCACAAACCTCCCCCTAGAACGACCGATGGACCCCCATAGCTCCCCAAAGATTTTTTCTCCACTTTCATCCACATCCAATTTTGACTAAAAATGTTCAAATGTCAGCCAGAGTATTCAAAATGAGATTACAATAAAATAAAGAATTCCATAATAAGTAAATCACTACAGTATTATATATAGATATATATATGCAGTACTACATTTAAATGTGTTTTAAAACAGCAAAACAAACATGGTAGGGGGTAGGGGGAACGCTCCATTGTTAAAGGCTCTAAATTAACTCGCTAAGTGAACACGAACATCGACGACCTTAGCACCCACTTAGGTCCTCCAACCAAAAATTTCTTTAGCCATCCCTGCAAATAAATAACAGAATGAACTAATGATTAACTATAGAAGTCATCCATTTCACCCTCTACAGCTCAAATGTGACCTTTTTATTTAAAAATGGCAAAAAAGCAAAACAAAATTGACTTTTGCAAAAAAAAACTGAGCCTCAAAATACATTGTTCCAGCTTTCATATATTGAACAATAGGTCGATATAGTAATTATCGTGACAGCGCCAGGCTAAACACCACTGGAATCACTAACATTTCCCTTCTTTCGCTTTTACAGCCAAGATGGATGACGCTGAATCATATTTGGGCGCTCTAATTGTACAAGCGGGCTACTGCAGAGGCTTGATCATCTTTCTCTCACTCACTGGGGTTACCTCCCATTTCCGCTCCATCTCCGAAGACGCTAATTAGGGGAGCCAAGACAAGAGCGTCGCGGCTGTGCGTTGATAGACAAATGTCAGCCCCTGTCTCCAGTCGCATGGTAATTGCTCGAATCAAAGAGGTGCCGGAGGAGAGCAAAGATGGCGGAGAGACCAGGCGTGCCGAGGGCTGTCCATTTGCATGTCTAGTGTGGCATCTACAAGTCAAATCACAGTTGTCAGTCAAAGTTGTACTATTGGGGATTGACATGTTTATGGAAGCCACCCAGAGATAGGACTCTGGGTAGGAAAGATCAACAGGACTATGATAAGCATGGTAAATCTGGGGTTAAGGGAGTGTGTATTCCAGTAGCTCTGCAATAGTAAAGGTTCTTAAATTATGCGTTTTTCTTCCTACTTTGACATCTTAGCTTTTGTGCTTTCTGTAGCGTATTTACCTTATTCCAAGTTGCTGTAGGTGCCGCCGTTTGGTTGAATTATTTTGCATGGAGCCGGTGATCTTGACAGCAATAAATTCTTTACGGACTACAAAGTCGCTCTAAAGCCTCCCAGAGAATCGGGGTATTGTTCACATGTTGGTGCCCATGGACATTGAACATTTTTACACAAATCAACCTACTTTATATCATATTTTGGCATGTAGCATTGTAGCATTTACAGGCAAAAGTGCGCGGGGCAGAATAAGGTCGACAACAATGTGCGTACAATACTAAAAATGTGCAAGGAGTGCGTCTGTTTTTGTTAAAAGCAGTTTGCGACAAAATAAAAGCTATTGTCTCCAGGTGTCATGCTTGTTAAACCTTACACTGGATGGAGTTAGAGCATTGCTATTATCACAAATAGTGTGGTGAAACTGTGTCAACTCTCAAAGCTTGCATTTGCAATAACTGTGATAATTGTTCAGTTTTAATCTAGGCGTCTCTGTTGGATGTTTTCCCTTGTTGCATACAAGTGTGCCTTTTTGCAACTTTTTGACCTTTTAGCCATGTTAAAATTAAGAAAAACACGTGATTAGCATACAGTTTTGTTTTATTTGTGCATGCTTGAGTAATTCTGGATAATAGTTAGATATCTCAACTTCAGCTCTCAAGACTGATATACGTCATCTTGGGGTAATGAAGCTTCCTTGTGCTTTGGAAGGTTTAAACCATACCAGGATCCTGTCATGATTAGCAGATGTTGCTCCCATTCTTTTTTTTTTTTTTTATGCTACCAGGAAAAACAATATAGTCTGTTGTACCAAAGCTTAGTTATATATGTATTTATTGCATATAAACAAGTTGTTCTTTAAACTCTGGTGGCAGAATACATAGATAATTGGCTGTTTTCTATATCTTGATTATTAGTGTTGCATTTACTAGACCAAACTGACAAGTTTTGTAGTTAAAATAACACACAAATTTACACATTCTGCCTTTCGGAAAACACATTTCCTTTGCTTGAAATTTTGCATGGATATTAACACTGTTGACCTTTGGCAGTTTTCAACAAATTCCTTGCAAGTCAATTTTTGCAACATTAATAAAGAGTTCTTATTAAATAAACTTGTGAACAAGCCACTGTAGGGAGCACTTCTGTTGTTGTCCCTTTAATGGTATAGGAGCAGGCCTTTATGACATGAAAAATGAAGAAAAATGTGTTAAATTCAGCTTTACAAGATGCTTTATAATTCTGTGCATTATTTTTTCCATACTCAGAAATGTTGAGCTTCTCCTATAGCAGCAGCTGCCCTGGGGTAGACTGGGGTTGCAATCTCCGACCGCCGCCAATCATTCAGTCCCGCGTCACATTCATACACTGGCATCCTGTGTGAAGTGTCTTGCCTAAGGACACAATGGCAGAACGCACTAATCTGAGGGAAACAAGAATCCATTTGAAATCGAGAATGAGCGTTGCTAAGCCCGCCCCTGGTCATTAGCTTGTAATACATCTTGAAAAGTGGGGGCGTATTGGGATGTCAAGTAGTTAGGATTGTATTTCTAACTTTATTTTTAACAAATGGGCAGCATGCTTCCAGCTTCTTGTTTAGCAGTGCACATGTGACACCTCCATTAGGAAAACACACTCACTGCTCTGCAATGAATCCTCATGTCTCCTAATTATAAAGGTTTGACTGTGGCTTTAGTTAGAACCGAACCAATCTCGGCTCTAAATAACTGCGCCACTGTCAAATATCTTCATCTCATTTGCAAAAGCGGCAACTTTTTAGTCCTTGGATTCTCTCGTGTGTTTTAATTTCACTGCGACAGCACTCCAACAGCTCAGTCAGGTATACCAATTATAACAGCTAATCAAAAGCATTAGGAGTCTGAAATGAACATCCCCTGACAAGAGAGGAGTAAGAATATTAAAAAAATAAGAGACTTCTAATGGCTGTCACTTCAGCTAATTTTAAAGATTTGTGTGATGTCTTTGTCACATCTTCAGCCCTGGTTGAAACTGGTTGAAATGTGCTCAAATGCAGTCTTCACAACGTATTTTTTATGAATCCAAAAATGCTGGTTTGGACATTTTATTGAGGGGTCAACACAGCAAAAGTCTGGCATGATCCCAGGAACATTTTGGGGCCTTTCTGTTTGGATTTAGCTTGTCGTGGAGTCTTTAGGATTTAGTGTCTGAAAAAGGTTTCTTCCGGATATTATGAGGTTAAGGTACGTTTCATTATTGCATTTCCTCTGGATTTGACTCATCTTTCAATGTCATTAGGAACACTTGTCACAGGCAATGTATAACCGCACTGAAAAGCCCGGGATCCATTTCGAGGCTGGAGTACCAACTTAGTCAAATTTGTGTACATTATTTTGCATATTTTAAACTGATGGGGGACAATGGACTCACCACGGCACCAGTCTATACTTCTTACCGCCATTAAAGAGATTTAGTAACACTTTACAATTAACCCAAATTACCCTTATTAGAAAATTACAAAAACACATTTAATTAAGTTACAGTAATGCAAGAATTCAAAGAAAAATTGAGGTAACAATGTAGTTATTGTAAAGTGTTACCAAATGTGAGATACTGTCATTAACAAGAGAAACTTTGGATTTAGATTTATCTTATGTACAGCCATTCAAAGTATTCAAATCACACCAAAAACATTAAAAAAGAAGCACACGAGGCACGACATTTCATCTTGGAACATGTTCACATTGTAAGTCCGTTTACTTTTTTAATTTTGCATATATTTTACTGAATTAGTAAAATAATTGTATTTTTTTTTATTGGCTCCATGGCCTTGCCCCACTTTATCTGTCTGACCTGCTTCAGCCCTATGCCCCTGCACGTTCAAATCCCAGAATCAAAGAGAAACTGCTTTTTTTCTGTCGTGGGTCGAAGACTTTGGAATGAGACGGGCTGAGTTGCTTTCGGTTTTAAGTCAGCTCTTAAAACTTCCCTGTTCTCCTTGGACTTTAACTGTGATTAATATATCAACTTTTATCGTGTACAGTGTGTCTGTATGTTGAGTAATCCTTTATTATTAGTCTGTCCACATCTCCAAAGCTCAAAACTCTCTATTCCACCTTGTGATGTCATAAAGCGATAGTTTTCAAGTTACAGCTACCTTTTATCCACTTTTCAAATGATCCAAATGATTCTAGTGAAAGTGTATGGAGTTTGAAAACACACTGGAGCACTTCCTGTATTACGACATGACATCAGAAGGTGGAACAGTCGCCGGAGTGTTTTCTGTTTAGGAGAACTTGGAATATACATCATGTGTGAGAATGAAGCACAACTCAACAACTGTTTTTGATAAGGAACATGAATCAGAAAACAGCGTGATATGGGCCCTATAAATTGCATTAGAAATAAAGTTGGATTGGACTTTTTTGCCGTATTCTTGCTTGTTGGCACCATTGGATATGCCGGTTGACTTCTTGTATAATCAAAACCGTAATCCATGAGAACTTATGAGAAGTTAGCTCTCATTGTTCACAGGCTTGCCGTATCTTTCGTTGCATTATGAGATTCTAATCACAATGCCTGCAATAAACCATATCTCCACATTCATAATTCCCTTCGGTGTGACAAACTAAGATTATACGGTGCACATGAAAAATACCGCTTTTTTCCAGACACCACACACACACGCACGCACACACACTCACGTACACACTGCGACTGCTTACCTGCGATGATAAACGGCCCCAGATTTTAAGATTCCCATTTCTAATTTTCTGAGTGGAGAGGCCGGGCTGTGGCGATTGATCAAATTGGGCAGTGAGTAGAGCACGACCCCCACCTCTCCAACCACTGCCACGGCCTGTCTGAGCACCTACGCCCTCCTTTTCCACAGTCTCTTTTTTATTCTCAATTTCCCATCCCAAAGACCCTCTTAAAATATTAAAGTGGATTTATGAATTGTCAAAGCGGCCTCATTTGTCTAAAGCACTTGACTAGATATGATGCAATGTTGTAGAGGAAGAATTTAAATTTGGAGAGTAACTTTGAGCTGTGGCATATTGTGCAATAATGATGAGACCGTAGACTGTATATATAAATGGACATAACAAGCCAGCTAGCCGCTACATTCTGAATAGGAAGTGAGCATAGACTACAATTCACTTTCTATTGAAAAAACTGTCACACCTCTCTCTGTAACTGTTGCTTTGTGCCTCGTCATTTTGGTCTTAAAATGTTCGTTTTCAGTCCGCTTTACATGATCCTGGCTATATTGTCAAAAAATAAAGATATGAACATTAATAGCAGACCAATGAGTTGCCCTCTTTCCCCCGAGGTTACTCCTGCAAACGTTAGCAGTAGGTTTGATTGACAGCATTGCTAAGGACCCGCTCCCAGCTAAAGCTCCTGATTGGCTCTTTGGTTGTTGTGGTACTCGTGATTAGAATTCCAAACGTGTATCTTGGCTCCAAATTCACCCGTATAAATGCTAGCGTTGATTGGCTTCATTTGGCTGGAGTTGAACACTATGGGTGACATCACACTCACTTAGGCCACTTCTTTACAGTCTATGGATGAGACTCAATTTTGTTATGCTTATTGTAGATAAATGTAAAGCTAGATGCATGTTAAACGTCCATGTCATCAAAAACATACCCGGAGTTGTGTTTTGTTTCATTCACACAAAGCTCAAAATGCTTTATTCCACCTTGTGATGTCATGCAGTGGTAGTTTTCCAGTTAACAGCCACTTTTTACATTCAGTTCAGTAGAGAGAGGCAATTCCTGGGGCTGAAATTATCCAACTGATTCTAGTGAAGGCGTATGAACTTTAAAAGCACAGTGAAGCACTTCCTGTATTACCACATGACATCACAAGGTGGAACAGAGTGTTTTCCATTTGAGAGAAGAACTCGTGTGTAAATGAAACAAAATAACTACACCTTTTATAGCCTTAACAAAGCCTGAACAGAGACTTAATTCATTCAAGTAGAATATTAAGATTGATTAATACTTAGTAACTACGTACTACTACTACTACTACTAGTTATTATAAAGTTTGTTGTAGAATTGACATAACTCCCCCTTTCAACATCTCTTATTTGAGCTAATATGGAATCTCTTTCACTCATCCTGTGTCATCCGTGGCATGCTCTATTGATTTAAACCTATTTATTATACATTCATTCACAGGTTCTCAGCATGCACTCGTTTGTCCTACACCTCACTCATAAGAACCAGCAAAACAGTTCGACCTCCCTGGGGTGCAACACCGGAAGACTCAGGGATGGGGGGGGGGGGCCGCTACAAGAGGACGGGAGAGTGTGTGGCTGTGTGTGTGTGTGTGGATGTGGGGTGGGGGGGGTGCAGTGTGACTGTAGCATCGCTGTGGCCACTCCGGTCTCAAGAGAGGAGCGCGTTCGATCGGATTATTTGGGAAGGACAAAGTGCTTTTGTTGATGAAGAGTCGCGCTGATATCTGGGAGTTGGGAAATCGATGCTACGCACAAAGCTCTGGCGCATTGATCTGGACCCGACCATTGACAATCCATGGCCTGGTTAGCTATGCGAGGGAATGAGGCCAAATGAGCTGCTCCTCCGAAGTGGTGCTCCGACACTTTAGCGCGCCGTGTAGCTGCTGCGGTGTTGTTATTTGTATCATTTGTATTGACAACCTTGCCAGTGGAATGATTTATAATCGCGCGTTCCCAAGTTTGAGTTCTCGCCTGGAAGTTTTATGCTAAACCCTGAGACAATACACACTTTTTATGTCATTAAGTCCCCTCACTCACTGTCGGTAAAAGTCCGGACAAGACTTTGAAAGTGATAGGCAAAACAAAACAAAAGATGAATAAAAGTAAGCCTGCATATTTTGTCGCAGATTTCAATGGAGGGAAAAGACTCAAATCACTCAAATGAGGGCTTCTCATTATGGGCTCGGCGTTGTTTGTCCAAGCAGCCTTTTCCTGGCACCTTGTTAGAGATGTCCGCGGCTGGTAATTGGATCCGTCTGCCGTCGGAGTGGAGCGTTTGGCTGACAGACGCTCAGACCGGAGAGACGCCTAAATGACAAATGTTCCCTGTGCTCGGAAAAACCTGAGAGAGGAGCTGTGACGTCTCGTTATCCTCTCTCACACCAACTTACAGGGCGCTGGCAATCAAGTGGGCTGCTTAAGTGGAGGGGAGGGGGAGGAAGACGGGGGATGGCTGTTGAGCAGGTTAAGTTGGTGTTTTTGGTAAAAGTAGTGAGATGTGCATATTGTTGTTTTTAATCAAACCGTATTAATAGGGCGAACCAAACTAAGAGTGCAGTTTTGTCCTGAACTTTTAGGTATTGAATGAGTGACATTATGAGAGCTGCATGAAAAGGGAATTGTTTTTATTAAGGTGAGACACTGCGGACGGGAAGGAAGATGTTATGACCCCCTGGCTTTCAAACCTAATCAGTTTCGAATGGCTCTTAATGAAAGCAGTCGGGATGTTCATCGATTACTTCAAACTTCAAACTTGGTAAAGCGTCACAATAATGCAACAAGCTGAGAAATCAAAGTTTGGTGATGTCGAGTTTAATGAAACGCATGGACATCTTTCCTGTCCACAAATGTACAAAGCACTTTTTTTTGGCACATTTTTCAAAATCGAAATACTCCATAATTCTTCAAAAATGGGCTTAAGTAAGTCCATCGTTTTTACTTTTGCTGTTTTAGTTAGTTTTGGCGCTTCATTTATTTTATTCTGCCCAAACCACAATGCAGTGCTGCAATTGGACCATTCACACCAGTGGGAATCTGCCAATATGGATTCTTGTGAGTTTGTGCAATCAGAAATTCACAGCAAAAATGGAGCCTTGCATGAGGAGAGACCAGAAATTACATCCAGGTACATGCAATAAATCTGAATAAAAGCCAGTTCATGTACAGTACCACATTTCTTATACAAATATTGATTTTTACGGCTGTGACCTGTAGAATTTTCATTTACACTTAGTCAAAATTTAAATCTCATCCCTTACAAAGAGGATTGTCAGTTTTGCCTGTCTTCTTCCAAAGCAGCGCATGGCTTCATCTGAGCTGTGTGTTTTGTGTACCCCGGTGAAATGCATTGGCTCCCTTTGTTGTGTTTCCATAAATGCAAATGAGCAGAGAAAGGGCTTTCCAATTAAGTGTGTTTGACATTCCTCAAACATAAAGTCTGAATTTCCAGGTTCCAACTGTATTACAGTTAGCACATGGCACCGGCACGAGGCCCAGATTGGTATAATTAAGAAGGGAAATAGTAAATGTCAATAAGACTGTCTGTGTGTTGGTGGGATTCTACAAGTGTTCAGAGTATGGGGAATATATGCATGGAACATTTTAGGAGCTTGCTTGTTTCTCTGTCACGGTGCAACATGGGATAGAAGGGAGTGAGTGGAGCGAACTTAAACGGTGCACTGTGGAACTTTTCTGGTAGGGGTCAGCCATGATCTTTTTCCCTTTGGGGATGTTATTGCTTTGCTTGGAATATTCACTAGTATATTAACCATCTCTATCGTGCATTGTTGGTTCATTTATTCAATAGTAGAAAAATATGCATGCTTATTGTGAGTGGGCCCACCTCGCCACAGATCTGGTTAAAATACACTTTATTGTGCTCAGGAACTCATCTCCAGATCTTGTTGGGAGGCTTGGTCAGGACTGCTTTATGTGGAGTATTGTGCGTGTTTTGGGTTGATGGGGGGGAACTGAAGTGCCCAGAGGAAACCCTCCCAGACACAGGGAGAAACATGCACGGGAATCAAACCCAGAACCATCTTGCTGTGAATCATGAATGCTAGCCACTCAGCAACCATGTCACTTGCTTTTGTCTTCAGGAGGGTAGTAAATAACTTCAATGCTAAACTTTAGAACATGCTAGAAAAACTAATAATATATGCATGGCAACAAACAAGTGGTACACCCTAAATCAGAAAAGTTCAGCGGCCCCTTGTATTCCTTACTCGTGGTTCGAAATCGGGTATATGTTTCTTAATTCCTTGCTTAATTTCTTACTTAGTTTCTGACTTATCCTCTAAGAAGCCATTGCCACATGTACACAGTCCATACCAGAGGAGTTGTTTATGGGTAAAGCAACATATCCAAGTTGCAGATGTGCGACAGGTTGTTCCTGTTGCTGTCTGGTGTTATTGTCTGCGCTAAACTCTGGCTGGGATTATCATAACTGACAGACCTGTTTACATCCGCCTTCCGTAATGAAAGCATGTTCTGCCAGCCATGAGTCATGCAACCATCTGCATTGTGTCATCTTCGCACAGTCAGATGCCCAACCAGGGATGTGGTGTACGGATGTGCAAGTGTTGTTGAGTTGAGATTTTTTTCGTTATCACTTTGTTTTTTTATCTGTCTTGATGACATCCATAGTTCAATCAGGAAATGACACTGGTTCAAATGAATAAGAGGCAATAACTACTTTATTTCATTAACAGACTTTGTCACTTTGGCCCCAGTAGGTAGGAGCAATGTGTTGAAGGGAGAGAATGATAGATTTGTCAGTGTACATATCTTTCAGACAAAAGACACCGGTCATGGTGAAGAGTAAATAGAGAGGTTGAGGAGGCTGGTGGTTCTGCTGCTTTAATGGATAAACAATGGCTTGGGAGGTCAATCAGAAGCGGACGGTAGTAGCCAGACTGGTAACAGAATAAGAACTGATCTTAGTTTCTGTTGTCCAAGTTTAGTTTTGCAGTTTTATGCTGGTTTAATCCTTTAGTAACACAGGACTATTTCCTAGCAATGTCTAGTCATGTCTAGTTCTGTAGTTTACAACCACACCAACCACTTTATTTCTTGACAATGGATACATTTATTCCATGTTAATATATTTCATTTTAACTGCAATAAGTTGAACAATGCCCATCTTTCCAGGGAAATAAAAGGTGAATGCAGAATATTCTAAGGCACCAGTGACTCATGATCTGTAGTGTGAAGATTTTGGTGTAGATTTACTGCCTCTGCAAACCACTCCACACTTTCACCCCAGTTCTTCTACGTCTCGTCTTCCTCCCCTTCTTCTCCATGATCCTCCTCTCCTCCACCTCTGCATTGCAAAGTCCCAACATTAAATTGTGATAGATGAAGAGCGGAGGGCATTCATACAAATCAATGACTTTAGTGTATGTGTCATTAGCCCGCACCACGCAGCCAGCGGTCAGCGCCATAAATCACGCCATGATCGGCTGTCTGGTGAGGCGCGCCACAGCTGCGAAGACTGCATGTATTATCCCACACCATGCAGAGTCCCGCCCAGTGCTCCTATACTCCGAAACTCAATGGAAGAAGTCAAGAGGAGGCTAGCCGTGCATCCAAGAGTGACTCAGGTAAGTAAAGCTGATGACTAAGCTACAGTTATATAAAGTCTCATGTGAACTGCTTATGAACTGACTTCACAATTGTTGGGATTGAAAAGATATATGCCAGATAGGACTAAAATATTCAATTCATTTTTTTTTTCATATAGTGCATTTAAATACAACTTAAGCTACCCAAAGTGCTTCACACAAAAATCTACAAAAAACAAATATATAGATAACACAATGCATAGGTAAAGAAAAATAAAACAATAAAACACCAAGATGCCCTGTCTAACTAGAATTAAATGCCAGGGAGAAGAGGTGGGTTTTAAACTGTGTTAAAGACTGCCAGGATCTCAGAGGCTGGCAGAGGAGCTTGCCAGTTGACCTCAGGGCTCTGGGTGAAGAATGTTGCACTTTGAAATATCTAAAAGGTAAACACAATGTTGAACCTGATTATTTCTGATTGACTTGACTGTATTACAAACATGAATCTACATTTTAACCATTTCAATTTTAGCTGACCCCCATCTGTATTGCATAACATCTGCCTCCGAGTATGTTTCCATGTTGGTGTTCAGCAGTATTGCAAGTGGCACTAACATCACTGGTATAATATTTCCCCAGAAGTTTGGTGGTTCTTTGCCAGCATATAGACAATCTCTCCTTGAGCAAGACGTAACTCATCTGTATGAATATGAATGGCTAAAGCACTATATAAAAGTGGATCTTTTCCAAAGTTGCATCTTACTTTTCCATTTTTTTGGGTCACTTTTTAGTATTTTTTTGCCACTATTTTTTTTTTTGCCAAACACACTTCATGACACATTTGCAAAAACACAAGAAAAGGAAAATGAATAATAACAGTACAATACAAAAAGCAGACTTATCCTCTGTATCCTTATAGTTTATTTCACTTCCAACCCAACAACTTCCATATACACTCCTATGTTCATTGTTTTGCATATTAACTTCCAGCCACCGAGCTCAGTGCTGTAGAAAAGTTTGCACTCCCAGCTGAAGAGAGCGGCTAAAGGCATCATTAATCAAAGAGAGTCCTCAATTAATCAAAAGAGGAGTGTCCTAGTCGTGTAACCCTGCTATCCAAACCAGAACCCCGGTGTCAATACTGGCCTCAGGGAAGCAGCCGGCCAGAACCACTGCACCCATCCCAGTCAATACCCCCACAGAGGAGGCACCTGTCCTCCCACACACCTCCAGCGCGAGTCTCTGTCCACCGGAGGAGACGTGCACGGGGACAAGGCAGGACAACGGACAAAACCAATACGGATGATTAAAAAGACTTGCTTAAATGTGGATGATTTTCTTGATGTGATTAACTATTGGCTGCGGGAGGTTGTCAGACTTTAAGAAAACAACATAATGAGGTAATTATGTACAACAGTGGAAGCAATGCAAGTTTCATGGAGCAATTAGTGCATACTTGTGTTTAATGTAAAGTGCAGTCAAATGTGAATAAATCATGAAAATAAGTTCACTAGAACTGTAAAATATGTTTTGTAGTTTGGTCAAAAGAGATCTCGAATAAAATTTTATGATTAGACAACAGAAAAAAATAAATAAATAAAAATTGAATTAAGTCCCATTTAATTGGTATTGTGGTTGTCAGGATGATTATCCAATCAGAAAGCAGAATGAATCTCTCATTTTGGTTGCCAGAATCAGTTTGTTTAAACTTTCAAAAAGCTTGTCTCTGGTTTGAAACCTTCCTACCGAAACCCCAGCACCTGCAGCCAATAAGAGTGTTCATGTGAAAAAAAAAAAATAGACTGGTTTTGCATTTTTGCCACTCTGCCAAAACTTTGTCCAGTTTCAAGTCTCAACTCTACTCTTTCTGATTTTTTAATAGGTGTGGTAGTGGACTTGCACACAGAAGACTGGTGTTCTAATCCTGCTTTTTCATATTTTAATACCCAGCATGCCAATTTCTTCACAGCTGTCATGAGTTAAATTTTATTGTGTGAGCAGAGTAACCCACTTGAAAACAGCAGCACCAAGTGTCCTAAATCGTCTGTGTAACACAAAACATGTTTGAACCCTATGGTTGCTGGTTCAAGTCCTGACATTATGTGTCACTCAGTATCTCGATTTTTTTTTTTTTTTGATCTTGACAAATGTGTATGTGAAAATACACTGTTGTGCGTTGTGAATTTAACAAATTCACTTCAAACATCTCATTGTCTCTGTTTAAACATACTGTTTATTTTAACCAGTCTTATAAATAAAATCCACAAGCTGCGCACAACTACTAGCCAAGCTCCTCTCACGGGACCCGCTCTGCATTACATCTGAAGAAATTAAAAATAATCATCTATTTATGAACAAAGATAGTGCATCCTCTGATTTAGACTGCAATCCCCCATCTTGTACAAAAGTCAAGGAATCAATTATCCTCTTCCCCCCTCTTTCTCTCTATCTTTCTCTTTGTGAAATTAAGAGCAGTCACTCATTTACTTGATACCCGGACATAATTTGATCTCTAAAGACTTGGAGGAAATCCGCAAATGAGAATATCTTGTTTTAGCCCTCAACATCAAGGCGTTTTCAACCAAAGCGCTGGATCCGTCAAGGCCTCATTAAAATTAGGTTGGTTTGGAGCTCCGGTGACCATGGCCGCGTGACGACTAGCCTTGTTAAGGACTCCAGCGGTGGATTTAAAGGGCGCTGCGTTCATGCCTCCTAATTGAATGGCCTTAGGTGTTTGCTCTTAAGAATTCTGCAGGAGAGCTGTATTTACCAATGTGATTAGCCTTTTGGAAGAATGCACGGGTGCGTAGCTATGCTGTTTCTTTAGGACAGCGGTTTTTGAACTGTGGTACGTAGGTGGTACTCAAGCCGGGATGGTTTATTTAAAGTCCGCTTTTGAAGGTGTAAAAATCAACTTGAACTTTGAATTGCGTGCATTGCTGTTTTCAGAAGTATGGAGATATGTTAGTTTGTATCAGCAGTGCATAAGCCAAGATCATTATGCAAATGTTGGTTCCAAGTTTTATATGTTTTTGTCCATTTTATTCTATGTATTTTACTAGTGCGTTAAAGATTGTTTAAATGTGCCATTGCATTACAGACCAGTCAACTGATGTGACGAAGTAGTTTCCCTTGTGGATCAATTAAATTTCGGATCATTTCAGCAGATAACTACAAAGCTAACAAACTTCAATGTTAGCAGATGTCGTTTTTAGCCTCATTTAAGCTTCTTCACAGGTGGAATACTTGTGCCCTAGTTTTAGAAGAGTGGCACTTTTTAGAAAGTCCTACAAACTTACTTTTTGTCCAGACATGATCCACATATCCATATTTCAAAATGACTACTAGGGCTGCAAGATTAATCACAATCAAATCAAAATCACAATTTGAATGGACGCAGTTAGTAAATCACAAAGGCTGTTTGAGTAAACTTATCAAACAGCAAAATAACCTGTCTTATTCTGCATAAAAACAGTTGTTTTTAGTTTGACAGTTCATAATTCAGTCTTTTTGCCAATACTTTTAGATGTAGTCCAAGCCATATCATAGGGATAGAGGACAACAAACATTGTTCCTGGATTAAGGAGACAAATTGAATACGGAAAACGTACCCACGGGACTTTAATCCAGGACGAGGGGGCATTTTTATTCTCGCACACCTGGGATACTGTCCTGAAGAAGTCAGAAGTCGATAGTCGGTAGGAAGACCGCATCAAAACCTGTTTAAATCAGCTGTGTCACCAGACACGTCATAGCATGGAGAAGTCGAAACTGTCAGGCATGAAACCAAACTAAACCTTGGTCTGGAAAAATAATCTATTAAAATATCTTCCAGCTGTAATTAAAATGCGAACTATGAACAGAATCCATTTATTAAAATATAAATTGCAAATCTAATCGCAATTGCAATGCTTGTCAGAAAAAAAATCACAATTAGATATTTTGCCCAAATTGTTCAGCCCTAATGACCACCCCCTCAAAAAAAAAAAGAAAAAAATCAAAATCGCTAAGGTGCCAATGCTAATGTATGGATTGTGTCATTCTGCATTTAAATCCCCACCTCTATCTCTCTTATCCCCACTACCCCTCTGTAGCTGTAGTCCTGGGGTGATATATGGCCATTGACACCATTAGACAAAGATATTATTAGCAGATTAGGCTGGGCGAGGGAGCAGAGAGGCTGGGACAGGATTCCGGGGGCCACATTCCTAAAGATTTGGAGCTCCACATCGGAATAACCCAACGGCCCATTTACAGCGGCATCGCACAGGCTGGGTCACGGAGGCGAGTGAATAAATATGCCCACATTATCTCGGATATAGAGGGAGGGCGCCGGGAGCAAGAGGACCCACGGGAGAAAGGAATGCCCCATTGGCCTACAGTCTGAAGGGCTCCGGAACATTGTAATATGGGTCAATTAGAAAGAGATATTCATACAACAGAAGAGTCCATTATAGTATGTGCTTTTTGATCGGGGGTCTTGATAAGAGAGCGTGTGGGTAGACTGTGGAGCAGTTGTAATGCAGAGGTCAACTGATGTAGGATGGAAAGGATTCATTTGATTTTATATACTGTTCATTTTTCTATTATTTTGTTAAGTGATGCTTTAACAAGACCATAATACTTTGCAACATATATCTTAATAGCAATGATTTGGCCAAATAAATAATAATAATAATAATAAAATAAATAATGGATCATACATTAGTTTTCATTGTATGATAAAAGACTTGTAAAAAGTGTTTCTAAAAGGACAATATATGATAGATATTGTACAAAAATGGCAGAATGGAAATATTTGGTCAATTGTGATTTTGGTTTGGAAACGGATTCATCAGAACATTGCCTATTTTTTGATTGATTCCTCTGAGAAATTAAAACAAATTCTAAAATCATCCTTTCAGTTTGAATGCTTTACTCCAATAAGAGACTTAAAATGAAAGTTGCAGCTTTGACAGTTTTATGACTTTAATAGTTAAATCTAATATTATTATTTTGAACATGCATCATAAAATGCCACAATAAACTTTACACCTGCCTACACCTAGTTAAAGACTTAAGTATTATTTTTATTTTTTGCAATCCATACATACATACACATACATATAGGGCTTTCAGCCTAGAAGGGCTTTTACAAAAGGCAAAAAAAAAATAAAAAAATACAGGGTTCACTGTATGATTTAACAATATACAAAGGCAAATGAAGGTCCTCACTGATTGTTTATCAGTTATTACATGACGGACTACTCTTTAAGACACGTTTAAGTTCATGATTACATATACATACATACATATACATATATACACACATACATATACACACATACATACATACACACATACACACACACATGCACACATACACACACATAAATAAGCATTTTTCAATGGACATGTTATACTTCATTCAGTGTGTTAAGACTGCAGGGAGAAAAAACATTTCGGCCAACAATGAATGAATGAACAAAAAAAAAAAGATGCAAATGTCCCTCTATAGCAGCTCACTCTGTCCCAGGTGTAACAGGTGACTGTGTGTTTGCAGTGTTAGCAGCACATTACATTTGTACGTCGCATGCTGTGCGTATATTTTCTCTTCCTCCTCTATGGCGCTGCTCTACATGTGTGTAAAAATGTGAACATATGGCCAGTCCATCTGTCCAATCACACAAACATGTGCACCTCTGTTTACATACACATTCTGATTATGTTGATCTGCATTTATTTCATGGCAAAAAGTTATTCCTCACAATAAGTAACGAGTGGCTACTTTAGTTTTTAATGATTTGGCAGTGACATGTGGTGGCGTGGCGCTGACAGCAGTGTGAAAGTCTCTATCTTTCTCCCAACTTGTTTTGCTTTTATCCTTTTAGTCTTGAAGGAGCCTAATGAGCATGTGCAGAAGGCCGCTCTCTAGCTGCCCTTAAATCAGTAATTGGTTTGAGCGCCCGAGACTGTCAGGAAATTAACACATCACATGCTGACAGCTGTTCTTTTTTTCCATGGCATTCTCCATCGTGCGAATGAGTGGGGATTCAGTCGTGAACAGCTCAAATGAGTGATCGCTCATCAACAGGCCATCCTCAAGGGCACCGCTGTCTAGTGCTGCTTTACTATGCAAGTAAATAAGCAGGTGAGTAAGTGAAAATGTGTGTGGTGGCATATACAGATGTTTTGTACAGCCATAAGTAATGGTCAGGGTATGAGCTGAGATTGCTCACAGAAGAAGAAGCCGCTTGGATGAGCAGAACGTCTTCACTCAAAAAACTTTTTTCCAGTTGACAGAATTGAATTTTTCTTTTACTATGGATCATACCCGTAGACTGAATAAATAAGTGGACTAAGTGAGTGTGACCTCACCCATGGCCTTCAGCTCCAGTCAAATGAAGCTCATAGAGACTAGCAGTTATACGAGCGAATTTGAAGTTCCATGTTTGGAATTCTGACCGAGAGCCAATCTGGAGCGAAGCGATTGAAGGTAAGACCGCTTCCCGCCCGCACATCTGGTTTAGCAGGGAGCGGTCAATCAGTGCTGTCAATCAAACCTGTTGCTAAAGAAAATCTGTCTTTAGAATCCCATATCATCTAGGTATGTACCATAGTGGTCCATGGGCGTATACTAATCTATATAATCTCTGTGGCCTTATACTTTTACTGATACATCTCAACTGTTCAGGAAAGATTCATTTCTGCCCCATGATTGTGACATTTTTAGTACCAATACCTGCTCAGATTAGTATGAATGATTTTCAATCAAGTGCGACTGAAAATCCTTCTAAAATTGTAAGAATATTTGTAATTAGTAATTTGTAACTAGTACTCTGAGTAGTATTTTTCATGCATACTTTTTACATTTACTTGAGTACAATGTTGGCAGAAGTAATTGTAATTCAGTAAATTATTCACAATGTGACTGTACTTTTCCTTGAGTAAAAAAATTGTCATTACTCTTTCCGTCATTGCTAGTCATGATGATTAAAGCTGCACTACAAAACTTTTCTGATGGCTGTGTCGGTCACCTGCTCGTCTCCTTGTAGACGTAATTGCTTTGCCTGGAATGTTCCACATTATACCATTAAAAACGTATATCTTGTATTTATTCAATGACAAGAGTTTGTATTGTTCACAGACCCTTGAAAAGATGCATTCTTACGGGGGTTATGAAATCTGCTGTCGTGTCATAGCACCTCACTTGACGACTCTGAACTAAATTGTCAGGTATGGAAAACAAAAAAGAGGTCTGAAAAAAATAAAATTTATAGATAAATATAAATACATTCTCAGAAGAGCAAAATGGATCTAATTATTACTGTGAACGGGGTCACCTCTCTACAGATTCCACATGTAACTTGGCTTCTTTGTATAAGCAGATAAGTGCATAATGCCATACTGTGGAATATACAAGGCACCTTTAAGTTTTGTTTTGAGGAGTAAATAAAGGTCAACCTCCTCTCCAGAGCTGAGAACGTTCTGTTCTACTTTGTGACATCATCAACGTACTGCAGGCAGGGCTCTTGTATATTTTTTAAGTTCATACACTGTGACATTATGACCATTTCAGCATTCATTCACCAAGATGCAACTCGGTAGTTATTCCAATACTTATGATGCTGAATGAAAATCTTTAAATAACTCTACTGACTTTTATTTGCGCTATTAACAAAAAAGACATTACGCTCCTCTTATATTTTTTAAGTATTAAATGCACAATTATATGTTTGACGAGACAACAATATTAGTTTCATATTGTTTTCCACTCCAAAAAAAAAATAAACACACACACATTTTCAACCTGATAATTTTCTAAAGACAACGTCCATTACCCCACACCACAAAATGGACTAATTAATTAACAGTAATTATTTTCCTTTCCCCTAACTCATTTGAAACTATATCTTGGACACAAATTACTAGAGATGAGATGAAATGTTATGTTGTCATTTGTGCTGGAAAAATAAATATGTAGAATTTTCCCCTCATAACATCCCCTTTTCGTTCCTCCGTTATGATAATTTCTCTTTGCTTGGACCAGTGTGCGGCAGCGTGCGTGTACGTGTGCGTGAGCTCTTGTCTCAAATGAGATGAGAGAAAGTGAGAACGAGTCCCGGACATCTTATAAATCCCTCAAAAACTACAGCCGGATAATAGCCCAATTAACCTTTTCATTCTTCCCCACTCGTCAGCGAAATCCTTGCCCTCATTTTTTCCCTTCATAATAAAATGAACTTCTATTCCTCATCCACCTTCTGCCAGATCGCAGCAAAAACGAAAAGTGCTTGACCCTTCGCACAATAAGGATTCGTACAAAAATAACCTGGTTTTATTCCTGTAATGTGATTTCCGACTCTAACATCCTCCACTTTTTGTCTGCGTTGACCTTATTTATGAGGGTAACTTGGTGAAGGACTATAGCCTCGATTAGAGAACAGAGTGCACGAGGGTAGGGAACAAGGGGTTAGGGGTGAGGGAGACAAGATCCAAATGTGAGGACACTTTAGGAGGACGTATACATTAGTTTCCAAAAGGGGAAGTACAGCTCGGAAGTTAATAAGATTTCGTTACAATTTTTGGCTGCTCTTTTAAAATGTAAGTGAACACATCTTGTTTTAGGAGGGTCGATGATCACATTTCTACCACTAGAAATGATAAAATTGCATTGTAAATATGGAAGAGCATTATGGAACATTTTGTCTTTTTCATGCATCTGTATACATGACACAAATATATGACTGTATTTTAAGTCGAACGTCTAGATCCCTCCCTCGTCTTGAGACTGGGGTCAGAATTATGCTGACTGTGGAACTTGGAAATCATTTAGAAACACTACATTATACTATTGCACACGGCCTGGACACACTCCCTGCAGCTGACATATGTACTATTTGGACGGGTCAACGTAGTGTAAATCCATAGCCATATTTCCACAAGACAATGCAACACGATATGGAAAACACTGCACTTGAGAGAAAATATCAGGCATTCCCTGTGATTCCCTCAGGACCTTAGCGCGTTGGTCTACGTGTCGGCTCCATCTGAGAACTGTCACCGGATACAAAGAAGTCTATTTGGCCCTTCCCTGTATGTGCGCGCGTTAGCATGAAAATGTGTTTGCATGTCTGAGTGACACCCCAAGGCTAGAAAACACACTTATGGCCAGGAAAGAGGGATGAGACAAAGAAAGCACTTGTGATATTTCGCGATTTTGACAAGCCCCCTGCCAAGGTGAAATTGCGTCTTGATGCTCGTCTGTGCCACGGTGTGACTGTGGGCTCCCCCGTACATGAAGTTAGTGTTGTTTTCAATCTCATCTCTTTTCAAATGTGGCGCAGGGGCCGCAAGGAGAGGTGGCTGCGGCGCGGCTGGCGTGTTGGGTGAAATTGGACTGCCTCTATCCATTATTGTAAACATCATCCCACCAGACAGGCAAGCAGGTCACGGGGACGCAAAGGATGTAGGGAGCTCCCGCCCGGGAGAGATCCTGCTAAAACACATCCATTAAGGGCCAAACTATTTTTGATTTACATGTTGAGACTCTTTAAAAGTGTCACCGCCACTGCCGAACAGCGCTTGCCTCTTTCGCTTTACCTCGCCGTCACATGGCTGCTTCCACGATTCAAAAAAGAAAAAAAAAAGAAAGAGAAAAATATCTCTCTTCGTCTTCCTTCCTGCACCCTTGTTCCCAAGCGAGGAAAAATCCCCTCCTTTAGTATCAAGGGCAAAATAGCACAAAGCACCTCAGTAGTCTGGTAAATAATAGGCAGCCAATCGTGTGCGTCCGTGCCATACTCATTATAGTGTATGCACAACTTAATGACCTTAACGTCAGAACAGCCCGCAATCATCTGTCATGGCACCAATTAATTTCATACTCAGACCGCAATGGTGGAAGACTGTTTAAACTTTCTCCCGTCACATGGTATTTTGTATTATGCATAGGAAGAAATCTATATATGGCTAAAACCTGTGTGAAGTTAAGTAGCTAAAAACAACAACAATGAAAATCACTATTCATTAAGAGAGGGGGAGGAAGATGAAGAAGTGAAAGGTGGAAAGTTAAGTCAAGGTTGTAGAGTAATTAGCGTAATAATGTGGCATAAGAAGCTGGAATATATTGACCTTAACCATGTCTAAAGAAACAATAGAAAAACTACTCCAATTCAAGGTAAACTATTCGTACAACATAGAAATGCAAATTGTTCAAAATTGTCTTGGATGTTAAACACCGGGAATGAAGTGGAAGAGGGCAGTGATGTTGGAGAACAAGGGAGTTCCACAAGGGTGTGTGTTAGAGCCGATTTATTTATTTATTTCAGATTTTGTAAACATAATTATTGAAAAAAGCACGCATAAAATATTAATAATTCATACTCATTATTACAGGCATCAATGGCTGCGGTTGCATGTGCACTCTAAGTAAGATTGTTAGCAGATTTTTTGAGTTATAAGACTTTTCAAATTACATGCAAACACCAGAATCACCTAATTTCTTTCTGATCATGGTCCCTCTGCCTACTCAGTTTGTATGCCATTTAATTTATCTTTTTTAATTTTTATTTAAAGCTAGACAGACATACAAGTTAAGCATTTTTAAATACCAATTGTAGGTCCAAGACATATTAAAAACAAGACATATTGATTCAAGTAACAGGAGAGACAATGGACAGTTTGACAAAACAAAAACGCATTATAAATAAAATTAAACCATGTTAAAAAAAAAAAAAAAAAAAAAAAAAAACCACCAGATCCACAGTCATTCTAGTTGCTTCATTTTTTCTACAATTTTTAAATGATCTTTAAAGTGCAACAGTTAGATCATAATCAGTTTTTGTCGTGCATGTTAACATAGTCACTGATAAAAGACTAATTTACATCTGTCCATTTTGCTTTAATCAGTGTATTTTTTTTAAATTACAAACAAATAACTCATGATATATTAATGCTCATCAATAAATAACTGTGACTCACTTTTCATTTACTATTTTCCTTTAATAGCACAACATGACGATTTCCCCCCCTTTTGTGTTACTGTATACATTTTATGTGTTTATCCTTGTCTGACATTTGTAGCGATATTAAAAGAGCAGTAAATACAGCAAACATGTTACCGCTGTCAAGGAAACAACCATTGGAAGTTATTAAATAAAAACACATTGCCAGCATGCCCCTCTTTTCTTCATTTGCATCTGGTTGGGGGAAAAAAAAAAAAAAAATGAACAAAATCTTTCATAAACGCATTTTAGGTGCAGACTTCACAGTGCGGGATATTATCGGAGTGCTGGAGATCTGTGATGAGGTTCTTTTTTTGTTAAATAAGAGTATATTAGACCATTTATCAAGGCGAGGGGGAAGGATGATGTGTGGCGCGCTTGGCATTCATCATGATTACAGTAGCATCAGTCCTGGTTTGTGTCCTGGGTCATGGTGCAGCTGCCTCGTCTCCAAATGCGCGGGTCGTAAGGAGAATCTCTTATGGCATATTTGACTGGAACGTCACAAGGTCAATGTGTGGAATTTATTCAATAAGATGACCCAGATATGAAGTGTGGCAGCGGATTTTGTAGTGGACAAGGTTTTGCTATGGGTTTAGACGGAGGATTTCTACAGCTATGACATGTTTGCAGATGATTTTGCATATATGTTGATTTGAATATTACTAGTTGTAATCGTGTACGGTTTTAAAACTATTCTCGTTATGGACTCTTGAAGTCGATGCCTGCATAGCATAGGTTTAGGGTGACCAGATTTTTTATTTTTATTTACCCAAGACAGTCCCAGTTTTGAGCCCCGTGTCCCCTGTCCCAGTAGATTTATCCAAACCCACTTATTTGCCCAAGTAATAGAAGAAATGTCCCAGCTCTCTCTATTTTTGACCAATTTGATACCCTCCTACAGTAAATGGGGAAATATATTGTCATGTGTTTAGCTAAAATACAGAAATATAGTGTAAATAATTGTCACCTTTAAATAAGCAAGTGTCACCTGAAAATATCCGTCTTTCTTCTTTTTATTTGGCTCTTCCCTTTAAAGGATTTTGTCATGTTCCTCTTCCTCTATCCTCTGCATCCCCGTTTCTCTTACCAGTTGCTTTGTTCTGACTCCTTTCTTACAACAATTATACATCTCTACTTTGGTCCTCCTCTGAATTTAATACCAGGCAACACAACACCCTTTTCCAATATTCTCTCTACTCGTTACATGCCGGGATCATTTCATTCTCGCCTCTTCAACTCTATTTTAAAATGAACTCAATTAACTGAATGTAATTCTTACTAAAGGTGTATGTACGGACAAACAAGCCCAGTTTGAAATCCTGTTGTGTAATATAATGTTATTTCTTCTGCGTATTATGGAAAGGTGTAAAACGACTGTAATTGATGCTATGATGATAATTCCAGTTCTATTCTTTTTTTTTTCAGGAATCAGTTGTCAGGCAAGGCAAGTTTATTTGTATAGCACAATTCGTACACAAAAGTAATTCAAAATGCTTTACAGAATAGGAACGACATTAAAATCACACAAATCAAAACATAAATAATCACAAATAATCATCATAAATTACCATTAAAACGGAAGAATAAATACCCTTTCAGGCATATGCACAGCTAAAAAGAGCTGTTTTGAGCCTGGATTTAGACACTGTCAAAGTAGAGGCCTGTCTCACATCTTACTTAAGTTACACAATGGGTTTATTAGGACATAATCTGTTCTGGCCTCAGACAAAACTACGCTGACGATGTCTTAAAACCTGAAAAAGAAAACTGTATCATTTGAAATGGTTTGCAGTAGTCCAAAGTTGTTCCTCACTTGTTTTGCGGTCCAAGCACCCTAATCATTCACCACAATGAGTCATCACCGTGACGCTAACAGCAACTAGCATGCTAAATGCACACTTCCTGATTCTCCTCTATAATTATACACAGGCAGCACATAGCAGACTGATTTTGACCTCAAGAACTGCGTATACAATATATCTGTACTGGTGAAGGACACATTTTGCTCAAACATATCCTGTAAAGGCCCTTTAAATTCACTATACACATCTGACAGTTTCCAATGACAGTAGCAATTTTCGGTGTCCAAAATGCACAAAGTACATTATCTGATTCTGTTTTATAGCTCTCTTTTGCCTGACCTGCTTACATAACGTCTCCTCTTCAGTGCCAGCACTTTTCACTTGCACATTTTCATTTGTTTCCAAAAGCACTTTCACTTTTATTCCATCTCTCCATCATCACGCTCTGCCTCTCTATGCACCCTGCTTTTGTTGCTGAGAGATACTTATGCAGCGATAGATTCTAAACATAAAATATAAAGATCAGGCCTTTGAAATGGGTTGAATGCAAGTTGCCAGGATCTATCCATTTGCCCGCCACTCGTACCCTATGGGCTCATGACAAAAATGTCTATTGCACTTGGCTTTTAATGGGAGTCTTCAATCTGCAGGGAGGGTGAAAGAGTGAGGGAGGGGTGCATAGGATGAATGATACTGACAAAAATGCATATCTCAACTGTTTTTGAAAATGAAGCCTACCTGTAAATGCCTTGGTTAAATGCTGACATAAATAAACGAGATTATGCATTAGGGGCTAGAAACTTTGCACCCAAGGCCCAGAATTTGGCACTATGCTCCTGGCTGTGAGTGGGCTTGGACAAAGTTGGTCTTTCATAATTGTTTTAGAAATATCTTGATCTGTGCCAGAACTGGTAAGATCACATTGCAATTATTCAACGTCGAAAATGACATTATGGGTTTGTATTGGAACTGAGATTGAAATTTTAGCATTACGACAAGATGACAAGTTCAGACTGGTAAAAATGTACTCTAGTGAAGATTAATACAGTTTAATTCAAGCTGTTTTAACTCATTTAAGATGATATGTGTCAACTAAGTAAGACTTCATTTGCAGAGCACCTTTCACAGATATAAATCATAAGCTGTTACAGAGGGCTAGGCCTGTCACGATAAATCCTATATCGACTTATCATTCAATATATGTAAGAAGGAGCAATCATTTTTGGGGGTCAATATTTATCATGGGGACTTTTTCTTAGTACAAGGGATATTTTTGTTCTTTTTCCTGTTCGATTTGAGCTGTGGAGAGTTGAATAAATAACTTCTATGACTCATTATAGATGGAAACTAACTACGAAAGTGTTTCATTCTGGTATGTATTTATAAGCAAAAGACAAAATTAAATCTGTCAACTGGACAAATCGTTGTATAATGAGCAGAGAAACGTCTGCTCATCCTGCAACAATTTGTCCAGCCGCTTCTTCAGTTCTGGTCAGACTGTTGGTGGACACTGCCTTATATCTATCTGAAGGGAGGGCTAACTACAAAGAAACTGTAAGCAGCTATTGTCTCCAGTTTCAGCCTTAACGACCCTATTCAGCCTTTTCTTCTCTTTGTTCCTGTTTGTTTTGGGTCTAAGGATATAGTTGTAGATTGGTGAGAGATTATGTCTCAGGCCCCCATTCCTGTTTAAGGAAGGATTCTCTTTCCTAAGAAAAATTGCTTTTTTAACTCCCTTCTCAAACGATTTATTTTCTCTGGCTAAGATCTGAACCTCACTATATTCAAAGGAGTGGTTAGTGGCTTTCAGGTGGAGATGTACAGCAGACTGGGGTCCAGAGGAGCTCTCACGCCGGTGTTGGTACATCCTCTTATGGAGTGGCTGTTTGGAGTACACTACATTACTTTGTTTATGACTCGGGGTTTTGTCAATGTATGTTTGTATTTATTTATTGCAAATCATGTTTTTTTTCATGTTTTTGAACCATCTCATACATTTAGAATATTTTTTGGGTACAATTCTACTTTAGGGTTATTGTGTCAGTGGCAAATTTTAGTTTCAATATTATCTTTTGTCGTATATATTACGTACTTCAAAATGTGTCGTGACAAGCCTACAGAGTGCAATAGTGAAAGTCAACATTGACAATTTGCAATAAAGAGATTAAAAAAAAAAAAGCTTGCCCAAATAAAAGTGTATTGAGATACTACTAAAGAATAAACAGTCTGCCATTATATTGCAATTGTGTTTCCTTTCATATTCAATCGAGCTTTTATCCTTAGTGATATAGTGTCTAATTGCGTTTATATGTTCAAAATAACAGACTGAATAATCTAAGAGCCATTATGAACGATTTACCACCCACCTCCTATATGCAAGTGTGTTACAACCCGACAATAGCAAAGAGTTCAAATCTTGTGTCTCATTCTCCTTAACGTCTCCCGTCCTTTAAGAAAGACTGCGCTCCCAACACATACCCATCATCTCACAGAAAGAACGACAGCTGCAAAGTCGTGGAGGGGAAACTTATTTACCAAAGCGTGTACGTGAATGAGCATTCCAAAGAGATGCAAGCGAAAGGAGAAAGATGGCTAGCCGTCACGGGGCAAAAATGACTTCCTGGTTTGATGAAAGGGGTTTGCGGTTGTGTGGAGGAGAAGGGAGGATTTGAAATTGTCTCGCAGTGATTGTGATTGCCAAGCGCACGGCCCGGCCATTATATCACTGAATCTTTGTTAAGCAGCCCCTGAGAGCAGCTGACAGCATAATTAATCTTACCATATGAACAAAGGGACCCACTCAATAGTACTGAGGACGCTTATTAAAAAAATACTAAACACAAGCTCAACCCCCTCTACTCCCAGTCTCACCCGGGTTTAAAAAAGTGACAAAATTCAAGCGGTATAGGCTAGTGTCAAGGGATGTCACGTATCAAATTTAAGTGTTACGACTATTGTCAGAAGATCATCCTAATGTTGCGTTATGTTATTCACAGTTATATGCACCAATGCCAAACAACAGTGCAGTCCTTAAAGGTCCTATATTACGCAAAATTGATTCTTTTGAGCTTCAAGCCATGTTAGAATGTTGTTACTTCAATAAAACATATCTGGATGTCACGAGTAGTTTTCAAGTAAACAGCTACCTTTTACCTTTTGTTTAGTAGAGATTAGAAATTCCAGGGATGAAATTATCCAAATGATTCTAGTGAAGGTGTATGGAGTTTAAAGACAGACTAGAGCACTTCCTGTATTACCACATGACATCACAAGGTGGGACAGAGTGTTTTCTATTTGAGAGAAGAAAGCCTAAATATGCAGCATTTGTGTGTTAAATGTGTGAATGACACAAAACACAACTAGAGGTATGATTTTGATGAGGAAAAAACATTATAACATACACAGAACACATCAGAAAAAATAAAAAAAAAAAATATGGGGCCTTTATTAACTTCTATTCACATTCGAATCAGATTTGAGGGACCATGATGAGAAGGAAATCAGATTACTCACATCAGATTTTGCTCTTTACATGTATGTTTTAATAATTGCACAACTCCATAAATCTGATGATAATCCAATTTTGAGTGCTCATTTAATATGTTACAACTTTGGTGGTATGTGACCAGCTTTATGAGATCAAACTATAGGACTAACAAAAGTAAAATTATTATGACATAAACGGCAAAAAAACCTAAAACCTAGCTCTTTTTCCCCCTATTTTTTAGGTTTTACTATTACATTGTGACCTGAATAATCGCGATTACCAATTAAACTAATATTATTATCATCCCTTCTAGCACCATATGTATTCAGGGTATTTCATGTATTTATTTTTCATATAGCCTTTGGTATGAGACAAGTTTCTATGAGTGGAGGTTGACTGGAGGTGGGGGCAGTTACTGGTGTAGCAGAATGATGGATGATTCTGTGCGACAATCAGCAATATTAAACGATAAGAGTATTTGTAAATAGTTTTAATTAGAAATTTTAGATTAGCACAATCTTTTTCTCCTCTCCTCGTGTGAATATTTAACAGCAAGAGAGGAGATAATATGAAGTACCACTGCTAACATAAGCATCAGACACAACAGTGCCCACACAGGGAGGTGTTTTATCTTCTGCTAATCTTTTGAATAAAGATGAATAGATGTTAGCCATTATTTTAAGGGCCTTTTATTGGCTGTGAGAATGTTGGTGTGGTATGATGTTCAAAACTAACCGTTTAAAGCTGAAAGGCAGATTATTTGCAATGATCAAAATATATGTACAGTTCAAGCCACAGTATGTAACTAAAACTAACTAAATTAACTAAAATAAACATATGTTAGGGTTTTGTTTATTTTTTGTTTGTGTTTATTCTGAAAAAACTGAGGGGCTTGCATCTCCACAATCTTGACTCTTATTTAGCCTCCTCCTGCTTATTTTCATGGTAATGTTTATGTGACTTAAATAGGTTTTACACCATACTGTGATTGATTTATCTCCATGGAGAATGTTCCTAAGTATGATTTTAACTTTCTATGTGGAATCATGGTGGTGATATGCCACCTCCAGAAAGTTACATACTGTACTAACATTCATATTCATAATAGTTGTTCCTTTGGCCTGTGCTAAATAGACTTCTTACCCACATTTATATCAGTTTAATCCCTCAGTCGTCCAGGTCTGATCCATAGCAAAAGACGAAGTTTAAATCTGTCATCTGGACAAATTGTTGTAGGTAGTGAAGACGTTTCGCTGCTCATCCAAGCCGCTTCTTCAGTTCTTCTTCAATTCAGCTATCTGACCAGAACTATACCCACATGTATGGTAATGATTATTTTGGATGCATCTATGGCATCCATAAAGCAACACCGTGTAACTTTTTGGTAATCCATACTTTGGAATATTCTGCGTAGACATAGATTTGTCCTTGATACTGTGGAACATTTTATCCAAAGCATTACAGTTTTAATGGCAACAAGCAGGTGGAGGCCCTACTTCAGGTCACGTATGAGTCAGAGTTGTGGAGGTGCAGGCGTGTTCACAGTAAGAATGCAAAGAGTTGTCTGTTTTTGGCTAAAAAGTTACGCAATGGGGCTTTAAATAAAACTCATAATTTATCACACATTCATAGAGCTACTGAGCACTTTTCCAGTCTGAACTTTAGTAGAGTTGCAGTCTCCATGGAGCAAATGCCAGTGGAGTCAGGTCCTCTCCAAAATAACAATCATCCCTGTGCATATGATCCATTCGCGGCACAGAATTACATCTTCCCTCAAGAAGGTCAAAACTTTGCTTTAACCAAATACGAGTTGAGCTCTTTCTCTCACTTTTTTTCTCTCCTTTTTGTAAAATGTCAAGTTTTGTAATATGTCAAGAGGAACAGAATTCTCAATCCAATTAATAGTTGAGATGACTGCAGCCGAGAGAGCTACTGCCAGATTCACGTGGAACTGGAGGAAGACTTTTTTCAGCTCTGAACTTAGATTAAAAAATATTAAAAAAAATAGTTACTACTTTATAATAGTAGTAAATGTGTTAAATTGAAGGGTGAACCATGTAACTTTTTTGGTAGGGGTTCACTACCTGCTTGGCCCAATCGATACGTTATTGCTTTGTCTTGAATGTTCCACAGTATGGCAATGAACACAGTCGCCTCTCCAAAGATCTGATCTGTAACTTTGTGGCATTAATTTCTGTTTAATGCCATGCTGTGGAATAGTCCAAGTAATTACATTTCATATTGACAAGTATATAATTAAAATGTCAATGGGTGCAATGACAAATGTAAAACAACTGCATTTTCAGTAAAGTACAAAATTTGTCTCCTCTCGTCTGCATTAGGGGGTCAGTGCAGTGAACCGGTCACAACTGTAGTAGAACAGGTTTTAAAGGTTGTCATCTGGACAATGGCCCTCATTTACAAAACTTTCATACAGCGCAATCAATGCTTACATTTGGTGTGTGACCAAAACAAGGCCTCTCTGGGATTTATCAAAGTTGACATGACGCACGGCGCACACAAATCGTACAGCAGTTCTGAAGGTCGTGTACACATAGGCCAATGCGAAACTTACGGCAAAATGCGCAGGATTAAATGCTGTTTAATTATTGGAGTTTGGCAATTCTTGTTTGCTAGTAACTGTTGTTGAGGCCACGCTTTTTAAACCTTTGAACTTTATAATACATTACAAATTATCATCATGAGCTATGGATTTAAGCATAAAATAGAAGCATGTATAATTTTGGACACAACAGAAGCACATGAGTCTGGGTGGCAGCAGGAGTCAAAAGCGGTAAAGACGTGGAAGCAGACTTGATAGCGCGATGTCTCTCAGACTGGACGAGCCAGGAGGGTTTGGTTCTCTGGTTCCATCCCTGGGCACGGGTTCTGTGGAAAGTGAGGCTGTAGCGCAGCAGACTCTTTTCCGGATGGGTTCGGCAGATAGCACTGCCGAACCGTGTGCTGGTTCCAGGCGGGGGGACCATTACCAATGCACAGTGGACTGGGTGCGAGTGGTTCTGCTGTCCTGCACATGCTCCTGTCTGGTTCCGAGGTGAAAGCATCGGGATCGCAGAGCAGTTCATTCAAATTGCTGGTTTTCATCTACTATATTTATCACCCTGCTTGTGTGTATGGCAGGATTGGAGCTCTGTACACAGTTCATAAATGCCATGCGCCCTCTGCCCTATGCACATATATACAACCCTTTTCACTGCAATGTTAGGAAATGAGGGCCAGTGCTTTAAAATTGAAACATTTCGCAGAGTGATGTAGCAAGTAGTGCTCTTGCCTCACAGCAAAAAGGCCCCTGGTTCGATTCCGGGGGGCATAGGGCCTTTCTGTGTTGAGTTTGCATGTTCTCTCATTTCCTCTGGGCGCTTCAGCTTTCCCCTGAAAAAGAGACTCAATATCTCAGCAGAACTTTCGTGGTTAGATTAGATTTTTTAAAAGGAGGTAGAAACACAACGTCACACTTCTAAACAATTGCTCAGATGACAACCTTTGATACGATTTGATTGACCCGTGTCAATTATGTAGATTTTTATGCTGTCAGTGCCGCTTTGCTACAATCACAAAACACATTTTTTAATATATAATCTAGCTTGGGACTGGACAAGAGGTATTCTAGTTAGCCTCCTTGTCTTTTAAGGAAAACTAAATATTTTAAAATGTATACCAGTCATGTTGCTTAGCTTAATGTTCACTCAGCTTATTTTTTATTTTTTATTTTGCATGTATTTAGTCGCCTCTTAACCATCCTTAATGTAAACTTGGCTCAAGCTAAGAGTTGGGTGGAGACATGTAATTTATCCGAAACGGGTCATCCACTCCCACACACAGCAGCCTAGATCAGCTCTGCAACCCCAAAATCACTTTAATATATTCCCAGTGCTACTTTTGAATATTAATAAAACTATCAATTATTAATTTCGCCTTTGGCATGGCAAGATATACTAGTTTTAATTAGCGTAGTGTACTCTTTCACAATTAAAAAATAATTGATGTCCGTACATGTGGGCGTTTTGCTGTGATGCTCTTCTCACCCCAGTCAACAGAAAATGCCAGTTGCATCTTTGGTTTGTCCAAGCGATACACTATGGGGCCCGGAGCCATCATGTCCCATTCAGAGAGGGTGCAACATCAAAACAGGGTAATGAGACAGATCTAGAGCTATAGAAAAAGGAAGAAATATAAAGGAGAGAAGGGACACAGATGAGAAGCATACAATTCTGTTTATTCTGCACACAGCTCAGATACCATGTTTGGAAGGGCAATCAACTCGGGATGATCGGGTTATTAGCGCTAGCGTGTTTGTCTGAGTAAACATGGGGTATTTGTGTTTGGCGCTACAATATCCTTGATAAGCTGTCTTTTTGTTGTCTTGAAATCTCAAAGAGGCAGGGTGAATAAGAATAGAACTTGTTAACAGAACAGAAATGTTAAGGAACGCATTTACACTTGATCACACATCACATCGATATAGAGAGGAAGTAAACCTAAACTGGGATCAACCCCAGTCATAGTAACAAAAGGTTTCCTCTTGTAGACATTTCACAGAGGACTGGGCGATATGGTGATAAAAATCGAATTGTGATCTCATTCTTGTAACAATATGCATTTTTTGTGATCTCGTCAGATTGCCAGATTGAGTGTTTCTCAGGTTAATATATCTCCAAGCTCAAACACAGAGACTTTTCCCCAACAACTCCTCCTTTTGGTCAGCCTTTGTCATGCTCTCTGTGAGTGACAGGTGGAATTAATCAAACATAGTGAAGCATAAACTCTCAGAACAAGCAGATGATTTTATTTAAATCTTAAAGACCTGGTAAAGTCTAGATAAATTGTGATACTGTACTGTACTGTAAATGCCTCCTTTGGCTTTTCCTTTTTGTTACTTTGCTAAAGTAGTAGATAATATTTCTCTTAAGTAATACTCAAAAGAAACATTTACAGAAAACAACAATAAATTTCGTGATTGTAAGTTTGTTAAGGGACCACATCACAGTCACAGCTCTTATATTCATTTATGCTACCTAGTCCCACTATACCATCGCCTCCATTTTGTTCTCCAATTTTGTTCTTCATTCTTAATTCTTCTATTGTTTAGCCATAATTCCTGAAAAAGTTATTCCACTATGAACGACTCACCATTCATAATTGTTACCATCTTCCTATGAATTTCTATTCTCTGCTATTACAGTTGAAACCAGAAGTTTACATACACTATATAAAAAGACATGCACATTTTGTTTTGAGTTTTTTGTTTGTCACTGTCTGACATGAAATTAGACTAAACTTTTCCTGTTTTATCCCAATTAGTATTACCAAAATGTATTTGCTAAATGCCAGGATAATGAGTGAAGGATTTTTTTAAGGCAATTTTTCAAGTCAGAAGTTACATACATTTCATTAGTATTTGGTACCATTGCCTTTAAACTGTATGACTTGGAAATGTCAAACTTTTCGGATGTCCTTCCACAAGCTTTTCACAATAGTTGGCTCAGTTACAACAGTTCTGTCAGGAGGGAGGTGTCAAAAAAAGTTTGTAGGCCGCTCACATGCCTTTTCAGGTCTACCTATAATTTTTTTAATAGTATTGAGATCAGGGCTTTGTGAAGGCCAACTTTGACTTTGTTATCCTTAAGCCACTTTGTAACCAGTTTGGCAGCATGCTCAGGGTCATTGTCCATTTGGAAGACCCATTTGTGCTTAAGCTTTAACTTCCTGGATAATGTCTTGAGATGTTTCTTCAGTATTCCACGTAATGTTCTTTCCTCATAATGCCATCTATTTTGTCAAGTGCTCCAGTCCCTCCTGCAGCAAAACAACCTCTCAACATGATGCTGCCCTCCCCTGTATTTCACAGTTGGGATGGCTCACAAACTTCCCCTTTTTTCCTGCAGACGTAACAATGCTCATTATGGCCAAACAGTTACATTTTAGTTTCATCAGACCACAGGACATGTTTCCAGATATTAAGATCTTCATCCCTGTGTGCATTTGCAAACTGTAATCTGGCTTTTTTATGTTTTGGTTTTTTTTTGGAGTAATGGCTTCTTTCTGGCAGAGTGGCCTTTGCAGCCCACTCTACTCGTTTCATTATGGATAATGACACACTCTTACCAATTTCACCCAGCATCTTCACAAGGTCTTTTGCTTTTGTTCTTGGGTTGATATGGACATTTCGGACCAAAATGTGTTCATCTCTGGGACACAGAACCTGTCTCCTTCCCATGGTGTTTATACTTGCATATAGTTGTTTGAACAGATGAATGTGGCACCTTCAGGCATCTGGAAATTGCACCGAAGAATGAACCAGACTAGTGCTAGTCCACAATTCTCTTCTATTTTTCTATTTTATATATATATACATGTTTTTTTTTTTCTCTCTGTAGTGCAGTGCTCCATTTTGAATCGTAGATATAGCAGAATCACTCTTTAGTGCAGTGGTGGAGTCCTTGTTTCCTATATTTGACCTTTTAAAGTCTGATGGGGTGCCTGCTTAGCCCTGAAGTGTGCATTTGTCTCCGATCTTATGTGCCGGCGTTGAGGCTGTATGTATGGTGCGTGTGGTGAAGTGGCAGATGGAAGTGTGAGAAGCAAGAAATCTGCTCCTGTCCATGTCAGTTCTGCTCCACAGAGCTCTGATAACGGAATAATAATCCTCCTCATCTGACGGCTGCTCCCTTCTCCTGCCTTCTGCACCTTCTCATTGTCTCCTAAGGCTTGCTTCCATCCAGTGGTTTCATTTACACCAGAATGTGTGAGATATGGTGCTATATGTGATATCCTCGCTAAGTATGTGCATTGGTGTGGCCATCTTTGGTTCATTGGGGCGCTTTACTTCCAACCAAACAACAATGCTGCCCTGTGATTGGTCTGAATCACTGGTGGCCCAGGCTCAGTTGCCACAGAGAGAGCTCGGCCAAATTCTCATGAGTTTGTAAAATCACAAATATTAAAATAATTAGTTTTGCTGGCCAGGTTAGTAATAGCCAGATTTCAATCGATATTTTTTGCGTATTATGGCCATTTTTAAATTCACATTAACAGGTTTGGTAGGTTAAGGTCGACCTGTCCTTCTATGTCTAAGGGGCATCCTGTTCCCACGCAGTGCATGTTGATTTGTCTACCAAGTAAATCTACTAAAACAACAGTTTCCAATTCCAAAGCAACTGTATTAATATACAGATAGGATACGCAGATCATGTGTTGGACAGGTTGATGTGAGTAATAGCCCTCAGGACAAAGTGCCCCTTCTCTGTGTCTTGCAGCCCGACCATCACAGCCAGATGGTGCTAGGTGAACAATTTTACATTTCCTTTTTTTTTTTTTTTTTAAAATTACTGATAAATGCCATAAAGAATGTATCAAAAATGGCAGTGTGACCAGTTTCTAGCTTCATCTGCAAGTCCTGACACAGTTCCCTGCTACGCGCTATGTGCCCATCAACTATAAATCCCTGTTAATACAGTCCTATTAGGCAAAGTGAAAAGTGAATATTGAGTAAAGGCAGAAGAAATCCAGCCCTGGAGGATTTATGACACAGACTTGAATGGAAAGCGGAGAGAGGGCAGGCATGAAGAGAAAGAACCTCTCACACACTCCTCTAATGGCGTTGGCATGAGATTTGAAGGTTTAATATTGCATGCTGCCTGATTTTTCCTTTTTTGTGCAATTGACCAACATGACATGCCTAACTGTATAAATGGGCTGCTTTATGATGATAAGATCAGTGGCTAATAAGATATTTATGTGACATGCTGATGGATCCATCTCCTCCCTCACAGTCCTGCCAGCTTCACGCCTCACTGAGCCGGTGAGGATCAAACGCAAATTCTCCAAATGGGGTCGTTAAATGGAGAGGAAATGTAATAAATTAATACTTTTTGAAGGAGCTAAAAAGGAAAGAGAGAAAACGGGAGGCAGGGAGACAAGTAAAAGAAGTTTTTAGTCTTGACAAATAGCCCTAGTGACACTGTTTAAATATTTAGTCATTGTTATTCTTTCTTGAATTGTCCACTTCCATGTGACAGTTTTTCCAAGTGTTTGCATATGGATCAAAGATGTTAATCATATTCATATTTCTTCATAGGCTACTCCTGACTGTAACATCCTGGCATAATCCTTCTGCTAGGTACTCATCATCAACCAAGCTTAAGACTGGGAAAGGTGATTGCCCACTGCTCCAATTACACCAGTTTTATTTAACTGTATGATGGCACATGACACTTTGGTTAAGGTTACACTTTAATGTCCCCATGGCAACATTTGTCCTTTGCATTTGATGCATCCCTCAATACTGCTGGGAAAAGCACTCAGGAGCAGTTGGCAGTGCCCCATCAAGAGCCCCCTCTTAAGACCTTCAGCTAGTCTTAGTCAGGGCTACCATATTTAGAATTGAAAACATTGTCCAGACAAGTACCTTTGAAGCATCTGATACAAACAGACTACAAAACCTTAATATTTGCTTGATATAGTCTGGGTTTAGGTCTGGTAGCACAAATATTAATTTGAGATATATAGCCACTGTTTTGGAAACTACAAGATATACAATTCAAACCTGCAGTAACAGTTACCCACCTGTATTCACATTCTGCCCAGAGATTGTTGCACACATTGCCTTCCAACTGAGGCGACTTTGTGAAAAAGACAAAATAGTTGTTAATTTAGACAAAATAAAGGGGATTGGTGGGTGAGTATTGGCTAAATATTGCTAAATATAAGTGTTTTATGACGGCTAAGGCTAGGACTACCTGCATTGCAAAACTGCCTGATGCACCTCTGCCAGTGCTGGGTGCCAGCATATCCATTTGAGGAGGGAACAATATTATTAAAAGCACACAGAAGTATGTTAGGCATTTGTCAATTTAAATACATTCTACTGTAAAGTTATGCAACCCAACCTAGTTTGCCCCGATGAGCACACTGCAGACAGGGACTCACACAACTGTAAGATCATTTCTATCAAGTGAAGGGTTCCCGAACAGACTTTGACAACTGTGTACACAATCTCAAACACTGCTACATTTCACCGTACCTACCTACCGTATATGCTGGTATACAAACATCCTCTGGAGTGGAGCTATCCGGAGGGCCCAATTAGCCAGCGACATGGAGAGACGCGCGCAGAGGAGTGCACTGTGACAGCCTGTGCTCTTTGTCAACTGCCATCCTCCATGTTTGACTAGGGGCCGCCTGTCTAGCTTCCGCTTGGCATTCCAAGCAACTCATATGACAAAGTGGAGACAGAGATGTGCATGCGCTCTCATGCACACCCATACACACATGTTAGCAGTGTCCGCGGTGGTGCTAATTAGCTTAATGCCTGTAATGAAGAGGCCTGACATGCCAACATCTCTGGAGTGACAGTTTTCGCAGCTAGCATGGTGCTGACCCTCTCGCCCACGCATTTGTTCATACGTACTTACATGTGGCACTCAAAGTATCACACGTTTTCTGGCTGGATTTGAATTCTAAATGTGTAGGTGGGAGATCAGTCCGTTATGCAATATGTTAAGAATGTTACGACGTCATTCATGGTGACTGAAGATTGTTATTAGCAGACAATTAAACATAATATTTACAGAAATGCAAAGGGCACGATTCAGTCAAGTGAATGTTGCAAGCAATTCAAGATATTCAAACATGGAGACAGGATATTTAACATAAAGATTCCCATATTCTTCTTTGATACATCAACTCTGTTATCTTGAGATTGTGCTTTGTACAAAATGCAAGAGAGGTGTAAGTTAAATGCCAAACTGTGGAACATTCCCGACAAATCCATAACATCTCCACTGAGACAAGCTGGTGGTCGACCCCTCACCAGAAGTTACACAGTGAACCATTAATGTTGGCTGAAAAAAAAGAAAAAACAATCAAAGACTTACTGGCATTGAACACTTTTAAAGGTTTGCAAATGGCCATGGAGAACACTGACCCGTCCAGTTCCCAGTTAACACAAATGTAACCCCCACCTACGACTTAAACCATACATAATGAGACATATTGCGGGGGCCACCATAGGTTACCCACGTCACAGCCCTCACCGCCTCTGCTGTCTTTGCCTCATAAGCTCAGTGCGTGAACTCATTCAAGAACATAGAAAGGTAGTTCGTCAGGGCAAAGGCACCTGTTCCAGTTTTCCATCCTCCTCCCTAACGCACACACACATAGACACACATGTACAGGCCACGCACACACGCGCACCTTCACACACCCTCTCTTTAAATCTCCCAGGACCTGCCTGTGTACTCTATATTTATTATCCAGGGTGGCACAGTTGATAGATGAGATACCTACTCAATTACAAGGGCACAACATTGCCTTTCCAAGCTGATAGGGTGAAAAACTGGCTTCTTTTTTCTTTTCTTTTTTGTTGTTTTCTTCTCATCCCTCCATCCCAAAAGGTGATATACAGGAATGTCGGCGGTGTATGTCAATCTCACACGTGGAAAGACTTCTCTTATTAAAACCCTTATTGTTGTGCTCAGCTATGAATGGGTCAACATACAAAGTGTTTAGATGGTTCTTAACAAAGAAAACAGTAATAGACAGGGATAGAAACTAAATAAACCCATATTCAGAACATATATTTTGAGTAAGTGTATTCGGTGTAAATTTTGGTGAGGTCCAGAGTGTCCGGGCATGTCCCATAGGAGACCTCAAGGGAGACCCAGGACATGCTAGAGGGACTATGTAACTTCTAGTGAATGGTATGAGAACTTCTCTCTATTGAGATGTTATTGCTTACCTAGAATATTTCACACTGGCATTAAATGATGACAATGTCACTAGGTCAAGCCACAGGTCAAGCCACAAGTCAGATCTTTGGGCTAAGCGACCCCACTAAGAATGTTTTTCCAAGGCAATAAAACACCGGAAATTGAATCAATAGAAGCTATTGCCATAGTTAAATGCCATACGGTGTATCAATCCAGGGAAAGCAACATTATCTCCTTGGACATTTTATTTTCCATCTCTAATTGGTGATATAAATAGATAAAAATATAGCAAAGAGTCCAACAGACACCATGCCATTTTGGTGTTATGTTGCGTTTTTACACTATAATACAATACAACTCAACGTGAAGTTACCTTAAGTATTCAGAATACAGTACTCTGATTGGACTATGTAAGTACATTTTGAAAGTATTCTTCCCAACAGTGGTAGTAGTCTTGTTCCTAGTCACTGCATACAGACACACAAGTTGCAGCTATGGGGGGCTCTAGTGACATTAATCTCTATCCAGTGGAGGTTTGTGAAGCAGGGGAGAAGGAGAGGAGGCCAATGATGCGGGCTGTTTCGAGGCGGACATCTTGAAAAGGTGATGGTGAGCTATGTTCCTGCAGTGGGTCGAGGAGGTGGCATTGCTGTATAAAATGGTAGTCAATTTGCGTTAGGCTGAATTCATCATCACAGGGCTGGGTACAGTGAAGGCAAGAGAGTAGAGAGGAAGTGTTGAAGAGAAGCCCGGGTAGCTTCTAAACGCTGTTCTGCCGTGTACTATTTTCAAGAAATTATGCAAAATTTGAGGCAAAAGACTGTCATATAAATGTTTGCTAAAATATATCTGGAGAAATATTTATTCTTACGCCATGTTATATAATACAGTGTACTATTAATGTTGCCCATAAACCCAAAGGTTGAAGGTTCAGTCCCCTGTCAGACGAGTGCATATTGTCATTCATTGTCTTCTTGAGCCAGACCCTTGGGCTAGATTGAAGGGAGTTGTATCCTGAGATTGATAACTACTTCTAACAATAAAACATTTACTAATTATGCAATGAGTAACTTTTTGAATGTTGTGGATGGTGCTTGTCTCCATGGTGTTGATATTGCTTTTCCTAGTATGTTCCACAGTATGGCATTAAACTTGGAAAAAAGTGGGTGACTTGTTACATGTCAGATCAATAGATAGGTGAACCTGCTCAAAGGAGGAATGCATGTTTTTGTATTTTGGAGGAATAAAAACACCCATAGTGAAATATACTAGAACAGGGCTGTCCAAACTACGGCCCAAGGGCCAAATCCGGCCCTCAGACCAATTTTTGTTGGCCCTCATGCCTCCTCCTAAACTGGCCCAATTGATCAGGAAGTATTTTTTACTACAAACTGAAGAGATTTTACCTCTTTAACCTGAATAACTTCACCTTTAATTGTGACACAGACCTAAAAATAAACTTCCAAGTTTTATTAACGGTACAATGGCTCGGGCAAACCTGTGTTAAATGCCCCATTTCACTCCCTGTATCGACACTGGTCTGTGGCCCTCCGCTTCAAATATGTTTCACCCTTAGTGAAAAAAGTTTGGCCACCCCTGTACTAGACAGATGTTAAATGCCTTACTGTGGAACATTTTAGGTAAAACATTGACATCTCCATGACAACCAGCAGCTGGCAAATCCTGTTTTCCATCTTTGTTGTTGCACATTCTGATCATTTCGGCGGTTACATTTGTTTCACTTGTAAAAATGGCAGCTGTACTGACTGAGAACACACTTTTCTATGTTCAGATCAATTGCTCCACGGGAGAAGTATTCAATGTATCAGGTTCTGGAAATTACTCTACCATTTCACCCTGCGCTTTAGGCCTGGCGCAGACACATGACTAATCGATAACTAGTGATCAGTTATTAGAAATCAATGTTCCAGATTTCATTTTCCAGTTGCGTAAACTGCTCTAAGTGATGAGTTGTGTGTTAAATGCTTCTGTGGTTAAGTTGATAAGATCCTGACATTCTTACAAATCAAATAAGGAAAGCTCATTCATTTCTTACCAGTGTTTCACGGAAAAACTGATTCACAGCAGGCATTTTACAAACACTACAGTTCATCATTATGCATTCAAAATAAAATAAATAGTGGTTTATAACGTAAAAACTGCCTTTGTATATTAAATTAAACATGTTGTATATAAATAAATATTGTATGTAAATTGTATATAAAAAAATCTGATTAATTAATTCATTTTTTTAATTTTTTTTTTAATTGAACTTAATTTATTTTTTTTAAACACTTTTTTCACTTGCTTTTCAATTGGGTTGTGTTTGGATTCCCCTCCTTCCCCTGCTGAGAAACAACAAGCCCCGTGTTATCCGTACACTGGGTACAGTGTAACCTTAGCTGTGTTGTTCCATCAGGGCTGTGATCTGGTGAAGTATGCCCCTTATCTATCCCTGTCAGCGGGAACATTACTCACTCACCAAGTTTGCTGTGGGAAGGTGGGGAGGCTGTTTGTCAGGCCAAATTGGTGATCAATCACTACATCAACTCAGCCCCCTCCTTATGTCAGCCTGATTGCATGCATAACAATAGAAACGGGAACAAAAGATGAGAACGCACAGGCAAAAATAAAATAATAAAAGTACCAAACGTCAAACCTGGATGTAACGGATGGTGTTTGCATATTTGATTCATTTAAAAGGTAGACCGGAATGGAATACGGCGGGGGAACGAGGGGATAGCGGAGAAAAGGGCCTTAAGCAATGACTTCAGAGGGCATAGCGGAAAGGGAAAAAAAAGTGTTCATTCATCATTATTGTCATGGGCTTTGGCAAATGATAACAATTTGTCTTCATCCCTATTTTTAGACAATGAGCCACAATAGCCATTTTGGCCAGATGGGAGAGAGGGCCTATGTGACCAATATGCTGCATTTTGCTTGATGTCTTTTATATGGAATTTCTTAATTAGGGACCACTAGTGTCTGTTCCCTTCCACATGCATGTAGTTCAATGACACATTTAGATGTATGGATCCATATGTAGTCCATGTTTCCACTCGCATTGATTGCCCCGTTTTCCGAATGCAAGATAATACCCTTTATTAATTTTTTTGAAACGCGGAACTTTGGCCTGTAATGATTATGGAGTGTTTTGCGAAACGGACAATCTTGCAGGAAAATAAAATGGTGAAAAACGTCCAGAAATCTATGAATATACCGTAATTATGTCCCAGAGGTGGAGCGATTTCCCAAAAGCATGCAAGCGTACCTATATCTAAGCAGTTATGATAGACAGAAATGAAATGTTGACACGGTAGAATGAGGATTATTAAGAGTCACAGGGCGTGCTGTGCGGTGGTGTGCACGTGTGTTGTATGGCCAAAACTGATGCGTCGGCCTCTGTTGGGTCTATGGGGAGGTCAGGCTGTGATGTAAGAAGGATGAAGATAAATAGGTGCGGTGCCGGACATATGGAGGGGGTATAATTGACAGCTAACGCGCACGGTGACCCCCTGACACGCAGGTTACCCAAAGGCCACAGAGTGCACACTGCATTATGTGGACTCAGTCTAGACAATTAAGTGTTTATTCCTGCACCTGCAATTTGGATATTATATACTGAGGCGGCATAATGAGGATGTATAGGAAGGGGTAAAGTAGTATTAACCATTTCAAGTCTAAGGCCTTTATTTTTGTTGGTATGAGTTTAAAACGTCTATGTTACGCTTAAATATTATACTTTTTATTCAGGAAAAAATGTTATATTTGGTCATATTTAAGCAGAGTGGGGTCATGTGAGAAGAAATGACAGTTAAAAAAAAAATCTAAACTGATAATAGGTAAATATACTATAAAAAGTATTACATTTACAGTGTTGTATGCAACTAACACTAGCAAACTCCGATGAAATTCAAAAAGAGGGGTTAAAGTGTGGCTTAGAGGTGCAGATAAATGAAATACATGTTAAAAACTGACGATAAACTGGAATTAGTTTAGTTTACGCTAGCTTTAGCCTCGTCTCACAGCGCCATAAACTTGGAATACTAAATGTCTTTTTGTGATTCGCTGAGATCAGCCTTATGAGAGTATAATTCAGGTATATTTAGTTTTTATTTATTAAGTTAATATCAGTTATGTTGAGGTGACTTAGCAGAACCGTGCCCCTAGACCCGGAGCCGTAACCGCAGATGGAAACGCAAATTGGCTGGAGTTGCTGCTTGTTCTTCAATGACTGCAGGGGGTAGCATGACTAGCACCGCCTCCTGTGAGCTCCTCCAGACCCTTTACAAAGGTAGTACCTCCAGGGCTTCGGACTCCTAAAAGGGGGCGGCACCAATCGATTTATGCAGTGGAAACACGCCCCACACCGGCCCTATGAAAACAAGTCTTATCAAATGTGCAGGTGCAATCATCCTCAGTGTGATGCACCAAATGCTGTGTAATTACATAAATCACAGTTCTCTTGCTAAGGGAATTTTTGTTAAGTTTAGTTTAATATTTCAGCAAAGGTTATGCAATATTGATAGCAACAACTAGATCACACATTGCAAAAAGCATAATGTCTGCAGTTTAGCCTAGCAAGCCTTTATTAGTTTATTTAGGGGATTTTTCATGCGTACACCTCCAAGGACTATTCTCATGGCTGACACGGTGGAACTGCAGTCAGTCAAGTTTATGGGTTGGACTTCTGGGTGGTATGGGGCTTTTCTGTGTGAAGTTTGCATGTTCTTTTTGTATCGGTGTAGGTTTCCTCCTTCATATATGGTTTCCCTATTAAAACATGTACTAGAGACTCCCCTGTGGGCCCTGAACTCCCATTCAAATAAGTCTTAATATTAGTGAACTGTCCAGATTAATTATAGGTCAGCAATACGTATTTTTAAATTATTGGTGATATTGTTCCTTTCTGTTAATTCCTAAAGGCAACTTAAAAGCAGGAGAAATTCATCATCATTCTTTTCATTGTTGAAGTTGTTTACAACCCAGATGTCAACCAGCCGGCAGTGTATCATCTGATGTTAAGATAATGGCAAAAGCAAAATCTAAACAAAATTTAAATGTTGTCAACCAAAGGCACCCTCATCTCCTTATAACATGAATAAATGATGTAGAAGAAAGAAGACACAATCTCCCAACAACTTATCTCTCTCCAAAACTTCCCCATTCCTCTGTGCCTGTGAAATTTGTTAATTAGACTAATTAGACAGCAGTGACAGTTCGGCATTAGCTGGTGCCGTTCCATCTGCGTTGATGGGGAGCATATGGTGACAACAAAACACAAACCTTGGTTAACAAAAGTTATTGTAACAAAGTTAATATGCTCCAACGCGTCATGCATTATTAACCCTGAGCTGTGAACATAAAGATTACAGGCTGGGTTCATTGTAAGCGCTGTTATTGCAATGTGGAGGGTGTAGAACTTTATTACAAACCAAGTCATCAATTTAATTTTGTTGTGATGCGACAGATTAAAACATGGAAATGGGTGATTATATGCAAATACACGCCACAGCCATTCACAATGAACATTCATGAGAGACAGTACGCTAATACAGTGTGGCGCTGAATCTTATCAATAAAATAATAACAGCGGAGGTTTTTGAACCACCAATATAAGATGTCACCGAGGCAACAACTATCCAGATGTAGCTGTTGTTGCTCAATTTTGACAAAACATTTAATTTAATAAAAAATAAAAAAAAAAAAAAGTGAATTCCAACACCATGATTTAACCTTTTCATTTTGGCATTGTCATAAAATTATAAAAAAAAGTCATAACTGCTGTTGCTCATTCTGGCCACTTTAGCATCCTAAGTTTGAACTCTGAACATTGGTACAGTAACATTTAATACAAGATCACATGACTGTATAAGTCTGGATAAGGACTATAAGAACATGACGCACCAGAACTGAGATGGGGGAAAAAGGGCTTTTGGTTATTTTGCTGCATAAAAATTGATTATATTTCAAGGAAAATCAAAACTAGATACACTGGTGCCAAAAATGCACTTTCGTAATCTGGTGATAAACATTTATATGCACACCTGCACCTTTTTTAATGTTTCAAATGGACTTACGTACTTATTCGTTTTGGTTTTTTTTTTTTTTTTTTTTTTTTGCTTTTTTGTGTTTCTTTATTTTTTTTGTATGCTTTTTTCTGTATTGAATAGGGTGCCCATGAAAAGGAGAGTCCCTGTATGAATAAACATATATGAAAATGACGCTAGCTTGGGTCAGAATGAGATATGGTTGACATTCTCATACTACTCACAACATTACAACTAGGGCTGTGCAGTTTAAGTCATTTTTAATATACATTGAGATTCAGTCATTTTTAATAGTCAATGATCAGCTTTTTTTTTTTTTTTCCAAGAGGTTTAAGTCAAAAAAATGTATAGATTTATTCTTGTTGAGCAATTCAGAAAAAAAGTAAAATTTCTACAAATAAGCGTTTACCTTTAGCTATAGCACAAACCTCTAGCAGCAGCCTGATTTAACCCTGTCATTATGCACTGTCAGAAAATAAAACACGTTATAACTGCACATGTTGTCTCATGAATACAAATCGCCGTTGTCTGTAAGAAAAAGTGTCACCATATACTACCAAAACGGCTGTACGCTAACCGCAATTTGTATAGTCTTTAGAATGAGTTAATAGCTCATGTTAGGGTAGAAGAACCAAGGCCAATTGTCCCTCTGTGCACACAAATCCATCGTGCCTGCTCGCTCCAAGAGTGACATCCTCCGCATCTCATCCCTCGTTCCCTCCTGCTCCATCTACGTACATTTCTCCAGTGGTGTTTCCAGGCATGGGCAGACTGTGCAAATGTTCAGGGTCCCACCAGCAACAAGGGGGCCCCAAAAGATAAATTGGATTTGGTTTGGACCTGTTCTAGTTCTGATTTAGTCCTGGTTTAGTCCTGGTCTAGTCCATGTTTAGTTCAGGGTTTAGTCCCAGTTTAGGCCTGATTTTAATGTAGTGTTTGTGCAAGTCTGAACGTACCTTTAATGTGGTAATGAGTGTGCAACTTGTTGGGGCCCCCTAGCTAAAAGTTGCAGTTCATTGTTTAGCTTAGACTTTATCGGCGTTTTAATTAATTGTACTTATTTATTGCTATTTTCTGGTTTTATGGTTTTGCATTTATTAGATTTGACTGGTTTTATTGTTTAGCTAGTTCTATGAACTTAAGCATTTATACCTATTTTGTGTCTCTGTGCCACACTAATAAATATATAGTGAATTTGTATAATGAGCATGGTATTTTTTTTTTTAGTTCAGTTCAATTTATACAGCACATTTAAAGACAACTTCAGCTGCCCAACATGCTCGTCTAGAGATATATTCATTGGTTGTGTATAATCCATAAAACACATACTCTTCAAATAATGTCCCTCACGTATACATAACGTGTTTTGTACAAACTAGGGCTGCAAGATATACTGTCACAAAGCAAATTGCTAGACTGACAATTATTTTGCTAACGAAATTTTCTCCTTTCCTTTTGACAAACTACGGGCCCCCAAGAAAGGACATGCACAGGGCCCCCAAGAAGGTATAAACGGCTCTGCATCTCTTTTTCCTCTAACATTACGCTATATCGGGCCAATCGCTGCTACCAGTAATTTATAACTCCTCCACTGTAGTCCCCCATTCCAGCCATGTACCCAGGGCTCTTAAGAAGCTATTGATTTTGATTTGATTAAATGTCTCGCCAGTTTGCAGCAAATTAGCAAGAGTTTAATCAAATCACAATCGATAGCTACTTAGTAACCCCCCACACACACCTCATGTAAAGTAAAGTAAAAATAAATAAAATGTGAATAATAGGAGGCAGGACCTGGAGTGGAGTGGCTGCGAGATTGTAGATTTTTTTTAAGGCGGTATGTGCGTAGCAAAGTGAAATTAGTCATATTTTATACATAATCCTGTTTAATGGGCTGTTGGTTTTGGGTGAAGTATTGATAAAGGTAACGTCTGCATATTCAAGGCTATAGATTTCAGGTAGATGGGAAAAATATTGTGAATAATACAGAGAACCAACTGTTCATTGACTGGGATTTCTTCAAGCAATATGACAGGGCCCATGTGGTAAATTTATTGCAACAGATAATTTGTAAAGGAGATATATTGTATTGTACCAAAAATCATAGCTGCGTGACTGCACAAAGTAAAAACATAACAATGAAATAAATCTAAGGTGTCACATGGACTTGCAGAATGTGTGTGCTTACAAAAATAAAAAGAAAAGGAACCCTGAAATTAACAACAGTGGGAAAGTGCATAAGAACTGTGTGATTTTACGAAGGGATTAAAATCAAATCCTCTAAAATCTAGTGTTACAGGGCCATTTTAAATCTCCCAGTGAACTACATGATCTTAACTTTCTGCTGTCTGTTTAATAAACTCATGATAGTTAATAAAGTTTCTTTTTTTCTTTTTTAAGAGTAGCATTTTGACAATCTTGTTAGCATCTACAATTCTTCAATAGATATATTCTGATGATAACATTATACTGTCCGATGATTTTGTACATATTGTCTTGTCAAACTATACTAAGGAATACACTAGATACTCAATACCAATTCTGGTTAAAAAAACAAACTACTGCTGGGTATTAATAAAGCTTGAAACACATTAATTTTAGGTCTGTATCACACTGCAATGTGATGTTTGAGGATATAGTCATAGAAATAGTTAATTTGCTGTTAGAAGTACTGCTTATGATCAATTGCGCCGGTTCAGCTGGAGGCCTGAGGACCAATAAAAATTGGTCTGAGGGCCGCATTTGGCCCCTGGGCCATAGTTTGGACACCCCTGATTTAGACAGTAGAATGGCATTTTCAATATTAAATAACAGTACTTTCTTTTATATTACCATGTGGTGTTATATCTGTATAATCCCTCGTTCAACCAGGTATATGTGGTCTTATGCTAGTTCGGATTCAGCTCAAGATCATTCCAAAGCTATTCAGGAAAGGTTCATTTCTGTCCTGTTGTTGTAACTTTTTAGTATCAATACTTTAAATAAGTATCTAGTTTTGATACTAGTTTTAGTATCAATTAGTATCTGATTTTTGATATTTTTGACAACCCTAATTGTACATAATCGCGTATAAAACACACACATAAACAACAATGCAAAACAGAGAAAGTATTTGCAGATGTGAACATGAACAAAAACCTTTGAAACTTGGAAATGCCCCCCCACCGCACCCAACTCATCACAACCCCCACCTCCCCCCCACCCCTCGCCCCTCTGTGGAAAACCATCTGTGACATCCATCATTTTTATTGGCCATCTGCGAGGAGGCCTTTTCAAAACAGTGAAGTATCACTTTGGACAGTCCTACCAAAATAGTCCGTGCTCCCAGGCAGTGACTGATGCCGTGCTATGAACTGATATATGCCACTGCACTCGACAATAGCCACGTGGGAGTGCCATTCCACTTCAGCAAATACAGCTATTGTGGACTTTATTGAGCATTAACCTTAGATTTCAATAGCAGAGTTCTCCAGGCTACGTTAAGCTGTTTTGACAAGCTCCTCACATTTTGAGCTATTGGAAATGGAATGCCTCTTTAGGTTTGTGTGCATTGTGGTTTGGGGTCGGGCTAGCAAAATTGGTTGTGGTTAGCCGCATAAGTAAAGCCGTAGCCTACAGAGTCAGATCCATACACAGATGATTATCAGTGACACGCTTGCTGTGTTGCTGGTGTGTTTGTGTGCATATTTGCTTCTCCAGAAGATATGATCACTACCACATATTATATGATTAGATATGTTGGGGTCAGACCATAGGCCTGTCCAAATATATTCAGATCTGAGAAGAGACATAGTCAAAACTGGCCTCCTTCTCATGTTCAGTTATTTGGTTTGTATTGCGATTATTACCCCCACTGTGATGACCTACACAATTTTACTTGTATGAGCCTTACTGATCCTGGAAAGTCCTGCTGAGACTCTAAATTGCTTTTAAGCGGGAGCCCTTGAGAACATTAGTGATGGGCGATACCGGTGTGTTTATTTAATAATAAGTAATAATATGATAAACTTTAGAGCAGGGGTGCCCAAACTCTTTTCACCGAGGGTCATATCTAGAAAGATATTCGACACGGACGGCCAGTGGTATATACAGTGGTTAATACAAATGGGTGCATTTAACGTAGTTTTGACTTCATACTTTAAATAACTACTTTGAAATATTAATATTAGGTCTGTATGACAATGAAATGTGATGTTATTTGGTAGGATTACTCAAATTTGCCGTAAAAGTACTGATTATGATCAATTGGGCCAGTTGAATTGAAGGCCTGAGGGCCAATAAAAATTGTCTGAGGGCTGCATTTGGCCCCCGGGCCATAATTTGGACACCCCTGGTTTAGAGTAATACTACTGTGATATTGATACTATACATATAAAAAAGTACCTTGGTGTTCACTTGTTCACTGATCAGATATTACCGGTCAGTTAAAACATACAATGAATTTCATAAATAGAAAACATTTTACTTCTAAAAAGAAAGTTTACAAATCAGTAAGTTTGCGTACTCATATACCTTATATCATACCTTTTCTTAACAACCCACATATCACTCGTAAATATGCAAACCCCTACCACAGAGACTCCTTCTAAATATACCTAATTGACACAGTTGTGAAGAACTTAATGTTACATAGTTAACTTATCACATTAGTGGCTTCTTCGTTCTACTGTTTTTTCTTCCAACTACTCCACCATTTCACAAACCCATCTTCATCCCTTTTTGCCAGTAAACACAATTTATCATAATCTCTGAAAATTCAACATAAGCTGTCCTCCAAGTAATGACGGTTCAATGCAATTAATTAAATGTGCACTGCCCATTTGCAGCCACCTGAAATGAAATCAAGAATATTGATATAACAATCGACAAATTATAACCTGCATGAGATTTGATTCCAGACCTTGTTTTTGTATCATTATGGTGCAATCATGTGATGTAATATGCATTCATCACTTGGATTGGCCTTGGCACTTTTGAAAACCTACAATCAATACACATTAATAAGAGAAATTTTAAGAACAGTGTTGGGTTATTCAAAACAAAGCATTATCTAGGAACATAAAATTAGGTAAAGGTCAAGCAGTTATCAATAGTGGGTAGGGGACGATGGCTCAGCGGCTGGAACGCCCAACCAACAAACTAAAGATTGGCGCTTTGAACCTCATTTGTAACGTCGTATTATGTTGTTGTGTCCTCAGGCAAGACACTTCACCCACCTTAGTGAAAATGTGATGTGTATGTGTAAGCAATTAGTGTTAGTTAGAGGAATGAATGAATAATGCATTGTGAAGCATTCTTGACTTAGAGCTACAAGGGAGATTACGTGCAAGGCCCTTTTTTCTGCATTTGACCCATTCATAATGCTGCTGGGACGACCCGTCAGGAGCACCTGTGGACCCATGTCAAGATCTACAGTTCATGATCGACCCACTTACCCACACACAAGGAGAATATGTAAACTTTACCCAGACTTTACCCACACAGCACGGGATTAAACATGAGTATCCATATACAACAATAACATAATAATATGATAACACACATATATGAAGAACATACTTAAAGGTACGCGATATAACATTTCTGATGGGGGTCCGCTACCTGCTTCTCTCAGTTGAGATGAACTTTAACTAGAATGTTCCACAGCATGAAACTTATCTGTCATGCATATATTCAATTACAGGCAGTTTTATTGCTCAAAAATACCATGAAAAACTCTCCACAGACCTGATGTGTAAGTTTTCCTCTCCACACTAGTTAAGTTTGCAGCTATACCATTCTAAAGCAATAATATTTCCATAGAGACCAGCAGGTGGCTTACTCTCTTTGAAAAAAAAAAAGTTGCATAATGCCCCATTAATTTATAAAACATGCACTGCAAAAACAACGAGATTCCTCCAAGATTTTCAAACCACAAAGCAGAAAGAAATGAAGCCTTTCTGACTCTATCTCCCTCTATCATTTCCTCTTCTCCGGCAACAGAGAAGAGACAACCTCCATTTGTGTCAAGTGCAGTTTTGGGGCGTGGGGGATTAAAGCTGTAAAATGGCGTGTGTCAGGGCCCTTTACGCCTTGGGGCCCCCCGCTAACATGTGAGAGTCAACATGCCTCTGCTGGGTATCATCTCCCATCTCACCCTGTCAGGCTGAAGAGACAGGCAGCCATCACCGCAGCTGACAACTCGCATTCACGTCAACCGGAGCATCAACCAGGGCCCGGGTCGATCGGAGCTGACTCAACGCAAAGCAAGTGGATATCTGAGAGGGAATGATGTGTGGCAGGTTGTGATGAAGACGGGTCTGTGTTCAAAAGTCTTGGAAATGAGACAAATGTGAAGAGGGGCATCTGCAAATCAGCTACAATGAGTGGAGGAAATTAAGTTTGGCGGCAGTCTGTCAGGCAGTGCCACGGAGATATGGAATAATGAATTGTGCATAGCTTTTACTTTGAGAAAATGGTTGATTAAACTATTGGATACATGTCTAAAAAAAGATATTTTTTACCACTGGCTCCCTACCGCGGCACCTGATATTTCAAGCAGTCTCCCATCCAAGTACTAACCGGCCTAACCCTGCTTAGCTTCTGAGATTTGATGAAATCAGATAGTTTTGGGCATAATATGATATGCCTGGATAGCTGCTTTAACAGTCGGAGTATTGGAGCTCTGCAATTTCCCAGAGACCAAAGCCTGCTCAGGTTCCAGAGGTCCAAAGCTCTGTTAATTTGTCTCATAAACTTGTCAAATAAATAAATTAATATTAAGAGTTAAAGGTATACCATAGGCTAACCACATAAATGGTAAATAATGTCCACAGCATGATCAACACTCAGCAACAAACGGAAATGTAAAGAAGTTTAAATATAGAACTTCCTTTGAGTCTCTCTTGGTTATTTAGCTTGGACTTATAGACAGGACTACATCTACTAAAGCGGTTAAACATAATTAGCCCAAAGTTTGATCTGTTGAGGTCATCTCGAAACAATTTCACCTGCTTCTTCACATATTATGTACCTAGTTGCAACTTCATCTTTTACTTCATCCATGCTTTGAATCTATCACCTGACCATCTAACATCCAATCAGATTTGATCATGATTAAACGTTGCCAAACCTGTGAGTGGCCAACTGACAGACGACAATAGCCCCTATAGCATCTGTCACCGCATCTCTGCCTCCTGTCTCCTCTCCCTAGCTCCTATCTCCTAGCTTCTATCTCCTTTCCTTTTTTACTACGTCTGTCTGCCCGCCTGCCTCTCCTTATCACTCAAGGGTCCGCTAATTCACCAGCAAGGTTGCACTGATAAGAGTGTCTTCCCCTTCGCTCTCTCTCCCTCTCCGCGGATGGAAGGGTCCCTGTGTCTCCCAACATGTGTCTGTCAGGATGTGAGCGCGACATGGGGACCCAAGGGTGACAGTCCAGCCTGGCCTTGAATTAAGGAGCATTAGAGATACACTGATAAAGTGACAGTGTCTGTGGCAAGTGAAGGGAGAAGGAAGGCACGATTGGAGAGGGCTGAAAAAAAAGTCATTTTAATGCACTGTTTGTTTATTATATACATGAAAAGAAGACACGATCTACTAGTTCTGCAAAAAAGCATTTACTGTACTCCAATTGAGTAGATAGCTTTGGCAAAAAAAAAAAGTCATTTTAATGCACTGTTTGTTTATTATATACATGAATACAATTAGAAAATTACCCAAATTAAAAACAGACATAAATATTGCTTCCACCCTCCTTTTAAACTTTTAATTCCAATTCGGGCAAGGCGATCTACTGTTTTTCTTCTTTAGGTTGGCATGTTTCTTGAACAGACTGAATAGTAAATGAAGTTGATAGGGATAACAGGAGGAAAAAGAGGATAGTGCTCAGGTTACCATACTTCCCCCAGCATGGCTATCCCTAGGCAAAAAGCTATTTCTTTAAAAGAGGAATGTCTGTAAGGTGCACTAGAACTTTTGCTGGCAGGTCCATCACTTACTTGTCTTTACGGAGATGTTGCTTTGTCTAAAATGTTCTACAGTATGGCATTAGACTGATCTATCACCATGGAGACAGGCGGTTAACACAAACAGGCTATGTGTAGAGGCAACTCCACACAGTATGAATGGAAGATATAAGTTTAATACTGTTCTTCGGAGCGTTCCAGGCAATGCAACAACGCCACGCAGACAAGCAGGCGGCGGAAACCTCACCTTAAAAGTTACACAGTGCAGCATTTAAATTTAGTCGTAGTTTCCATCCTCATACACAACAACAGCGTTCAACAAAAAAACTGAAATAGACTACAACTGAGAAGAAGCGTTAGTGAATTAGTGAGCAGAGTGCGCAGTGTGTTTGTATGTGCCTGGAGCATGTGTGAGTGTGACAACAGCCTGAGGCGAGCTGTGGAGGAGTCTGGACTTTATATAGAGTGTGTGTGCTCTGAGAGACTGCAGCGCGCTCTGCTCTGTTTCCTCTGCTCTGTCTCCTCTCTGCTTCCATCGTTTAGCCCCAGTAAGAAGATCTGTCTCAAGGTCGCTGGCCCCAGTTCAAGCCCAATAACAGGTCCATCTTAAGCTACAAGTCACATAAAATATAAAAAGACTTTTGCAGAACAATATGAAGACTAAGAAATTAAGAAATTCTTAAGTCTCTGTAACTTGGGTTGTGACTTGCAAGCTGCCAGTATTGTGATTAAAACTATATTTCTTTGTAAAGGCAGTGAGGACTTCAGAACTATTATGAACTATTCATGGGTTGTGAAAACTGAATGTGAATATCCTAGATAGTTTTTCTGTCATGGTTCAACATCCAAAACATGTTTTTCATGCATTGTTCAAAGTCCAACACAGATCTTTTATATGCAGAAGTAAGTGTGGCAAGGCAAAGCAAAGCAAGATATTTTATGTATGATATTTTTTGTATAGTACAATTCATACACAGTAAGTAATTCAATGTGCTATCCAGAATAAGAAAAAACATTAAAAACACAATACAAACCAATACACACATAAATAATCATCATTAAATTATAGAGTGCAGAATAAAAAAAAACTAAAAAAAACTTTCAGTCATAGTATGAAAAATTGGAGAAATAAACCAGTGTGTCCCTTAACCTGGAAATCTTGACACAATGCCACAACATGTTTATTAAAAGCAAGAGTCTAAATAGTTTGAAAAGCTAGAACATACATGTTATGCATTCCTGCGGCTTTCAAACATGTGTTTTTGGTCACTTTGGGATTAGTATTTAACTTTCTCAAACTTAAAATAATGTCTACATTTGGAAAAAACACTAGACTTCCATTTCCAAAGAGGCATTTAGGCGTTAGAGCTCCCTCTGCTGTCACCAGTGGGAATGAACAATGCGTCGGTTGATGGTATATGGGCTTAAAAACTGAATTTTTACATGTGAAGCAACAACCCAGAGAACATGTACTCAAAACTCAAAAAAGTCAATTTTGTATGTGTCGTTTGAAAGACATCGAAACTTTTTTTTTTTTTTTGTAAGTCACACACTGCATGATTACAAGTTCTGTACAACTCCACTTTATCTGTGTAGACAACCGAAATAGACTAGCGGATGTGCTGACACCATTCATAAGCATATCGCAGTGGTATAGTTGTATACATTTGAAAAGGTTGCAGGGAGACGTGGGTGCAAGCGCTGACTCTGAATAAATAAAGGTTAAAAAGTGAAGGCATTGCACCATAACGTCACCACTTGCAAAAAAGTCCCGGCATTTTGACAAAGACAAGATGTTACACACTGTCTAGATGTGCGTACGGTCGAGTCAGCATGCTCCCCCTCACTCATACATCATATTTTTTTCTCTTTTTGGATGGAGCAATCACTTCAGCATGCAAAGGTAACATTTGCCTTTATAATGGATTTTTGCCATTTCCATTATTTTATTGGGAGTCAGAGCTTCTCTCATCATTGAGCAGATATATAGGTTAACGTCTACGTGGCATTTTAGCGAAAGGCCAGCTTGAGTACCCCTCGGCCCCCCGTATAAATAACTGATATGAAACTTGCCGTGTCAGAGCAGAAGTAGTTGCATTAGAAATGGATAGGATTATGAGGCCTAAAGTTACAGTTTGATTTTGGGGGAAAATGGGTTAGAAGTGTCATAAAACAACCTACTTAATCTGGAAATAGTTAGAAGTTAACTGACATGACTGCTGTTAGTTTACAGGGAGGTACTCTCTATCAATTTTACTGTACAACTGAGTGTATCCCAAACTGACATGAGCTGCGTTTTCAGGATATTCTCCAAAAACTGGCTATTAAAACTGACAAAGACTTTTATATGGGTTTTATAAGAAAAAAAAAAAAGGTCATAATAGGCCTTAAATGACTCAAAGGATTGGAAACTACTAATTCACTGCAGTTATATGTACACAAAACATTGCTTGCTAGAGTTGGACAAAATTTTGATAATCGGATATTTATATTTGCAGAAAGAAATCCATATTGGACCATCCCTAATTGTGTTTTGACTCAGTTTGGTTCATCTCTTTTTCAGTCTGCACTATATCTGCATTATATCACTGTTTTGATTTTAAAAATGCAATAATATCGATTCATTCATGGAATAAAACGAGCTTTGGGTCCCAAGCTCCAAATGTCTGAATGCTCTCTTTGTCAATAAGGTGATTGAGGACTGCATATCACAAGCAGGAGTCATATCTGCCTCAATATATTGGAGATATAGTGTATCACGAGGGTTACGTTCTAAAAATAACCCGTAATAGGCGAAATTCATGAAGTAGTCAGATTTATTTTTTACCACACACTTTATACACTTTTCTCAGACAGGCTTTAACATTTTCTCACATTTCTCTCTTGTTTAAACACTCTCAAAGTTCAAACCTTCGTAGATTATATCCTCCTTCCTCGATGAATGCTTTAAATGTGTTGTTCACATATGCCTCTGCTCCAAAACGTTTCTGAAATTTGTCGAAGCAAAATGTTTCATCGACATTGTGGGTTTTGTTGGGGAGAAAACTTGCAAACATACAGCACTTCAGAGTCACACTACAATCGAACATTTATGTAAATTTGGCTGAACACATTCTGTACTGTACAGGACACACGGCACAGAGGAGACTGATGGACAATGGTCTACAGTCCCTTAGTCAGTCAGGACGATAGCGAGGGGAACACATGTATGTTCATACGCTTCCGCCGGGCATTACTTTCTTCACACAAAGGACTTCTGCATAACCCGATCTGCAAAAGATTAACTGCAATATATGATGACGTCAATGGTACCACTTCCCCGGGCTTCCCCTTGCAATCTAAACTTGAGCATAACGCTCAGCAAAAAGCTAGTGTGACAATGGCACGTTCCCCTTGCAATCAAACTTGAGCATAAGGGATGTCTACTGTCATCCCTTATGCTTTCTACACGTGCCATTGCAACTTCCTTGTTTTGCTTCGCCCGCAATTTTCCACTCTCGGCTTATTCCATCAAATCAATTTCTTTTTTGCATATTTGATGACTCTCCCCATGTCTCTCTCGCTCTTTGACCGCTTGACTGTTGCCCTCCGCATTCTCTCCTCATCCATGAATCAGTGGGCGCTTCTATTTTCTGCTCTGAGTCCGATCCGATCTCATCCACCACCTTTAATGAAGCTCGCTGGCCTCTTTAAATCCTTGCGCATTTGACAGTAATGTGACACAGTAATATCCAATGATGGGCCCCTCTTTCCATTCACATCAATTATGAATAAAACATACTCACAGCATTATAAACATAATACATTAGTTAAAAGAACTTGATGCGTCTGTTTACTTGGCACCTATGTGTGGAGAGATTAATTAAACATGAACGAATCCACGTTTCTCCACTCTGACTGACACGAAAGGTAAAAATAAATAGGTTATCGATGAATAATTGACTGGACTACTGGAACGTGGTTGTCGTAGATGTTCTATTGAAATGAGGTGTCCACTAGTTAGTCTTGACGGGTGTGGTGGATTAGGGCCTTGGCGTGTTGGGCATTATGCAAAGTGCTAATAGCAAAGGTAGTGTTTTACCAGCCGTGTATTAAGTGGATGGATGACCCCCTTCTCCATCTGTTACATTGCAGGTGACAGCTCAGGCACTCTACATCTAGCATGAGGATTGGGATTAGCCTGAAAGGTATTCCAGATATCCAAAAGATGGTCGAAAGAAGTTGATTAAAGTTGCAGATGGAGTTATCAGATAGAGGGACATGTACAGCTGCAATGCTCAACTGGGATGAGGGTAAAGGGAGTCAATGCAAACAGGGGAACCCCGTGAGGAGCCCCCAGAACAAGTATTGAACCAAACCCATGTCTCTTTTAGTCAAAGCCCCCCAGATTTCGAGTTTCAAAGCAACAGGGACGTAAACACAAGGAGAATTGAATTATACCTGGAGAAGTACCTGATTAATTTCACATACTAGCACTCAAGAAATCATAAAAAAGACAGTTGAAACGGGTTGAGTAAAGTTTCAGATGGAGTTATCAAATGGAGGGAATGGACATGTACTACAACAATACTCAATTGGATGCTGTAGTGGAAAATAATGACATGCATGCACAGGGAGAACATGAAAAGACCTCATCCAGAATGAGTTTCCTAGTTTTCCTGACAGTCAGGAGTCTAAACCATTGTACCATCGTTTTACATTAGGTTGCCGTATCGCCACAAGCTGTATTTCTGAACGTAAAGTTTTCATGTGTTTGGGTAGGTTTCTTCCCTAACACTACTAACACTAACCAAAAAGCATAACATAATGGCCAAGTTCCAAGATCTAGAAAAGGCTTACCTGAATGTGTCAATTGATTCTAACTGTGCAACTTGTAAAGCAATGAATGAAGGTTTCCAAACAGTCCCTCCATTGGTACTGCTCACCCACTGATTGAAAGGTTGGAGGCTCAAGAGTGTGCTATTGTTGTGTTCTTCGGCATGACACTTATCCCTCAATCCTCTATAGCAGGGGTCTCAAACTCAAATTATCTGGGGGCCGCAGGAGGCAGCATTTGGGCGAGGCTGGGCCGCATCAGGTAATCCACAAAAAAAGCTTTGTTAAAATCTTCTCAAATGTCATCGTTGTTTTCAACATACATGAGGAAATATGCCAATTCTTGTGGATTTTATGGATATACATCGTTATTTGTTGAATCTTTTGTGATGGGAGTACACAGCTTGAGTAACATGTGTGTTTGTGGGTTTACCGAATTGACAGAACCTTCTACACGCAACATGGTAATGCCACACTAACATGAAACTTTCATATTGTCCTGTGGGCCACAAAATATCGTCTAGCGGGCAGCAATTGGCCCCCATGCCACAAGTTTGAGATTCCTTCTCCATAATGTCTGTGTACTCTGGTGACTGATGCCGTGTGTCAATGGGTGACTAATGTAAAGACCTTTGAGTGTCCACTGTAAGTAGAAAAGTGCTTTGTAAATTTGAATTGTATTAATTCTGTACACCTCTTCTTACATATTATTAGCATGACTTGCACAACATTTTCTTACTTTCTTTCTATTTTCTTCGTCTATTTTACATGTTGGTTTTCGACCATAGGAAGTGATCATAGGCACTTCTGGCTCCATCGACTCTGGCTCCAATTCACTTTACATTAGAAAACTATCTCCCTTCTCTCTGTAACTGTTGCTTAAAATGTTCGTATTAACCCGCTCTACATGATCCTGGTATTTTTATTTTGCATTTTTTTATTCCAAATAGGGAACTCGACTCCAAATTCACCCCTATAACTGCTAGCCTCGATGAACTTCATTTGACTGGAGCCGAACACTATCACTACGTCACCCTCCCTTAGTCCACTTCTTTTTAAAATCTATGTTTTCGAATGAAAGAAACAAGCAATAAAAAAACACATTTAACAATATTTTGACTGCCTTCTACAGCAGCTCTAAATCTTTTCACCCTCTCCTTCGGCAGGGTGAATTTATCCTTCAGTGTTTGACCGTAGTAAAGGAGCTGCCAGTCATTTGCGGCACAGATCGTAAATTCACAGGGAAAAGGAAGTAAAAGGGACCAATTACTTTCAGATCTCCGTCTCTCTAATCAGCCTAGTGAGCCACATAAACTCCGACCTTCTCGACGCGCCACCGTTTTACAAGAACCCCCTCTGTACACCCACAAAATGGAGGTACGGGTTGTCAGTCAGTGTTGGGCTTTCTCAATCATAACATGCACTTTGGAAAATAATGGAATGATTCATGTTTTATTTTATTTTTATTATCTTTTCTGGGATGAGTCTTTTCAGAAGTCGCACGTGGATGCTGTAAAAGTCCAGACAGTGATCAAAGCTTTAATTAATGCGAGTGGGTGAAATTTGAATTAGGTCTAAGGATGACTTCAGATATATCGGGGTACTTCAGAACAAATCGCTATGGCAACACTAAAATGCAAAATACGCCATCATTTAGCTGTACCTGTGGCAAAATACATTACAAATATAGATTTCACTTTGCATGCGAGACCATTGTTTAACCTGCCTTTCAACTTGCAACTTTTCTACTGGAGTAGAGTAGTAAGTATACACATTCATGCAGGTAGAGTGCGTTGCCTATGGACACAACAGCAGGATACCACTCATCTGTTACCGTAATTGGACCGCCATATCCTGTCAAGTGAATTAAACTGTTTTGCATCTCCCTATTCTCCTTAACATAAACACCAGACAGTGATATAGAGAGGACATTTTGAAATACGAGGTCTGAAGACAGCCTATGTTTTTACAGTGTGATGGTGTTACGAGTCAGACCCGCGAAGCGAAGGCAAAGGAGGCAGTGAGCGGTGTATTTTACTACAGCCCACCGCCAAATGAAAGAGGGGAGAGAAATTGTCCTGTCACTCAGAATCAGCCCGGTCCTGTTTGTGATTGTAGAGTGTGTGAGAGAGTGAGTGCTCGCGTGTGTAGGGCCCATAGACTCACCAATAAAGCTTGATCATGACCTTGATGTTCACTTAACTTACTTGAGCGACTAGGCTGACCTGCCCTTAACATCCGGATCACCTTGGTCTTGTAATGTGGGTACAGACGTTGTGTGTTGCAAACTGGAAAAGAGACTTGTAGCAGCAGAAAGACGGAGGAAAGACACAATGTAATGTTTCAGCAGCAGTTCTTAGTACGGTCGTAAAACAAACAGTATGAGAGAGATCGTAGGACAGTCTGTCATCTACATGTCTGCAAATGTGTCAGGAGGAGGATGTCTGAAAACAGTTGAAGGGCACATGAATCGTTGCACATGGTGTAGTGAAGTTCTATATTCCTTTACATGACTGCTGTACCCTGTTGGCCTATGACTCTAATTGATGCTGGATCAACAAAGGCACTACCATGCTTCCAGCCCGAACAGGCTCTGTGTGATAGTCTACTGCTTTTAAATCACTTGAAAATATTTAGTTCAGTTGTTTGAAAGAAATTTCCTCTAATACCTTTAAAAAGAACATCAAAAGCCTGGAGTGGTTCATATGTTATAAAACACAAACAAATCTAACATCAAGACACTTTGAGTGCCATCTAAATTATTTCAAAAGTAAATCATCATGACAGTGTCAGTGACAATAAAAACAAAGTCATTTGAACGGGTTAATTAACATAAATTCATTTAGAGTGTCTCGGATTTGATGGCAGTAGATTTGTGTTTTCCACACAGAGATGACACACATTTATCAAACGTCTGCCCTTTGGCAATAGAAAAGTTTGTTTGTGACAGAGTGCATAAAACAAGAGGAAAAACAAACACACAGAGAACCTTGACAGTGACACATCAGGGAGCGGTGAGCAGAGCTGCGGGCTGCAGTCGGACCTCCAGGCCTGCCCGGAGTTCAAAAAGAGCCGCAGTCTGGAGCCTGAGCTCTTGTGACATAAGGCCCTCCACATCACTGCTCTGTCACTGCCTCTCTCCCACTCTCATTAAAGTAATGTGATTTCACAAAGTGGCAGTAAGCATGGCAGATGAGGCGACAAAGCGCTCGCCTCTGAGCGTCTGCAGCCTCAGACAGCTCACCCAGCGCAGATCTGTGATTGGCACAAGCACTGAGAGCTACTGAGTCCAGAGGAACGTCTCATTCTGCAGCCAACACTGTGCTCTAAACACACACACATGAGTGGGGACGGGGTCAAGGACAGATGGACAGCATTATATAGAGAATCAGTCAGGATTGAAGACATATAATTGCCTTTTAACTGTAAACTATAACATTTGCAACAACTGAATGATAAATACTTTTATTCATTTACACTATCATAAGACCGTGCCCTTGCCAAAGCAGCACATGCCACTGCGCCGCCATTTTTAATAACATAAACTGAAAAGTCTAAAGGGATTTAACCATAATTACATTTCTTAATTTAAAACTTCACTCATTAAAACAGTCTACCTGAATCCATATGTTAATTTGGGTTATTTACTATTTTGGTTAGTTTGATGAATTTGGATACATTCTTAAACTTTTAAAGTACTTGCTCTTTAACCACAGTGGCCACCCATCTGTCTTCACACCTAAGAAGCTACAGTCCAATTCCCAATAGAGGCTCTCACCCTCACCCTGATGTTTTTAACCATTAGCAGAAAAACCTTACTTAACATGGGGTCACTGTGCTCCCTCAGAGAATAACACATATTTGCTTTGTACCGGGCTAAACAAGTGCTACTTTTGTTCAACATTTTTACTACTTTTAACATAAAAACATAAACTAAGACTAAGAAATTGTAATTAAAAGTCTCACGGGAGTTGCTCTGACTCATTAGCGAGTTTGGAGTGAGTAAAGAAAACACAGAAGAAGCACAACTGGTCGGATGTGATTAACAGTGCTGTGCCCCGGCCTGGTCAGAGCTTAATTGGTCAAAGATATTATGCAAAGTTTAACCAAGCACAAATAGCATAAAACTCCTCAATAAAGTACTAGCAAAAAGTAGTCGTAACAAACAACTACTACAACTTTGCAAAATTGCCTGGATCTATCTGTGCTAATATCTAGGCAAAGCGTGTTTATTTGTACAGCACAATTAATAATTCAAAGCGCTTTACAGAAAAAGAAAGACAATAAAATCACAATACAAACAAACATTGTCAAAGTAGAGGACTGTCTCACATCTTCAGGAAGAGTGTTCCATGTTTTAACTGCATAAAACCGAAACACTGACTCTCCTTGTTTAGTCTCGACTCTGGGCACCAGCAGAAGCCTGGTCCCTGAAGTCCTCAGAGTGTGAGATGGTTCATATGGCACTAACATGTCAGAGACTTGTTCACAAACAGAGCTGCTTTATAGTCGATTCTCTATTCAAACTATAAGAGAATGCATACACATTATACTGATTTTACTGCTGGGGTGTGCTAGAATGTTGCAGTTTTGCATTGCTTTTTTACTGTGAATTGGGTCACCTCCCCACAGATATGACCTGTAACTTGGTCTGGTATGGGTATCACTGGTGGTACTCATGGTCCTTCTGTTGGATTTCATTGAAGTTCTATTGTTAGCTCTTGATATCTTTAGTTTGCTTGCTATTTTTATGTCCACATTTGGTTAGTCCTTGTTTAGTAATGTATCAAGGGCGTAGTTATTTTAGACCTGTTTTATTTTGGTCTTTTGGAATAGTCCTGCTACAGACCTGGTTTAGATTTGGAGGTACCGGGAAAGCCAAATAAGGCTCTAAGGCAGGGGTGGGCAACATCTTTGACACACAGCCACAATGGGTTCTAAAATTTGAAAGAGGGGTCGGGCCAGGATTTTTATATATATATTACATTAGAGATTTGGCTGTAACATGAGACAAGGCATGAATATGCAAGGCTCATTGTACAAATAGTTTTCCAAATGCATTCATTAAATGAATAATTAATTTATTATATTTCAGTTAAATAATCACAGCAGAAAAACTTTGAACGTTTTTACCCTTTACAAGTTTTACCCATACCTATTTTTATATATATTTTGTCACATTCGGCGGGCCGGATTAATAAGACCAAAGGGCCGTGTGTGGCCCCGAGCCGTAGTTTGCCCATGTCTGTATATATATATTTATATAAATATAGTTTGCCCATGTCTGTATATATATATATATATATATATATATATATATATATATATATATATATATATTTAAATATTTATATGGAAAACATATATATCAACTTTATGATTTATTTTTGATTTTCATTTAGGTCTTTTTTTTGTTTCTTTATGTGTGTGTAAAAAAAAAAGCACTATTGGTCACATTTTTATACAGCTTTTCCACCTTCAAGCCACTCAAAGCACTTTACATCAAGGAACCACTCACCCATTCACACACACATTCACACACCAGTGTACTCAGACTCTGAGGGGCAAGGTGAGGCCCAAGGGCACAACGGCAGCGTTAATCTGTGGGAGCTGGAATCGCACCGCCAACCTGTGGGTCAGTGGATCTGACCGCTCAACCAATGATATTAACGTCGAGAGCGGATTCAAACCACCAATCTTCAGATTAGATTCAGACAACTCTACCAACTGAGCCACTGTCGCACATGTACACTGTATTTATAAAATCTTCAAAACACAGCCTTACTAGTACAATATTTGCACACTTTTCATTTAAAACAGGAAGGATGAGTTGTTCAGAGAGTTTTTTTGTGTTTTTTTGTTTTTTTTGCTTCTGCGACATCAGTACAAATTTGACTACTTTAACTACCCCACTGCTAAATATTACAATCGGAAATCTTACTATGAATATCTCAGAGCCTGGTATTCTTATGAGGCAGACAAATAGACGTACTTAGTGTCCAAACCAACTTAACAAAAGCATATAAAAACCGCTGAATCTGTCAACTCCCATGATATAAAGTCTTTAGCACCTCCGTTAACCCAAAACTACTTTTTCCCACACTTTTAATTATGACAGACAGCACCGAGCACGCAGCGCTTTGACAGCACCACGCAACGCTAATTGACAAAGACATTAAAGAAAATCCGAGTACAAAAACACGTCGTCTGGACACACAGTGAACGCACCGCGCGCTGACGTATACCATATATGGCTTCTGTCAGCGGAGAGGAAATGCAACAAATAAACACACGAGGAGGAAGTGGACAAACATCAAACCGTGCTGTCGGGAATGGAGCTGACAGGAAGTGCTCAAATCGCCGCCAGCATCCCGCGCTCCCACACAGCCGATTTAACTTTTGGTAAGCATTTTGCCGTCAAGTAGACCCAGCCCCCACAAACTCCTTCCGAACTAATTAAGGAAGACGTTTCACAAATTAATATTATTGTCTGTTCAGTTGCAGCGACAGGATGATATGAAATAATAAAAAGCGTGTATGTTTATAGCACCGCTGTTGGGAAGAACTGTGGTTGTCAAAGTGATATTTTTTTTTTCTTTTTTTTTTTTGCTAAGTTCCACTCTGCGTTTGTGGGAGAATGTAAATGCGTGCAGTGGTGCCAGGGCAGGAGCGTGACTTTGTTAATAGTCACATGACGGCTTAACATGTTTAATGCTGTTTGAAATAAATGCGAAAACTAATGCAAGAATGACATTTCACAACATGTTTGTACAGAAACTACAGGGTTGCCAGTTTGTATGCAGAAAAAGACAGGAGAGTTTGTTATCTGTGCAGAAAAAGCCAGGTGTGTCCATTCAAATTGTCATTTTAGTTTGATTGCGGTTAAACTTGCTCGGAATCGAACCCGAGACCTTGGTCACAGTCAGTCATGGTCACATTTTTATACGCCATTTTTTCCACGTTCAAGACGTTCAAAGTGCTTTACATCAAGGAACAACTCACCCATTCGCACACTGGTATACGCAAGCAAGGGCGGAATGGGTTAAGTGTCTTGCCCAAGGACACAACAGCAGCGTTCATCTGTGGGAGCTAGGACACGAGAGAGAGCGGATATGAACCGCCAACCTTCGGATCAGTGGACAATCATTCTATCCTAGTGTCCTCTAGCTGCACATGGAACAAACGATACATGGGATGCTAAAGAAATGATTTATTATTATTAAGTAATTCATTATTTAAAGGTGCATTGTGTAACTTTTCTTGTGTAGAGTCTGCCACCTGCTTGTCTCCGTGGAGCTGTTACTGCTTCGTCTGGGATGTTCCACAGTATGACATTGACCTGATCGATTTTGCATTTCGTCAATTGCAGGTGTTTTATTCCTCAAAGCGAGCGGGTGCGCCGAGTCCACAGATCAGACCTGTAAATTGACCTGCTGCTGTCACCGGCTTGTCTTTATCGAGTTAAATAAGTGTAATGCCGTAATGTAAATATATTCATGGAGATAAACAGGGAAGTTGAGGAGAATGAAATAAATAATTGATACAAGATGCCTCATGTGTCAGATGGCGTCTCAGGTGCGAGGGTCGTCAGATCGAAGTGGATTCGCGCACCACCTCCTCCTCCCTCCCCCTGTTCCAGCCTCCCATTTGCTTCTGGCTGAATAATTCACAAAACCAGAGAGGCAAACAGCGACTTGTAGGAGCCATTATTGTGTTTAATAATGACTAATACATGTGCAGATGGATGGTGGAGAGGGGGTTGGACTGCACTGAACAGACTGATGAGGGCTGCAGTAATGATGAGATCAAGCTTTTTCGTTTATAATGGAGTTAAAAGGGTAATGTCACTGCAGATTCACAAATAATATTTCACATTATGTTACATCATGCGCGGCTTTACAAAAATTATACACGTTTAAAAAGTGAACTTGAACGCTGGAAAATGTCTTCGTGTTCAGACAACTTGAGTTTAAAAAGCAGTTATGTTAAATCGGAATTAAAAAAATAAATGAAACAAATATATCTGTAAATTAATTACAATGTGTGCATTTTTGTTCCTAAATACAACAAATCATAATGCGGTACAGGAAGGTTGAGTATAAGTACGACATAGTATATAGAGCAGGGGTGTCCAACCTATGGCCCGGGGACCAAATGCAGCCCTCAGACCAGTTTTTATTGGCCCTCAGACCTCCTGCTGAACCTGCCCAATTCATCATAAGCAGTACTTTTAACAGCAAATTAAACTATTTCTGCAACTATATCCTTAAACATCACATTGCAGTGTGATACAGACCTAAAATGAATGTGTTTCAAGCCTTATTAATACACAGCAGCTCTGTCAAAGCTGTGTTTAAAGTATCACACTGCATGATCACGGTCTGTGGCCCTCCGCCTCGAATATGTTTTGAGATGTGGCCCTCGATTTAAAAAAAAGTATGGGCACCTCTGGTTTGTTTATATATATATATTTAAATAGGATGCTTTTCAATATTAATAAAAAAAAACAAATGAAACAATGTAAAACAACATTTTTTCATCCATTTCCCCCCCTTTAAATAAAACCTCAGATGTGCCTTATGTACATACAGTAACATCATCATCACTTTCTGACATTCCCCAAAATGGCACTTTCTGTTTTGTTTATTATATATTATCTAAGAGTAGTTTTCCCAGTGTGTAGCCTGTGTTCCATGCAATAGCCCTATAACCATACGCACCTCCAGGCCTGTGCATTAGCTCCCACTGCAGGGTTAATGGGGTGCACACACTCCTCTTGTTCTCCCCTCGCTTTAACAACCGACATGACACCCACCGCTGTTTACACATGCAAACTGCAACCACTCCAACCACCTCAACTCCCCTTACCTCCCGCTATGCTCTCCATATCACCACGGTTACACGACTTAAAACAAGCCCCGAAATAAAGAAATGCAGACAGCAAGAACGATGGTCGGAGACTGCGCGCGAAATACGTTAGCATATAAATAAACCAATTCATCTTCCTCTCTTTTTTTTCTACAAGAATAAACACTAATTTTCCTAACGTTGACCCTGACAAATGGCTGGAGGGTGGAGAGACAAGTTCCTATAGCCCGGAAGATACACCTCGAATGTGGTCACCGCGGCGACGCCACTCGATCCAAGCAACCGACCAATCACAGTGTCTCTCCTTCTACCCCTTGTTCTGGTAGCCACGGAGAGCTAATAAACTACTGGTGTCAAAAGTGTTGTCAGTCCATTCTTTGCTTGTTTGGGTTCATCTGAGCTAGTTGTTGTGCAGGAAAGGAAAAAAAAAAAAAAAGGGGGAGCGTTCAAGAGAAGTAAGGAGTGAGAGAGAATGGAGGAAGATGAGGAGAACATTACAGTTGCGGGCCCGCCTCTTTGGAAGGACTGGCGAGACCCCATCGGCCCATCACTGGAGCTTTATTGATTTCTCGCCAGCGTGCTCTTTGTCAAAAATCAGATATGGTGCGAGCCCTCTGGACCTCCTCACCTTTTAAAAGCAGACGCAGGGCCTTTCGGAGCGCGGCTGTGTGCATGTAATGGCGTACGCTGCAGTGTTGTTGCTCTTTGTCTAAGGGTCAGGGGGCGCCGTGATGGACCTCGGGCCAAACAAGCAAAGAGGAGGAGAGGAGGAGGGACGAGACCACACCGACAGTCGTGGTTGTTGTTTGGGATGAGATTGTGCTGTGAGGAGGCTGGATAAAGAGACTAAATGTGGAGTGATGCTTTTCTCGGACATTAGGAGCCTGCAGTACGTGATCAGTGTTGCAGTTAGAATTTAAAGGGCCCATTTTTACTCTAATTTCTGATCTATGTTATAATGTTGTTTCCTCATCGTTCACACATGTTTAACGCACAAATCCTGCATATTTAGGCTGTGTTCTTCTCTCAAATGGAAAACGCTCTGTTCCACTTTGTGATGTCATGCTCCACTGTGTTTTTAAACTCCATACACCTTCACTAGAATCATTTGAAATTGCAGATCTCTACTGAACTAAAGGGAAAAAGGTAGCTGTTTAAATGAAAGCTGCCACTACATGACATCACAAGGTGGAACAGAGTGTTTTGAGGTTTAGAGATGTAGACAGACTAATAAACCAGGATGTGTGAATGAAACAAAACACAACTCCAGGTGTGTTTTTAAGAAGCATTTTAACATGGCTTAAATTTCACAAGAAGCCATTTTGTGTAATATAGAACCTTTACAGTGATGCCTGGTTTGCATTTTGTGTCACTTTGAAAATGACACGATCACAGGCTCCAAATAAATTTCTCACAGTAGCTAGCACTTTTACCTCACAACTCATACTCTGACCTTCCCGTATTTGAGTGGATTGCTTCCAGATTTACCCAGCAATCTAAAACGTGCACAAAAATCCTCCAGCTAAGGTAGTCCTGACCTAGTCCTGACCAAGTCCTGACCGACAGCTCCAAGGCTCTTTGTTTTTTTTAAGTTGTTTTAGATGAATATTGCGATTTAAAATGTGCAAGTTATAATGATCCTCACATAAGTTATTACTTTATAGCAGACACAAGCACAATAGGTCTTCTTTAAGTAAGTGGCAGACCCTTCACCACAAAAGTTACAAACTATGTACTTGATGAAATTGTTTTGTTTTTTTTTGTTGCTTGTTTGAAGTGTCCCTTGACCTAATTTCCATTAATAGGAAATACGAAACTCCATACTGACCAACACAGAATCCACTGTAAGTACTGTAGAGTGCAGTGTTTTTCAACCTTTTTTTTTTAAATTTGGCACACTGTTTTGGGTTAAAAAGATTCTATAACACACTTTGTACTAAAATATTACCAAATTACGCAGAACAAAAATGGTATAGGGATATTTCTCTTGCATGTGTGTCTGGTTCTTTCTATTTCGATTGATTCAGAAGTCGCTCTGGACGCTCTAAAACTGTAAATGGTTCAGTCCAATGGCAAGTTTATTTGTATGGCACAGTTCATACACAAAGTGATTCAAAGAGCTTTACAGAATAAGAAAGACGGTCAAATCACAATACAAGCAAATCAAAACATATATAATCGTTAGGAAATTGACCTTAACATCCGATGCGTGTGTGAATTAACTTATCAGAAATAAAACTTTACGGTAAGGTACACTTTGAAATACCTCAAGGCACTAGTGTTCTCAGGGACACTGGTTGAAAATCAATGGTATAATTAGTTCAAACAATAGACTTTCCACCACCCAAATTGTCTTGTTGCAACAGTCCAAACTTTTATCTGGAAGTATTTATCTTTATTTATATGATTCCTATTCTACATTTGAAGGAAACACCCCAGAACGAACCTTGCATCTTGGAAAAAAAAAAAGAAAACACCAAAAAAACTGTGTGAAGTGAGCAATGTGCTGGAAAAGACGGTGACGCCAAAGGGCTGTGGATGGGACGGGTAGCTCTGACAGTAAACGGGGGCAAATTGAAGGCTTGAGGTGGGCACACGTCCCCTGTCCAAAACCTACTCCACCTGCAGCGCCCTCAACACCTCGCGCAAACATTATGCCGCCACCCGCTCCCATTGAATCCCCGTGATTCATTGCCCAATTTTGAACTGCCAAGCTGTTAAATTGCATCAGGTCTGCCAAAATTCATCCTAGGACTATGTGAGGAGATATGAAAAATTAAATGTCATCTCGGCTACAGCAGGAAACTTTTTACCTGTCCTATGGAAGGGTGAGGGAGGGGGGCACGGTTATGCTAGATTCGGTGGTGATGGATGGTCGCGCGGGACTACGCTTAACCTACTTAGTGATGTCATGTTCCGGCGCGGGGCCTGTTTACTTTCACAGGAATGACAGGAAGGCATAAACTTTATCGGCTGCTGACATCTCGTACACCGACTCCCTCCTCCCTCCTTCTCTCTGTCTCTTACCAGCTCTCTCTCCCTCCTCCCTCCTTCTCTCTGTCTCTTACAAGCTCTCTCTCCCTCCTCCTCCCTCCTCTCTGTTTCTTTCCAGTTCTCTCTCCCTCCTCCCTCCTTCTCTCTGTCTCTTACCAGCTCTCTCTCCCTCCTTCTCTCTATCTCTTACCAGCTCTCTCTCCCTCCTCCCTCCTTCTCTCTGTCCCTCACTAGCTCTCTCTCCCTCCTCCCTCCTTCTCTCTGTCTCTTACCAGCTCTCTCTCTCTCTCTGTCTCTCTTTCCAGCACTCTCTCCCTCCTTCTTTCTGTCTCTCACTAGCTCTCTCTCCCTCCTCCTCCCTCCTTCTCTGTTTCTTTCCAGCACTCTCTCTCCCTCCTTCTCTTCCTCACTTCTCCTTCTCTTTCACCTCTCTCTTTCTTCCTCCCTTTTCTTTCTCTCTGCTTTTCCCTTCTTTTATTCACTTTCTCCATCTGTGTACCTCATTTCACTCTCTCTCCTTCTTCCTTTACTTCTCTTTGACTCCCTCCCACCTACTCACCTTTTCTCTCTCTCGCTTTCCCTTTCTTTTCCCTCCCCATACTTCTCTCCCTCTTCTCTTCCCACTTTTTCTCCTTTTTTCTCCCATCAGTTCTCTCTCCTTCCCTTTTCTACTCTCTCTCCCTACATCTCTCCCTCCTTTCCTTCCCTCCCCTGTCCTTTTCTCTCTCATCATCTTTCCTTCTTTCTCCTCCCTGCCCATGCTTCTCTCCTTCCTCTCTCCCACTCTCCCTCCTCCTCTCTCATCATCCCTCTCTCTTTCCCTTTCTCTTCCCTACCCATACTTCTCTCCCTCCCCACACTTTGCTTCCTCTTCTCTCCCTACTCCCTCTCTTTTTCGCTCTCATCTCTCCCTCCCCTTCTTTCTCCTCCCTCAACATACTTCTCTCCCTTCTCTCTCTTCCACTTTCTCGCCTTCCCTTTTCCCTCCCTCTCCATACTCTCTCTCCTTTTTCTCCTCTTCCTCCTCCCTCCTCATACTTCTCTCCCTACTCTCGGTCCCACTCACTCTCCTTTTCTCTCTCATCATCATCCCCTCCTTCCCTTCCTCCTCCCTCTCCATACTACTCTCCCCTCTCTCTTTTTCTCTCTCTCTTTCCTTCTCTTCCTCCTCTCTTCTCTCCACCCTCTCGCTCCCACTCTCTCTCCTTTCCTCTCTCATCATCTCCCCCTCCTTCTCTCGCTCTCCTTCTCCCTCTCCGTACTCCTCTCTCCTCCTCTCCTCTCGTCTCCCCCACACCATCACAGCTACATGCAGATTCCCAGACTGCTATTTTCTCTCCTTTTCGGGCATGGCCTCCTGCATTCATCATCTTGAAAACTAGTTTGAAAAGACTAAGAGGGATAAAGGGAGAGTAGGTACAGTGTAACGTACGAGCCAACCGAGGCAACCCGTCACGGCGGTGGAGTGATGGCGGAGATAACGTCCGAGTGCTGATATGTAAACACAAGAATGAATTAAGGTTAATAGCTGTTCAAAGAGGGTTTTTTTTTCTTCTACAGTTTTAAATTTATCATCACCAAAGAGAGATGTTTTTTTCTTTTTTTACGGGATACACAAGAATTTTGTTATTCCAGAGTGTGGTGTTTCCCAAACTTTGTAATGGGAACACTTACTGGACTTTTATTAGTATGTTTTATACAGATTTATGCATCTCAAGTCGGTCAAATGTTATCGTGCAATCAGATCTTTTTTTTTTTTTTTTTTTAAGTGAAACATGTGAAACGTAGGAGCTCATTCGTCACTTATGATTTACAAATAAAATCAAATTGATGTCACCTGAGATTGACCGAGTTTAGTGCTTCGCTCGTTGATTCTGCAGAAATCCGTGTTTTTCAGCCCCCTATGATATTTTTTCCCATTAATATTATTTTTTTTCTAAAGATGGACCATGCATGTCCCCGATTGGCTAATCCACCTGTCAATCACACCCATTTGAAAACCAAATGTGACCAGACTCACATCTTCGTTAAGTATTGAAGAAGTGTGTATTCTGGATCCCAGGCAATTACTGGACAATGTACGGGACACATTTATGTCTTGGTTTTCATTTATTTCAGTATTAACATATATTTTAGGCTATTTTTTATATAACTTGAATGTAAACTTGCACTAAGTAATATTTCTAGTGAAGGGTCCGCCACTTTTTCTCAATAGAGATTTCATTGTTCCCAAAAGTTCCAAAGTATGGCATCAAGCTAATCTATCTTGGATTTAACAATTTAAAGAAGTTTTTTTTAGAGCTAGAAAGATGCCGTAAAGAAGACCTTTTGTGCTTGTGTCTGTCATATAATTATAATCCCTGACACCTGTGGATCATTATGTTATAATCTGCACTTTTTAAATCTTAATATTCATCGAAAACGACATAATAAAAGAAACAAGTCCACTACCTTCCGTCTGCATTTATGACGACGCCAGCTCCCAGTGCCCAATGGGAGCTGGCGTCATAAATGCCGTCGTAACAAAGAGCAGTGAAGTTGTCGGCATTTCCGATCACGCTAACGAGTAGTCAATTGTACGAACGAACGAACCCAGGTTTATCATCGATTAGGAAAATAAAATTGAAGAACAAAGTAAGTACAGAGGAGCGGGCTTATACCAGTGGCAGTGAAAAGGGGGATTGATCAGCAATATGGCGTCTTGAAAATAAGCGATTAAAGATTGCTCAAACATGCACAAATCACTCCAGATACAACTTCGAGAGGGTAAATGAGAAGGAAACAACTATAACATGGTTAAAACCTCTAAAAAAAAGTTGATTTTGCATAATAGGTCTGCTTTAAAAACATGCATTCTTACTCGTAGATCCACCAATTTACACCTTCCCCATGGAGAAAAGCAGGTAGCGGACCTTATACGGGAAAAGTTAAGCAATGCGCCTTTAAATCATACTCAAAACTTTAGCATTTCCCCGTAGTATTTATTTCTACATGACCCTATGTCCTGCCTGCACTGTTTTCCAAACCGAACTCAGAGTTGCATCATATCTCCAAGTGTCACAACATTACATGGACTGCCCCACCTGCTCTATTCTACACCCATTCCTTTTCTTTTTTTTCTCCTTTTTTTTTTCTTTTTAGACACATTTAGTCTCGACCTCTCCACGTGACTCGCAAACAACACACCATCTCTCCTCCTCTCCTCTTCTCTCGCCGCTTTACGCACTGCGAGCCACCGATATTTATTATTACGAATATCATTTGTATTAATCACCAGAATAAATGACTGCTTTGGCTATCTGAATGCCTCATTTAGAGAAACTTGGCTCCCATGTCACAGTTATAAATTACTGGCAGGCCACGATTTCACCTGAGGCTCTGTTTTCCCTCTATTTGTGTCTCCCATGCAGCGTGTACGCATAGATTTAAACCATATCAACTTGTCTCTTGGTGTCCTTTTGATGGACAGTGAAGGAGGTATAAGATTGAAGATGGTGATGTAATGGTTGGAGATGCCTGGTCAAAAAAAAAAAAAGTCGTCACCTGGATTTAACTAAGCAAATAGGTTGGGGTTGCTGCAGTTGGTCAGATCTAGGTTCAGCAACAGTCTGTGCTCAAAGAATGACGTCAGCTGACTACCTGAATATACTGAATGACCAGGGTTATTCCATCAATGGATTTTTTTTTCTTCCTCGATGGCGCGGACATATTCCAAGATGACAATGCCAGGATTCATCGGGCTCAAATTGTGAAAGAGTGGAGGGAGCATGAGACGTCATTTTCACACATGGATTGTCCACTACAGAGTCCAGACCTTAACCCCATTGAGAATCTTTGGGATGTGCTGGAGAAGCTTTGCGCAGCGTCAGACTCGACCATCATCAATGCAAGATCTTGGTGAAAAATTAATGCAACACTTGATGAAACTGGATGAAATTTTGTAACATTGCAGAAGCTTATCGAAACAATGCCACAGTGAATGCGTGCCGTAATCAAAGCTAAAGGTGGTCCAACGAAATTTTAGAATGTGTGACCTTTTTTTTTTTTTGGTGGCAACTTTTTTTTGACCAGGCAGTGTATGATGGAATAAACAAAATAGTGTTGAACCAAAACAAAATTAAGTGGATTTGAGTTAAGACAATGGTAAAATAGTAACACACACACATTCATACACCAGTGTACGCAGACAGTATGAGTAAGGTGAGTTAAGTGTCTTGCCCAAGGACACAACAACAGTGGATCTGAACGCTCTCTCAAAAATGTCGATGTCGAGAGCGGGCTTCGAACCGCCAACCTTCGGATCAGTGGACAAACTGAGCTACTGTCGAGTGTGATGCAAAATGTTATATATGGTGAGAAGGTTTAAGTTAAGAAGGACTGGTTGTATCTTAGATTAAATTAATTACATCCGTCAATGTAAAATGTCACTCAAATGAACAGTAATTAATGGCCATTCACACACACACATTCATATACCAGTGTTAAGTGTCTTGCCCAAGGACACAACGGCAGAATTCATCTGTGGGAGCTGGAATTACAATGCATTAACCAACCTGTGAGTAATACAGAACAAATATGAAATAGAAATGACAATAGCTACATTTTAATTTAATGTTGCTCTGTTGGCAGGTACAATAAAAGACTATATAATACTATAGTAATAAAGTATAGAGTAAATGACATCATGCATGAAGATATTATATGGAGCAACCACTGACAAAACACACACACACATATATAACATAACATACTTTGACTCAGACAAACTTTATTGATCCACAAGGGAAATTACTTTGACACAATGGCTAATAAATAATATAAGAACAGTTCTTGATAACAACCAGGATAGACGGGTAGCGCTCAGGGTTTATCCACCGATCTGAAGGTTCGCGGTTCGAATCCAGCTCTCGACCTAAACATCATTGGCAGAGCGGTTCGATCCACTTACCCGCAGTGTGGCGGTGTGATTCCCTGCAGTTCCCACATATGAAAACTGTGGTTGCGTCCTTGGGCAAGACACTTGACCCACCTCGTCCCCGGTGTCTGCATTCACTGGTGTATGAATGTGTGTGTGAATGGGTGAGTGGTTCCTTGATGTAAAGCGCTTTGAGTGCCTTAAAGATGGAAAAGTGGTATATAAAAATGTGATTATTTACCATATACGGAAAAATAAAACTTTAAAAATTAAAGTAGCGAAAAATACTTACATTTATACATATAACTCATAGATCATATACAAAAGTGTACTGTACTGTTCAAATTCGAAAACACAATATATTCTGACTTTCCTTTGCTAAAATGTCCCCTTTTCCTAATTTTGAGGTAACAAACGTCTCCTGGCATCATTAATTTGGACACAACATTCATCAAGTTTATAGATGAAAGAAAGTTGACTTGTTTAAATCAGGGGTGTCAAACACATTTTCACCGAGGGCCACATCCGCAAAATGGCTGCTCTCAAAGGGCCAGATGTAAAATAAATTAAACAAGTAAACTTCTTTTTAAACTTGTTACTTAACTGTTTCTGTTTTTATTACTTATTCAAGGTACAAATATTGCATATGCATTTGCCGAGATGTGGCTGTGTAACTGTGTATCTGCTGATAAAATGACATTTTAAGACCATCATACCTTTTTAATTTACCCTGTCGAGGGCCACATAAAATAATGTAGAGGGCCACATTTGGCCCGCGGGCCTTGAGTTTGACACATGTGGTTTAAATTAAAAAATAATAAATAAAAAGACTAAATTTTGTTCTTTTTCAGTGCCATACCAATTACATTAGAATAAAATCTTCAGTCAATCTAAAAATAATCCCAATTTTATCTACCCTAACCCTTAAAATCGTCACCTTCAATCAAGTCATTTTTTTACCAGCATCAAAAAGTGTAATCTCTGTCTTTTCTTTGACCACACATGCACAATCTGTTAATATGCACAGATTTCACATACAGGGCTGTGTTCTACCCCCCAAACCCTTCACGCTCCTCACTTTGATTAAATTATTCAGAGGTACAAACTACAATTATGCTTTATTAAAAATTATTAAAAATTCTCGCTGGCCTCCGCAGATGTGAAAGAATGTATTGCCTGCTTGTTTTTCTCATTTACATCATTGATTCTGGTGCCGTTTGAAAGGCAATGGTGCTTCATGTAAGTGCCCCTCCACTCGCCCCCTTTTCACGCTTTGATGGGGATTTTAAACTGAAAAAGCTGCTTTAAATGTTGTTTTCCTTCACTAGACATGCTGGTATTTGATTTTATTTACATGTGTTTATCACTTATACCAGTCAGGACGATGCCGCAATAAGTGATCTTTATTTATTATAATTGAAGCGGTAAAAAAGACGTTTTCGAAAAGCTCATTATGCGTAGAAAAAAAAATCAAAAGAGAAAGTTGCCGGCAATTTTTTGAGCACTAAAACAAGAATCGTAGCTCTTATCTGCAATTTTGCTTAAATATGGCATTTCCATACATTAAATATACATGCAGAATCTACACTTCAAAGTTAGGCCCATTACGTGGACCATTAGTTGTGCTGTAAACGCAGATCCCGTTTGGTCAGGTTATGAATGATTTAACAGTGAGGTAGTGTAAACTAGATTAAACTCCCTATCAAAGCAGATATGTCCGCTGTGTTTTGAGGAGAACAGTTGAGGAGAATGTAAGTTTTGTCATATACAATGCCTCATTCTGGCTTTGTACATCTTTCGTGCTTTAGCTTTCACTCTGGCCGGTAAATGTGAACTTTTTCTATACAAAGAAATTAGTCTGGAACTTGTCTTATCATAACCCTTAAGTTTTGAACACAATCAATCAAAAATACATGAATGAATGGTTGGATTGATAAAGCCCTGGAGGAGGTGTTCCGGGCATATCCCACTGGAAGGAGGAGACCCAAGACATGCTGGAGGGAGTATATCTCTGGGCTGGCCTGGGGGAACGCCTTGGGGTCCCACCGGAGGAGCTGGAGGACATGTCTGGGGTGTGGGAAGTCTGGGAGTCCCGGCTTAGACTGCTGCCCCTGCAACCCGGTTCTGGAAACACGGAAAAAATGGATGGATGGATTTATAAAGCGCTTTTCAAGACGCCCAAATCGCTTTACAGTGCATTATTTATACACTTCACACTCTGTGGCGGTAATCAGAATCAGACGACTTTTATTGCCATTGTAAGTGAACGCAGCTCACAAACTAGGAACTTTCTGTGGTGATAAAGTGCAACATAAAAACACAAATAAGTACAAATAAGGGCTTGCATGAAGTTAAAAAACATATGCTTAAAAATAAAATAAAATACTTAGAGGTAGAAACAACAACAATATAATAACATCAGAACAACAGCGCAAACATGGCTTAAGGTGACCGCTATTGTAAAGTGTCCAGTGTAAAGTGTAAGCTGCTATTGTAGCCACAGCTGCCCTGAGACTAACTGACAAATGTGAGGCAGCCAATCTGTGCCAATGGCCCTTCTGTCCACCACCAACGCACTCACGGACTCACGACTTTCATACTTGACAAAGTGTCTTGTCTAAAATCACAGCTACAGTTTTTGCCAGTATCGCCCCACTGTGGCAATATTCCCAGTGGTCTCCCATTCAAGTATACTTGAATGTATGTATGTATGTATTATGTATTAATGTAGTACAGGTACTAACTCAACTTATGATGATTATTTTTCTTTAATTTGTTTGTATTGTTAATAGGGGTGTGCTATAATATCGATACACCGATATGTATCGATATTATTAAAATCTATACGGTATCGATTCTTTGTTTCCTAGTATCAATATCGATATTCCCCCCAGAAGTTACTCTTTACGGGTGAAGAGAAGCGAGAAGCAAGAGAAACGAAAATGTCAGAAAAAATGTTTCAACCGCCTTCCTCCCTCTAGTTAGAAACATGCATTAATCAAAAAGTACTTAATTGTGTTTTTTAATCTTCAATAAATGGAAGATAAATTCACCATTTAATGTTTTTTGTTTTTTTTTGTTTGTTTTTTTTTTTGTGAAAATTGGGTTGACCATTTAAGTAAGGTTGAAGGCCTTTATTTTTTTCTGTATCGTATCGATTTGAAATATATCGTATCGAATCGTATCGTTTCGAAATAGCACTGTATCGAGATACGTATCGTGGACTGTGTATCGAGGTACGTATCGTATTGGCAGCTTCTTGGTGATACCCAGCCCTAATTGTTAATGTCTTTTATTCTGTAAAGCACTTTGAATAACCTTGTGTACGAATTGTGCTATATGAATAAACTTGCCTTGACTTCTCTACCCGGGTGTGGCCTTGCTTAGCTTCTGACATCTGACGAGATCAGGCTTCGACACTTACATGGGCTTGTTGTTTGTTTGTTTAGACTAAATTAAAGCATGTGTGAGTATAAAGTATAAAAAGTAGTTTTGAATTAGCTGTCTGACACCCTCTACTGATAACAGTTGGTAGTGAACGAAACTGAAAATGTAACTATAAGTTACATAAAGTTGTTATAATGTTATTTCATCAAAAACATACCTGGAGTTGTGTTTTGTTTCATTCACACATGTTTGAGTAATCCTTTAGTCATTTAGTACATGTACATCTCCAAAGTTCAAATGCTCTGCTCCACCTCATGAAGCTGATGGGCTGAAATGGTCCAAATGATTCTAGTGAAGGTGTGTGGACTTTAAAAACAGACTGGTGCACTTCCTGTATTACCAGATGACATCACAAGGTGGAGCAGAGTGTTTTCTGTCTGAGAGAAGAACACAGAGCACATAAATATGCAGGTTTGTGTGTTAAATGTGTGACTTGAACAAAACACAACTCTGGGTCTGTTTGTGAGGAGGAAACAACAGATATGAAAATAGAGTAAAATGGGCCCTTTAAATGTAAGGCGTTTTTTTTAATAGGATAGAAATGTCTAATATGATATTGTAGAATATATGGGATAATGCGGTACTGGAAACAGCTAGGTTGTAGATCACCCAGAAAAGTTACATAATACACCTTTAAAATTTTTTTTTTTTTTTTTTTTTTTTTTTTTTGAGTGACAATGTAACTATAAGAGAACTAATAACTATAACTATCTACTTTTATCTCATAAGGTAACAGTGCCTCAGACCTTGATTTTTGACTACACTTTGCAATCGTCCACATATATACTTCTTAAGATTTGCAAGTCACATAGTTTTTTTACTTTTTTTTTTTTACGCTGGTAACATTTGCACAGTTTACAGTGCAAACTACATTTCAAAACAGCAACATCCTCAATATTTTGTGAAAAGCTGATAACCGACAGTAGATAAAAGAATGGCTGAAGTGACAGAACAACTTGGTGCGGCGGGGACATCCACGCTCTCCCCTCTTCTTCTCCTCCTCTCTCATTGAATCCTGAGCAATGACTGGCTACTTTAGCAATTAAAATCCAGGGCAAAGACACAGCAGCTCGCTTTGGCCCACAGACTGGCCCATTCATCATCCCAACTGCCATAAAATAGCACTAGATGGATTCTTTGATTTTAGCTTTGGAAGAACATAAATCAAAATCTAAACCACGGCCTGTCACGAGCATCACCAGAATTATCCATTTGAGAGAGAGGAGAGCTGGAGGAAGAGGAGGAGGAGGAGGGGAAGAGGAGGAGGAGAGGGGTAAAAGATCGCGGTTCATTGTTTCTTTGCTCAGACAAACCCTCACACCCACCCACGGGCCCCTCGGTGACACCCAGGGTAATCTATAAGTGTCTCATAATGAGGCTTTTTCTACAGTTCAACAGCGGCATTCATCAAGCATTACAGAGTGGAGGCCTAATCTGCCGCGCTTTGTCATTTTGGGCTTGGGGAGTTTTAATGGGAAAGCCTGGATAAGACAAACACTACTGATACAGGATTATTAACTGGGGTATAGGGAGACATGGAAAGTGATAATAACTCTGTACAAGGAATTTGAGGTTAAAATATCAAGTTTTAAAATGATATTGGCACTTGTATGTAGTATCTGTTGTACTCCTCTCGACAGATTTTGAATTATATCATCTATCGCTTGAGGTACTGACCATGTAGTAGACTTTTTTTCAATATTTATTCCCAAAATCTATGCAAAATTGAAGTAATATTCTCAAAATTTCGACTATATTGACAAAGGTGCACACATCCGAGAGTCTCCAAGGAGATGCAATTTGTTTGTGGCATTAAACTGATCTGTTTCTCCATTGAGACGAGCAGTTACCGCCATTAGGTCTAGTTACTGGTCAGATCTGTGGATAAACTGGGTTGTACAGTTCATGAAAGGTCTTATATTAAGCAACATGGATTTTTGTGAGCTTTAAGCCATGTTATAATGTTATTTCATCAAAAACATACCTGGAGTTGTGTTTTGTTTCATTCACACATGTTTGAGTAAACCTTTAGTCCTTTAGTCTGTCTACATCTCCAAAGTTCAAATGCGCTGTTCCACCTTATGATGTCGTGAGTTTTCAAGTTAGCAGCTACCGTTTACCTTAAGTTTAGTAGAGAATGGCAATTCCAGGACTGAAATGGTCCAAATAATTCTAGTGAAGGTGTATGGACTATGGAGCACTTCCTGTATTGCCACATGACATCACAAGGTGGAACAGAGTGTTTTTTGGTGTTGGAAATAGCTGGGTTGTGGATCCCCCATCAGAAAAGTTACATAATACACCTTTAACATTTATTTTTTTTTAGTGACAGTGTTTAATGTTGCATAGATTGTATATATAAATGGACATTGCTAACCTGCTAGCCGCTACTACGAAGTGAGCACGGGCACGCTTCCGGCTCCATCAACTCTGGCTCCAATTCATTTTTCATTGAGAAATGTTCACCCCTCTCTCCGTAACTGCAGTGAGCCTCGTCATTTTGGTTTTACAATGTTCGTATTAACCCACTTTACATGATCCTGGTATTTTGTATTTCTCCATTGTGTCCGGAAATCAAGTTAAGAACAATAATAACAGATCAATCAGGAGCCTTCTTTCCCTGAGGTTGCTCCCGCTAGCGTTAGTAACAGGTTGGACAGACAGCGTTGCTAAGCGCCCACTCCCTACTAAACGAGTGGTGCGGGCGGGAAGCGGCTTTACCTTCAACATCCTGGCTCTGGATTGGCTCTCTTGTTGCTATGATACTTGAGGTCCGAACTTCGCTCCAAATTCGCCCCCTCGATGAGCTTCATTTGACTGAAGCTGAACGCTATGGATGACATCACACTCACTTAGTCCACTTCTTTATACAGTCTATGGTTTAATGTCAATTTCTTTTAAATACTGAGAGAAAAAAAAAACTAACAAAACAGATTTATGCTGTATAAAAGGTTATGAAAACGTCCATAAGTAAAAAAGCCAATGACTGAAAATGTCCAGCCCCATCAGAGAAGAGCAAACATCTCACATGAAACGTATTGCATCATCGTTATGGCTCACACTCCTGAGAGGATCTGAAGTGTTGCTGATCTGAAGCTCCTGGAACTGGACCAAAATAGAACACAATCCTTTTGGGAATGTAGGTCGCTCCATCAACTGTAACAGTGAAACAAACAAGGAGACAGAGGGCTAGTGATGAAGTCAGCTATTCACCTAATGCAATGTGACCGTGATCTGAAGGTTTACTACGTGCAAATACGATAACAAAAGTGGGCTACTGAAATAGTTTTACATAAGTCATATTTGGATCAGTTCTGCTAGGTTTGGTCCAACATTCTATGGCGTTTGTAAGAATTGTCAGCGCGTAATTAAGACTTTTTTGCCTCATCAAAAACACATATGTAAATTGTTAGGGCTGCATTTTTATATAGCGGTTTTCCACCTTCAAGGCACTTCACATCAAGGAATCACTCACCCATTCACACATCAGCGTACATAGACACTGGGGCCGAGGCAGGTTAAGTGTCTTGCCCAAGGACACAACGGCAGCATTCTTCCACTCGACACCACCCGCTCCACTATGCTGCGCTGAGTTATTGGAAGGTCTGTAACCACTCCGTTCCCTTTCATTGATTTTAACATTGATTTTGAGGTAAAATGTTAAAGCTGCTGGCTTTTCTTTTAAATGAGTAAAGTTGTTTGTTTCATATTTTAGAAAAGGGAGCAAAAATAGTTAGCTTAACATTTTGCAAAACCTTTTTTCGATCGAATCACTTGATAGCAGATTGACTAAGCGTTGGCTGAAAAATGTCTCAAAATGCTGTTCTGAAGCTGTGCACAGGGTCAGGAATTGTGCATTTGAATACCAGCGTTCTGCCAAAGAGTTTGTGAGAGCTGGGAACAATTAGATAAATAAGTAGCTACTTAGAAAATCTGGTAGCCCAGCTTTTAAGAACATAAAAAGCTTTTGTTTTGAAATGACAAGGTTGCCTAAGGTTGCAGAGCCTTTTCTTATTTCTTCTTCGATGACACCCGTAGAGTATTGTTATAATTTAGATATTTTTAAATTGCAGATATTTTTTGTTTTTTTTCATTTGTACCATAATGACTAGGCAACACTGCTAAATCCTATGCATATCATCGATTAAGAAAATACAATTGAAGAATGATGTAAGTACACAGCAGTGGGCGTGTGCCGGTGGCGGTTAAAACGGGGACTGATCAGCGATATGGCGTCTTGAAAATAAGCGATTAAAAATTGCTCAAACATGCACAAATCACTCCAAAATACAACATGGTAAAAAGCTCGGAAAAGTCAATTTTGCATAATAAGTCTGTTTTAACCTTGGAGAACCCACGGGGTCAAATTTGGCCGCAGTTAATTGTTGCTACCCAAAATGAAAGAAAAAAAAAGTTAAATTTCAATTTTAAAAAAATTCAAAAAGCCCAGAGTTCCACTTCTGGCCCCTGCATAGAGATATCTAGTGGATGAATACTGAACTAAAATGAGCCAGAGTGGTAGATCTGTTGAGCTGGAAAACTACCCAAACAAATTTGTTTTCTCCGCAAACTAGCGGCTGGTAAAATTGTGGGTTTTTTGTTTTTTTGGGGGGTTTTTTTGTTAATATTTTTAGTAATAGCTTGCGGAATGTCTAGAACGTTTTATTTTCTTTTTGGATAAATTAGTGAGCCCAGTGGGTCAAATTTGGCCCTGAAAAAGATTGAAAAAGTGGATATTTGAGTGTTCAGTGAACTTATAGCAGTGATTTAATGCAATGTTCATAAAAAGAAGAAGAAAAGGGTTCTTGGGTTCTTCAGGGTTAAAAAGCATCATGTTCTCAAAAAAACATAGAGCAGTTTGATAATTTTGAATCTACCAAAATGTGCACGTGTGACATCTTCTACTGTTTTTTTTACTGGTTAACATTTGTCAGTAAGTAAGTTTGTTTATGTTGCACTCTTTCAGGATTTAAATTTACATGGAAAAACTGTAGAATTTTCGTAAAAAAACTTAAAGTCCCGCATTTGACATCCTATTCTCCATGCCTTGGCCCCTTACACAGCATGTCCTCTGCAGTCCAACCCCATATTTCTCTGTCTGCCCTCTCTCCCTGACACAGTAATGTATGTTTGCAGATCAGCCAATACCCCTCTGTATGAGCAAATGCCGATTCTTTAATATCCAATCCTAAAGTGTTTGCTATTGATACAGTTTATCAAAGTCCAAAGATCTATGCTCTTCCATCAGTTTAGGGGCCTGCCAATTCTTGCCTTGCCTGCCGGGCCCGGGATAATCTTACCCGGGATTCCTTTGATTTGTGGTCCTCATTTGTATGTCTGTCTGAGAGAAAATGGAGGACAGCTGTCAATGGGGAAGCATTTGTCTTTGTCACCTCCTTCCCCTCCTCCATCCTGCTCCCTCGCTCCCTCTCTCCTCCTCTCCTAGGGTCCCTATATTTCCATGTCACCGTACACTCCAGCAGGCATCTAAAACACGGATAATTCCACTGTCTCGGCCACTTAGGAATCGATTCAATCAAAAATAAAGCAAACACGTAAAAATGACGGTTTTAATTCGCCCCCCGCAACGCAGTGGGGACTTTCAATTATAGGGCTGGGGAAGGCGCGTTTTCATGCAGGCGACAATTAAAGTCTTATTTAATGTTTAGGGCATATTACTTTGGTTTATTACAGATCTCATAACAAAGTGAGCAGCCGTCAGGTGCAGCCGGAGCGCTCCTGTCCGCTTGTTGTGCGTTTTATTGCGAAAGCTCATCAATGCGAGAGACTATGAAATGGATAGCAGTGGGTGAACTTAGAGTGTAAGGATACAAAGTGGCTATAGTGACTCATTATAATTTTACACTATCAGTTAAAAGTTTGGACACATCTCATTCAGTGTTTCGTTTTAGTTTTTTTTTTTCTTTATGTTTGCTACTTTCCATATACTGGAGACATACTGAAGACATCAAGTGTATGAAAGATATGTGGAATTATGTAGCAAACAAAAAAAAAACTATAACCTATACATACTATATATTATATATATATATATATATATATATATATATATATATATATATATATATATAAAATTGTTTGGGGGTTTTTTTTCACTTATGTTTAGTTACATTTACTATCGTGTATCGTCTGTCGTCGCCCTTCATTATCCTGTGGTGATCCAAGAAGTAAGTCCATGTTTTTTAGTTTTTTAAATGGAACAAAATAATAAATCAACTTTCTCCTTTTTTGGAAAATTATGTGTGAACTAGGTGGACACTTTATAAAACCGGTCACCTTACTAAGCCATTTTTGTACTGTTGTTCTGATGTTGCTGTTGTATATATTTCCCTCTAAGTATTTTATTTTACTTTATTTTTTACTTTATGCATGCCCTTATTTATATTTATTCAGTGCTTTTATGTTGCACTTTATCACCAAAGTAAGTTCCTAGTTTGTGAGCTGTGTTCACTGACAATAGCAATAAAAGTAAAAGTAAAAGTCTTCTGATTCTGCTATTTGCAACTTTCTCTGTATGTGCTGGGGTCCACTGCTTTTTTCAATACTATGTGACATCACATAGGGCTACCCTGATTTAAGCCAGGTGTTTCTGATAACAAACATCTGGCTACAGGGGCGGAGCAAGAAATGTGGATACCAATACACTGTTCTTATACCCCCAGACCCCATCCCCTCACTCTCGCCTATAGTCCCCCAGGTACATCCCAGTTTAGCAGCTGGAATGTGGTTGTGTTTGGAGTTTAGATGCTTAGTCCCACTTTAAAATCCATACATCTTCAGCAGACTCATTCTGATCTGTCCACTGTTTAATTGTCTTAAATACTCAGCAAATCTTGTTGATCTTAATGAAGTTTTACATGTAACATTAGTATTGCAAAAAACAGCAGATTCATGTCAATGTTTACCGTCTAATTAATCATATGAAATGCATTATTATTTTAAATTTTAAGCATAAAAATCAAAGCTATGTTGTCCGACTAGTTTTCCCACAGAACCATTGACCTCTACTCTGGCAACATACAGTAAATGGTGCATTCAAATCTGCAGGTGAGATGACAAAATTCCCCAAAATATTTCAAAATATGTGACAAAATATCCTACGAAAGGATGCTGCTGAAGTTTTTATCAGTCAATAGTATTTATTACTTACTTAATAATAACTACACACTAATTAACTTTAATAAACCATGAACAAAGACATAATTTGTTTTGAACTAATAGTTTATTAAAGAACCCATGTTACGCTATTTTCTGATCTGTTATAATGTTGTTTCCTCATCAGAAAACATACCCAGAGTGTGTTTTTTGTTTCATTCACACACGTTTAACACACAGAAACCCTGCACATTTAGGCTGAGTTCTTCTCTCAAACGGAAAACACTCTGCTCCACCTTGTGATGTCATGTGGTAATGCAGGAAGCGCTCCGCTGTGTTTTTAAATTCCACACACCACTAGAATCATTTGGATCATTTCAGCCCAGGAATTGCTCATCTTTACTAAACAAAAGTTAAAAAGTAGCTGTAAACTTCAAAAACCACCACTTCATGACATCACAAGGTGGAACTGAGCATTTTGAGCTTTGGAGATGTAGACAGACTATAATGTGGGGTTACTCAAACATGTCTGAATGAAACAAACTTAACTCTTGTACTTATTTGGTCCTAGTTTAGTCCTGATGTAGACATTGGTTTGGTCCTGTTCTAGCCTGGTCTAATCCAGATTTAGCCCCACTTTAGTCCTAATTTTGGCGTTGAATATGTGCCAGTATAAACACTCCCTTAACCTTTCCTTTAAACTAGTGTCTTAAGAGAACGTGATTGGTGTTTTATTTGGAGGTACAGGGGAGAGAACTATGTCCGTAGCAGCCCGGCTCAGACTGGCTCTGGCTGGCTCGCACCGCTCACTTCATTGGCCCCATGAAATACAGTGTTCATTAGGCCATTGATCAACTAGTCTCATCCTGTCACAAGATTACAGCTGGCCAGCGCACCAACCTACCTACACACAAAAACACACACACACACACTCCACACACACAGTTACCCAGGGTGCACCTCTGCCGTGAGACGCAGGCCTGGTAAGTGGGGGTCAGGGGTGGCTTGTAGTAATCCATCTAACCAGCGTGACAGCGGCAGCTAATAAATCACTTATTCATCGTTTAATCCATCGTGTGTCGCCACCAAAAGTCCCGGAAAACAATGCCTTTTACAACAAAAAGAATTAAATAAATAAATAGATACAAAAAAATACCCCCCTTTGCCCGAGTCTTGTGCTGTGTCGTACGGATAGGTGCACAAGCGCCCAGGGCCTGCATAGACCATTAGAGAAAAAGGGCATGCAGTTGAGTGCCCAAGTAGCTTTTGTAACCTTTATAACGTGTCTTTCTCTTGGCAAGAATTTCCAAAATTAACCAGTATTCAATCAGAGACGTCTTTGAAATGTGAATTTGAGGTGAAAATTACACTGGAAGAATTCAATGATATAGTTTTAGTGATAGTTTAGAGGATATTTCTTGGTTTGGTTGAAATATTGAGGGGCACCCAAGTGACTTAATAGTGTGATTGCTACATTTCTACTGACTGTATCTTTTTTTTTTTTCATGTAATTAAGTAAAGTGTGTTTTTATAGAAGAGATATACTGAAAAGCAGCTGTTCAGGTTAAATTAAGACCACTGTCTGTTGTCTGCATCTGATTATAAAGTATTTTATTGTCCTCTTCTTTCCACTCCTTTTTGAGCTAAAAAAAAAAAAAAAAAAAAAAAAAAAAAAGTGGAGTGTAGTGGATACATGTATACTGATTTATTGTGTTCATTAATCTGCTCAAATAAATAAAAATAAATTAATGAAAATGAAACAAGAAGCAATACCGTAATCGTAATAATAATAATAATAATTAAAACTGCAAGCAGTGATAAAGGCCCTCGCCACCCCTTGCGACCGCGGGGTTCACGCCACCGCGGAGTTCGCGCCACCGCGGAGTTCGCGCCTCTCGTTCCCGCCTCTCGTTCCCGCTTACATCGCCCCTCCCACCAAAAACAGCGACTGAGTAATACTACTCCTTCATTCCAATGAGAGCATTTATGACATTTTCATGTCTGCACGGTTGGAAATAGAGGTATGTCTTCATTTGGCTTTTTTTGTCAGTATGATGAGTGGAATATGTGTACCAAAATTTCAGTGATTTATGACAAAGTACATTTTTTCATCCCAGTTAACCAAAACCCATGTATTTCAATGAGAAATGTCGGTCGTAACCATGGCAACACACTTTCAAATAGAGGTATATTCTCTTTGGCTTTTTGTTCAGTATGGAGATAGGGATGTCCATGCCATATTTCAAATGTTTTTGAGAAAGTAAAATTTTTTAGGTCCCATTCAAATTTCCAGGGGGCGCTGTGGAGCAATGGATTGTCTCATCTATGTAAACTGTATATCATTACATTCAGATAAACATTGTGACCAAAATGTATATTAATGCCGGTTAACAAGACACTGCATGTTCGTGTTAGGTGCAATTTAATACTTGAAAAAAAACGCAGTTTTTCTTTGCATGTTGGCCACACCTACATTTTATGATGTAGAAAAATTCAAGTGAGTCGACTTTAATCCCACACGGGTCTAGTTCATTTTGTCCACTTTTCAAGTTTGTTGAATGAAAATCCATGGCGTAAAAAATTCAAACGTGACAGTTAAACTTTCAAAAAAATTGTGTTCCGTCCACAATGGCCGACTTCCTGTCGGGTTTAGGGTGGGGTCATAATTAATTTTTACTTGTCTTGACATGTTCTATGGTTCTACCAAAATTTAATTTGTCTACGATGAAAAAGGTCTGTCATTGACGTAATGTATTTTGAACTTTGAGGTGGCGCTATTGAGTCATTTTGATACGTACATTTTTTTGCTATAAAAATAATGAATTTTCACAACAACTTGAATTTTGGGTCATAGTTGGATTAGTGCAGAGCATCTATTTAGTCGACAACAAAGTCCAGTACTCTGAACCCCATTTCATTTCAATGGCACATTTATGACGTTACGACGGTAACATGGTTGGAAATAGAGGTATGTTCTCATTGGCTTTTTTGTTCAGTATGTCAAGGCAGATGTGCTTGCCAAATTTCAAATGTTATGACAAAGTAATATTTTTCAGTCCCATTCAAAGTTCAAGGGGCGCTGTGGAGCATTGTAATATCTGATTCATGTAAATTGTATATCTGTGCGTTCAGGTCAACATTTTGAACAAACGTATATTAATGCCGGGAAAAAGGATCCTGCATGTCTGAGTTACACGCTTTTAAAAGTTCAAAAAATTGCTTTTTTCTTGCAGGATGGCCACGCCCATATTTTATGACATAAAAAAAATCCAAATGAGTCGTCTTTAAACCTACATGGGTCTAGTTCATTTTGACCAATTTCCAAGTTTGTTGAATGAAAATCCATGGCGTAAAAATCCAAACGTGAACGTTAAAATTTCAAAAAAATGGGGTTCCGCCCACAATGGACGACTTCCTGTAGGGTTTAGGGTGGGGTCATAATATAATTTTTTTACTTGTCTTGACATGTTCTATGGTTGTACCAAATTTCATTTGTCTACATGAAAAAGGTCTGTCATTGCCGTAATGTATTTTGAAATCTGAGGTGGCGCTACTGAGTCATTTTGTAACATTAATTTTTTTTATACATCAAAATACCAACTTTGTCACGAACCTTGAATTTTGGGTCATAGTTGGATTAGTGCAGAGCATCTATTTAGTCGACAACAAAGTCCAGTACTCTGAACCCCATTCATTTCAATGACACATTTATGACGTTACAACGGGAACATAGTTGAAAATTGAGGTATGTTCTCATTGGCTTTTTTGTTCAGTGTGATGAGTGGAATACATGTACCAAATTTGAATGGTCTATGACAAAGTAAATTTTTTTCATCCCATTTAACCAAAACCAATGTATTTCAATGAGAGGTTTCGGTGGTTGCCATGGCAACACTATTGCAAATAGAGTTATGTTCTCATTGGCTTTTTTGTTCAGTATGGGGATAGAAATGTCCATGCCAAATTTTCAAATTTTTTTGACAAAGTAATTTTTTGGGTCCCATTCAAAAGTTCAGGGGGCGCTGTGGAGCGATTTAATGTCTAAAAAATTTTAACTGTTGTCTATGCACTCAGATCAAGATTTTGAACAAAATGTATATTATGCCGGGAAATAGGACGCTGCATGTTTGAGTTACGTACAATTTAATACTTGAAAAAATGGATTTTTTTTTTTTGCAGGCTGGCCACGCCCACATTTTGATGTTGTAGAAAAATCCAAGATAGTCGGCTCTAATCCCACATGGGTCTAGTTTATTTTCACCAATTTGCAATTTTCTTGAATGAAAATCCACAGCATAAAAAATCCAAATGTGAGAGTTAAATTTTCAAAAAAATTGTGTTCCGCCCACAATGGCCGATTCCTGTAGGGTTTAGGGTGGGGTCATAATATAATTTTTACTTGTCTTGACATGTGTTCTATGGTTCTACCAAATTTTCATTTGTCTACGATGAAAAAGGTCTGTCATGCTGTAATGTTTTTTGATTTTTGAGGTGGCGCTACTGGGTCATTTTTGAAATATTAATTTTTTGCACATCAAAATAATTAATTTTTCACCAACCTTGAATTTTTGGGTCCAATACAATTGAGTTTTCGTTATCGTTCAGGGGGTCAAAAATGGCTTCGAAGCGGCCGTAAAATAATAATAATAAGAAAAAGAATAATAATTAAAACTGCAAGCAGTGATAAAGGCCCTCGCCACCCTTGCGACCGCGGGGTTCACGCGACCGCGGAGTTCGCGCTTCTCGTTCCCGCTTACATCGCCCCTCCTCCCAAAAACAGCGACTGAGTAATAATACTCCATTCATTCCAAGAAAGAATTTTGACCTTTTCACACCTGCACGGTTGGAAATAGAGGTATGTCTTCATTGGCTTTTTTGTTCAGTTGTGATGAGTGGAATATGTGTACCAAAATTAAATGGTCTATGACAAAGTAAATATTTTTTCTTCCCATTTAACCAAAACCCATGTATTTCAATGAGAAATGTCGGTTGTGCCATGGCAACACACTTGGAAATAGAGGTATGTTCCCATTGGATTTTTTGTCAGTATGGTGATAGGGATGTCCATGCCAAATTTCAAATGTTTTGAAAAAGTAAAATTTTTTTGGGTCCAATTCAAATTTTCAAGGGGGCGCTGTGGAGCAATATGATGTCTAAAAATTTTAAATTGTATGTCTATGCATTCAGATCAAGATTTTTGACAAATCGTATATTAATGCCGGGAAATAGGACACTGCATGTTTGAGTTACGTACGATTTAATTACTTCAAAAAATGGCTATTTTTTTCTTACAAGGCTGGCCACACCCCACATTTTATGACTTAGAAAAATCCAAGTGAGTCGTCTTTAATCCCACATGGGTCTAGTTCATTTTGACCAATTTGCAAGTTTGTTGAATGAAAAATCCCATGGCGTAAAAAATCCAAACGTGAGAGTTAAAATTTCAAAAAAAATGGGGTTTCAATTGCCGACTTTCGGCCCACAATGGGCCGACTTCCTGTAGGGTTTAGGGTGTGGGTCATAATATAATTTTTTCAGCTTGTCTTGACATGTTTCTATGGTTCTACCACCAATTCATTTGTCTACGATGAAAAAGGTCTTCATTGATATGCGTAATGTGTATTTTGAACTTTGAGGTGGCGCTACTGAGTCATTTTGAAACATCATTTTTTTTGCACATCAAATTACACCACATTTTTCACCAACCTTGAATTTTGGGTCATAGTTGGATTAGTGCAGAGCATCTATTTAGTCCGACAACAAAGTCCAGTACTCTGAACCCCATTCATTTCAATGACACATTTCTGACCATTTCCCACGGTTACCACGGTACATAGTTACCAAATAGAGGGTATGTTCTCATTGGCTTTTTTGTTCAGTATGTCAAGCCACATGTCCATGCCAAAATTTCAAATGTTTATGACAAAGTAATTTTTTTTGGTCCCATTCAAAAGTTCAAGGGGGCGCTGTGGGAGCAATGTAATGTCTATCTAACTTATTGGTAAATTGTATATCTATGCATGTTCCAGCGCGTATCAAGATTTTGAACAAAATGTATATTAATGCCGGAAAAATAGGACTGCATGCCTGTCTGAGTTACGCGCGATTTAATACTTACAAAAAAAGGCTTTTTTTTTGGCAGCAGGCTGGCCACACCCACATTTAATGACGTAGGAAAATCCAAGTGAGTCGACGGAATCCCACATGGGTCTAGTTATTTGACCAATTTTCCAAGTTTGTAGAATGAAAATCCATGGGCGTAAAAATCCAAACGTGAAGAGTTAAAATTTCAAAAAAAAAGTGGGGTTCCGCCCACAATGGCCGACTTGCCTGTAGGGTTTAGGTGGGGTCATAATATATTTTTTTACTTGTCTTGACATGTTCTATGGTTTGTACCCAATTTCATTTGTCTACGATGAAAAAGGTCTGTCATTGCCGTAATGTATTTTGATTTTTGAGGTGGGTGGCGCTATTGAGTCATTTTGATATGTGGAATTTTTTTTTTACCATTAAAATAATTTATTTTTTCACCAACCTTGAATTTTGGGTCCAATACAAATTGACGTTTTTTTTACGTTCAGGGGGGGTCAAAAATGGCAATTGGAAACCAAAATAAGAAATAAGAATATAGAATAATAATAATAAAAACTGCAAGCAGTGATAAAGGGCCTCTCGCCACCCTTGCGACCGCGGGGGTACACGCCACCGCGGAGTTCGCAGGCCTCTCGTTCCAGCTTACATCGCCCCCCCTCCCACCAAAACTCAGCGCGACTGAGTAATACCTACTCCATTCATTCCAATGAGAGCATTTTTATGACATTTTCACGGCTGCACATGTTGTCGAAATACCCCCCCATGGTATGTCTTCATTGGACTTTTTTGTTCAGTATGATGAGGTGGAATATGTTTACAAATTTCAATGGTCTATGACAAAGTAATTTTTTTTTATCCCAGTTAACACAAAACCATGTATTTCAATGAGAAATATCGGTCGTTGCCATGGCAACACACTTGCAAATAGAGGTATGTTCTCATTGGCTTTTTTGTTTCAGTATGGGATAGGGATGTTCCATGCCAAATTTCAAATGTTTTTGTAAAAAGTAAAATTTTTTGGGTCCGAATTCAAAATTTCAATATGGGCGCTGTGGAGCAATGGATTGTCTCATCTATTGTCATTAAACTGATAACATCAATCATGCGACATTCAGATAACATTGTGACCAAAATGTATATTAATGCGGTCAGCAGGACACTGCATGTTTGAGTTAGAGTGCAATTACTACTTGAAAAAACACCGTTTTTCTTTTGGCGGTTCTGTTGGCCACACCCACATTTTATGACTTTGAAAAAATCCAAGTGAGTCGGCTTTAATCCCACATGGGCCTAGTTCATTTTGTCGCAATTTTCAAGTTTGATTGAATGAAAATCCACAGGTAAAAAAATCCAAACTGTGAGAGTTAAAATTTCAAAAAAATTGGGTGTTCCGCCCACAATGGCCGACTTTCCTGTAGGGGTTTAGGGTGGGGGTCATAATATAGGTTTTTTACTTGTCTTGACATGTTCTATGGTTCTACCAAATTTCATTTGTCTACGATGAAAAAGGTCTCTCATTGCCGTAATGTCATTTTGAACTTTGAGGTGGCAACTACTGAGTCATTTTGCAACATGTCATTTTTTTGTCCACATCAAAATACAAATTTTTCACAAAACCTTGAATTTTGGGTCATGAGTTGATTAGTGCAGAGCATCTATTTAGTCGAAACAAAGTCCAGTACTCTGAACCCCATTCATTTCAATGACGACATTTATGACAGTTACCACGGTAACATAGTTACAAAATAGAGGTATGTTCTCATTTGCTTTTTTGTTCAGTATGGGGATAGGGATGTCCATGCCAAATTTCCAAATGTTTTTGAAAAAGTAAAATTTTTTTGGTCCCATTCAATTTTCAAGGGGGCGCTGTGGAGCAATGTAATGTCTAAAAAAATGTAAATTGTATGTCTATGCATTCAGTGGTCAAGATTTTGAACAAATCGTATATTAATGCCGGGAAATAGGACACTGCATGTTTGAGTTACGTACGATTTAATACTTCAAAAATGGCTTTTTTTTTTGGCAGGCTTGGCCACACCCACATTTTATGACTTAGAAAAATCCAAGTGACTCGGCTTTAATCCCACATGGGTCTAGTTCAGTTTTGACCAATTTGCAAGTTTGTTGAATGGAAAATCCGATTGGCGTAAAAAAATTCAAACGTTGAGAGTTAAAATTTCAAAAAAATGGGGTTCCGCCCACAATGGCCGACTTCCTGTAGGGTTTAGGGTGGGGTCATAATATAATTTTTACTTGTCTTGACATGGTTCTATGGTTGTACCAAAATTTCATTTGTCTACGATGAAAAAGGTCTCTCATTGCCGTAATGTAATTTTGAACTTTGAGTGGCGCTATTGAGTCATTTTGAAACAGAATTTTTTTTGCACATCAAATTACACATTTTTTCACCAACCTGTGAATTTTTGGGTCATAGGTGGATTAGTGCAGAGCATCTATTTTAGTCGACACAAAGTCAGTACTCTGAACCCCATTCATTTTCAATGACACATTTGTATGACGTTACACACGGTCAACATAGTTACAAATAGAGGTCATGTTCTTCATTGGCTTTTTTGTTCAAAATTTAAGCTATATGTCCACTGTCAAATTTCAAATGTCCCCATTTTTTGACAAAGATAATTTTTTCCAAGCATACCCAATCAAAAGTTCAAGGGGGGGCGCTGTGGCATCAGCAATGTAATGTCATGACTGATGTAAATTTATAAACTTGCCGTTCAAATCAAACATTTGATCCACAAAACGTATATTAATGCCAGGAAAATAGGATGTACTGAATGTCTCAGTTACAACATTCGCAATATTGCATGTCTGAGTTACAATCAAAACTTCAATAAAAAAATGCTTTTTTTCCTCATTTGCATGTGCACCAAATCCCACACATGCATTTAGTTCATAAACCCACACTTACAAAAAAAAATCCAAGATAACTCCGCCTGAATCACCAGTGTAATGTGGGTATACTTCACGTTTCACCAATTTCAAGTTTCTAGAACAAAAATCCAGTGCCGTAATAAAACAAAACTCAAATCATGCATATGAGTTAAGTATTTCACCCAAAAAATGTCTGTATCAATGGGTTCTGCCCACAATGGCCCTTACTTCCTGTATGGTGTAGCCTTTTGTCATCCCGGTCACATAATATAATTTTTACGTGTCTTGACATGTTTCTATGTTTTCTACCAAATTCTCATTTTTCTACGATGAAAAGGTCTTTGTCATTTGCCGTAATGTATTTTGATTTTTCCGCGAGTGCGTTGACGTCGCTATTGACGTCATTTAAAACATAAATTTTTTGTGGGCATACGCGAGTTCAGTCCTAACGAATTTTTCACACCAATAGTTGAGATTGACAATTGAGCTTGGGCATAGTTTCATTCATATTTAAAGGTTCATGGCAAAATCGTCGGGGTATGTAGTCAATAATAATATTGGAATTTTTTTTCACCTTCATTCCATGCTCAGAAGTCGACATTCTGGATTCTGATGGGGGGATACCTCCATCACCACGTTCCTCGGATCGGGCTAAAAATATTTCACATGATTTCATGGGGCCATTTCGGTCCCTCTTGCCTTCATACAAATCTCACCAAATTCATGGAAGAGGGGGGGGGGATTCAAAAAGAGATCCGGCAGTCAACCACATATCACCATGTGACTTCACTCACTATTGTCCACATACACTGAACACATCAGTTTTCTCTCACAACTCCCTGTGATACCTATCATATTCCTTGTCTTCCATACATCTAAACAGAATATGTCTGCTACACGAATCACCTGACCAACCCCAAGTCATTTGAAGAGGGCGAATCTAGAGACATCATTTATTCTCACATTCATTGTTGTCTTTCAAAGCATCATTTAGCTCATATCATTGTGCATTTCGCTCACATCTTGTGTTCACCCCATCCATATGTGGCTTTAACTTTCTACTGCCTATTAAGCGTTTGTCCGCATACAAAATGTTGGTGAATGAGTTTCAATTTTTAGTTGCACATATTTCCGACATGCATCCCATTTTCATTGGCGATAATCTAAACTTTGTTTAAATCAATTCATTCCATCGTACCTTTCCCTAGTCATATTCATTATAATTTATTGATGATCTTTTTTTTCACATGGGTTTAGTGGGTTTTGGCCAAATTTGAAGTCTTTGTGATGAAAATTTGGCGGGCGTATCCATCTCCTGCTATGAGGGTGTGTATCGTCACTTGTTGCACATCGTTCAATCCAATATTCCATCTACTTTCCTCACTGTTACCATTTTAGGGCTCTCCATAATATCATCTTTGTCATGTCTCCCGATCATGGTCTATTTTTTTGCATGGCACTCCTATCAGATTTTTACTTTTAATTGACTCTTTTTCCGAGTGGGGCTCCGGCATAGGTCCCTCTTCCCAATCAAAGTTTTCCCTGGCGGCTGCCGAGTCGTCTTTGGTTATTGTTTTTCGGGGTCTTCGGTGACAATTAAGAGCTTGGCGAGTTCTAATTTTTGACACCCCTCACCGCCATTGTCGTGTCGGCTCGTTAAAACTTGGTGATTTTGCGTTTTTCCCCGTTTGGACGCGGGTTTTAAGTGACGGTTCCCTGTCTCGGCGGGGGATTTAATCAAGAAGAAAGAAAGAAGAACTAAAAATGGAAACTCATTTTTTCCGACCATTTTATTTTTTCTCCTAAACCATAAAAGCTACAGTCATGTGACTTTCTCACTTTGTGCCCCATCACAAATAAGGCCCCTGTGAATTTTTTCACAAGTCCACGACAAATCGATTGTCTGCTACGAATTTTTGAAAAAAATGAAATTTGAAGAGGGCGCTAGAGTGAGTTCATTTTGTGAGATAAAGCCATGATTTGCATATCATTGTGTTCAGCTCACAAATGTGCAAAACGCGCTGTATTAGCGTTTCCCCACAAAAAAATGTGGTGAAAGAGAAATATTTTATTGAAATATTTCCAAAAATTGCGATTTTGTATAAAATTCACCCATGACCACACCCAAAGTCATATTCAAATATAATTGATGATCTTTAATCTCACATGGGTTTAGTGGGTTTTGGCCAAATTTGAAAAGTTGTTGGTGATGAAAACTGTGCGAGGAGATGTCCGAATGTGAGGGTGTGCGCTTTTGTCATCACCGGGTTTGATCCAATATGGCCGACTTCCTGTACATTTTAGGGCGGGGGCCATTAATATCATTTTTTGTCATGTCCCGACATGTTCTTTTTTGATGATGAGAGTTTCAGATTTTCAGGGTCGACTTTTTTCCGAGTCGGGCTCCCATAGGCCCAATTGAAAATCAAAGTTTGAGGGTGGCGCTAACCGAAGTCGTCTTTCTTATTTTTTTTTTGCGGTCTTCGGTGACAATTAGAGGCTGGGCGAGTTCTAATTTTTGACACCACTCACTGGCATGTCGGGGCTGTGTTAACCACTTGATTTTTGCCATTTTCCCCGTTTCGGACGCGTTTTTAATGAGTCCCTCGCCGGGACGTTGTCTCCGGCTCGGGCCCTATAAGAATAATAATGGAAACTGATTTTCCCCCATTATTTTTCTCCTAAACCATAAAAGCTACAGTCATGTGACTTTCTCACATTGTGCCCCACACAAATAAGGCCCTGTGAATTTTTTCACAAGTCCACGACAAATCGATTGTCTACTTCTACGAATTTTTGAAAAATGAAATTTGAAGAGGGCGCTAGAGAGTCATTTTGTGAGATAAAGCATGATTTGCATATCATTGTGTTCAGCTCACAAATGTGCATAAACGCTGTATTAGCGTTTTCCCAACAAAAAATGTGTGAACGAGAAATAATTTTTATTGAAATATTCCAAAAACCGAACACTATTGCGAATTTTGTATAAAATTCGCCATGACCACACCCAAAGTCATATTCAAATATAATTGATGATCTTTAATCTCACATGGGTTTAGTGGGTTTTGGCCAAATTTTGAAGTGTTTGTGATGAAAACTGTGCGAGGAGATGTCCTGAATGTGAGGGTGTGCGCTTTTGTCATCACCGGGTTTGATCCAATATGGCCGACTCCTGTACATTTTAGGGCGGGGCCATAATATCATTTTTGTCATGTCCCAACATGTTCTATTTTTTGATGCGAGTCTCAGATTTTTCAGTCGACTTTTTTCCGAGTCGGGCTCCCATAGGCCCAATGAAAATCAAAGTTTGAGGTGGCGCTACCGAGTCGTCTTTCGTTATTTTTTTTTCGCGGTCTTCGGTGACAATTAGAGCTTGGTCGAGTTCTAATTTTTGACACCACTCACTGGCATGTCGGGGCGTGTTTTACTACTTGATTTTTGCCATTTTTCCCCGTTCGGACGCGGTTTTAATGAGTCCCTCGCCGGGACGTTTGTCTCCGGCTCGGGCCTAATAATAATAATGGAAACTCAATTTTTCCCCCTTTTTTTTCTCCTAAACCATAAAAGCTACAGTCATGTGACTTTCTCACATTGTGCCCCATCACAAATAAGGCCCCTGTGAATTTTTTCACAAGTCCACGACAATCAATGTCTTCTATGAATTTTTTGAAAATGAAATTTGAAGAGGGCGCTAGAGAGTCATTTTGTGAGATAAAGCCATGATTTGCATATCATTGTGTTCAGCTCACAAATGTGCATAAACGCTGTATTAGCGTTTTCCCAACAAAAACATGTGTGTGAAAGAGAAATATTTTATTGAAATATTCCAAAAATTGCGATTTTGTATAAAATTTCACCATGACCACACACCCAAAGTCATATTCAAATATAATTGATGATCTTTAATCTCACATGGGTTTTAGTGGGTTTTGGCCAAATTTGAAGTGTTTGTGATGAAAACTGTGCGAGGAGATGTCCTGAATGTGAGGGGTGTGCGCTTTTGTCATCACCGGGTTTGATCCAATATGGCCGACTTCCTGTACATTTTAGGGCGGGGCCATAATATCATTTTTGTCATGTCCCGACATGTTCTATTTTTTGATGCGAGTTTCAGATTTTTCGGTCGACTTTTTTTCCGAGTCGGGCTCCCATAGGCCCCATGAAAATCAAAGTTTGAGGTGGCGCTACCGAGTCGCCTTTCGTTATTTTTTTCGCGGTCCTTCGGTGACAATTAGAGCTTGGCGAGTTCTAATTTTTGACACCACTCACTGGCATGTCGGGGCGTGTTAACCACTTGATTTTGCCATTCTCAACCCCCGTTTCGGACGCGGTTTTAATGAGTCCCTCGCCGGGACGTTGTCTCCGGCTCGGGGCTAATTAAAACTGCAAGCAGTGATAAAAGGCCCTCGCCACCCTTGCGACCGCGGGTTCACACGACCGCGGAGTTCGCGCCTCTCTCGTCCCGCTTACATCGCCCCTCCCACCAAAAACAGCGACTGAGTAATACTACTCCATTCATTCCAATTAGAGCATTTATGACATTTTCACGCCTGCACGGTTGGAAATAGAGGTATGTCTTCATTGGCTTTTTTTCAGCATGATGAGTGGAATATGTGTACCAAATTTCAATGGTCTGTGACAAAGAAAATTTTTGCCATCCCAGTTAACCAAAAACCCATGTATTTCAATGAGAAATGTCGGTCGTTGCCATGGCAACACACTTGCAAATAGAGGTATGTTCTCATTGGCTTTTTTGTTCAGTATGGAGATAGGGATGTCCATGCCAAATTTTCAAAAGTTTTTTGAAAAAGTAAAATTTTTTGGGTCCCATTCAAAATTTCAAGGGGGGGCGCTGTGGAGCAATGGATTGTCTCATCTATGTAAACTGTATATCATTACATTAAGATCAACATTGTGAACAAAATGTATATTAATGCCGGGTTAACAGGACACTGCATGTTTGAGGGTTAGATGCATTTGTAATACTTCAAAAAAACAGCCATTTTTTTTTCGCATGTTGGCCACACCCCACATTTTATGACTTAGAAAAATCCAAAGTGAGTCAAACTTTAATCCCACATGGGTCTAGTACATTTAGACCAATTTGCAAGTTGGTTTTGAATGAAAATCCATGGCGTAAAAAATCCAAACGTGAGAGTAAAAATTTCAAAAAAATGGGGTTCCGCCCACAATGGCCGACTTCCTGTAGGGTTTAGGGTGGGGTCATAATATAAATTTTTTACTTGTCTTGACATGTTCTATGGTTCTACCAAATTCATTTGTCTACGATGAAAAAGGTCTCTCATTGCCGTAATGTATTTTGAACTTTGAGGTGGCGCTACTGAGTCATTTTGAAAACATAAATTTTTTTTAAACATCAAAATACACACTTTTTTCACCAACCTTGAATTTTGGGTCATAGTTGGATTAGTGCAGAGCATCTATTTAGTCGACAACAAAGTCCAGTACTCTGAACCCCATTCATTTCATGACACATTTATGACGTTACCACGGTAACATAGTTACAAATACAGGTATGTTCTCATTGGCTTTTTTTGTTCAGAATTGAAAGACGGATGGATGTGCCAAGTTTCAACTTTCTAAGTTAAACTTTGCCAAAACATGAATTGAGGGTGATTAGGGGGCGCTAGCGTGTCATTTTGAATATTTTTACTAACAACCTACAAAATAAATTTTTTTTTTTTTCCAACCTTGAATTTTGGGTCCAATAAAATTGAGTTTTCGTTAATGTTCAGGGGGTCAAAAGTGGCTTCGAAGCGCGGACGTAAAAATAATAAATAATAATAATAATAATGGAAATTTTTTTTCGACCTATTTTTTTCTCCTAAACCATAAAAGCTACAGTCATGTGACTTTCTCACATTGTGCCTCATCACAAATAAATCCCCTGTGAATTTTTTCACAAGTCCACGACAAATCGATTGTGCTCGGCTTCGAATTTTGAAAATAAAATTTAAAGAGGGCGCTAGAGAGCCATTTTGTGACATAAAGCCATGATTTTGCATATCATTGCGTTCAACTCTGAAAAGCACATAAACGCTGTATTAGCGTTTTCCCAACAAAAATGTGTGTGGACCAGAAATATTTTTATTGAAATATTCCAAAAATTGCGATTCTGTATAAAATTCGCCATGACCACACCCAAAGTCATATTCAAATATAATTGATGATCTTAATCTCACATGGGTTTAGTGGGTTTTGGCCCAATTTGAAGTGTTTGTGATGAAAACTGTGCGAGGAGATGTCCTGAATGTGAGGGTGTGTGCGCTTTTGTCATCATCACCGGGTTTGATCCAATATGGCCGACTTCCTGTACATTTTAGGGCGGGGCCATAATATCATTTTTGTCATGTCCCGACATGTTCTTTTTTTTATGTGAGTCTCAGATTTTTTACGTCGACTTTTTTTCCGAGTCGGGCTCCCATAGGCCCAATGAAAATCAAAGTTTGAGGTGGCGCTATCGAGTCGTCTTTCATTATTTTTTTTCGCGGTCTTCGGTGACAATTAGAGCTTGGCGAGTTCTAATTTTTGACACCACTCACTGGCATGTCGGGGCGTGTTAACCACTTGATTTTTGCCATTTTCCCCGTTTTCGGACGCGGTTTTAATGAGTCCCTCGCCGGACGTTGTCTCCGGCTCGGGCCTAATTAAAAACTGCAAGCAGTGATAAAGGCCCTCGCCACCCTTGCGGACCGCGGGGTACACGCCACCGCGGAGTTCGCGCCTCTCGTTCCCCGCTTACATCGCCCCTCCCACCAAAACAGCCGACTGAGTAATACTACTCCATTCATTCCAATGACAGCATTTATGACATTTTCACACCTCCACGGTTGGAAATAGAGGTATGTCTTCATTGACTTTTTTGTTCAGTATGATGAGTGGAATATGTGTACCAAATTTCGATGGTCAATGACAAAGTACATTTTTTTATCCCAGTTAGCCAAAACCCATGTATTTCAATGAGAAATATCGGTCGTTGCCATGGCAACACACTTGCAAATAGAGGTATGTTCTCTTTGGCTTTTTTGTTCAGTATGGAGATAGGGAGGGTCCATGCCAAATTTCAAAAGTTTTTGACAAAGTCAAAATTTTTTTGGGTCCCATTCAAAATTTCCAAGGGGCGCTGTGGAGCAATGGATTGTCTGATCTATGTAAACTGTATATCATTAGGTTCAGATCAATATTGTGACCAAAATGTATATTAATGCCGGCTAACAGGACACTGCATGTTTGAGTTAGGTGCAATTCAACACTTCAAAAAACGCCATTTTTCTTTGCAGGCTGGCCACAACCCACATTTTATGACTTAGAAAAAATCCATGTGAGTCGCCTTTAATCCCACATGGGTCTAGTTCATTTAGACGAATTTGCAAAATATGTTGAATGAAAATCCATGGCGTAAAAAATCCAAACGTGAGAGTTAAAATGTTGAAAAAAAAATGAGGTTCCGCCCACAATGGCCGACTCCCTGTAGGGTTTAGGGTGGGGTCATAATATCATTTTTTACTTGTCTTGACATGTTCTATGGTTCTACAAATTTCATTTGTCTACGATGAAAAAGGTCTGTCATTGACGTAATGTATTTTGAACTTTGAGGTGGCGCTACTGAGTCATTTTGAAACATTAATTTTCTTGCACATCAAATTACACATTTTTTCACCAACCTTGAATTTTAGGTCATAGTTGGATTAGTGCAGAGCATCTATTTAGTCGACAACAAAGTCCAGTACTCTGAAACCCATTCATTTCAATGACACATTTATGACCATTTCCACGGTTACCACGGTAACATAGTTCCAAATAGAGGTATGTTCTCATTGGCTTTTTTGTTCAGTATGTCAAGCCACATCTTCATGCCAAATTTCAAATGTTTATGACAAAGTAATTTTTTTGGTCCCATTCAAAAGTTCAAGGGGGCGCTGTGGAGCAATGTAATGTCTAACCTCTATAAAATGTATATGTATGCACTCAGATCAAGATTTTGAACAAAATGTATATTAATGCCGGGAAATAGGACACTGCAGGTTTTAGTTACGTACCATTTAATACTTCAAAAAATGCCTTTTTTCTTGGCAGGCTGGCCACACACCCACATTTTATGAGTTAGAAAAATCCAAGGTAGAAGACTGTAATCCCACATGGGTCTAGTTCATTCTGACCAATTTGCAAGTTTCTTGAATGAAAATCCATGGCGTAAAAAATCCAAATGTGAGAGTTAAAATTTCAAAAAAATGGGGTTCCGCCCACAATGGCCAACTTCCTGTATGGTTTAGGGTGGGGTCATAATATAATTTTTTACTTGTCTTGACATGTTCTATGGTTCTACCAAATTTCATTTGTCTACGATGAAAAAGGTCTCTCATTGACGTAATGTATTTTGAACTTTGAGGTGGCGCTACTGAGTCATTTTGAAATGTAAATTTTTTTGCACATCAAAATACACATTTTTTCACCAACCTTAAATTTTGGGTCATAGTTGGATTAGTGCAGAGCATCTATTTAGTCGACAACAAAGTCCAGTACTCTGAACCCCATTCATTTCAATGACACATTTATGACGTTACCACGGTAACATAGTTACAAATACAGGTATGTTCTCATTGGCTTTTTTGTTCAGAATTGAAAGACGGATGGATGTGCCAAGTTTCAACTTTCTAAGTTAAACTTTGCCAAAACATGAATTGAGCGTATTAGGGGGCGCTAGCGTGTCATTTTAGAATATTTTTACTAACAACCTACAAAATAAAATTTTTTTCGCCAACCTTGAATTTTGGGTCCAATAAAATTGAGTTTTTGTTAATGTTCAGGGGGTCAAAAGTGGCTTCGAAGCGGCCGTAAAAATAATAAATAATAATAATAATAATGGAAATTTTTTTTCGACCTATTTTTTTTCTCCTAAACCATAAAAGCTACAGTCATGTGACTTTCTCACATTGTGCCCCATCACACAAATAAGGCCCCTGTGATTTTTTTCACAAGTCCACGACAAATCACTTGTTGCGCTACGAATTTTTGAAAATGAAATTTGAAGAGGGCGCTAGAGAGTCAATTTGTGAGATAAAGCCATGATTTGCATATCATTGTGTTCAGCTCACAAATGTGCATAAACGCTGTATTAGCGTTTTCCCAACAAAAAATTAGTGAATGAGAAATATTTTATTGAAATATTCCAAAAATTGCGATTTTGTATAAAATTCGCCATGACCACACCCAAAGTCATATTCACATATAATTGATGATCTTTAATCTCACATGGGTTTAGTGGGTTTTGGCCAAATTTGAAGTGTTTGTGATGAAAACTGTGCGAGGAGATGTCCTGAATGTGAGGGTGTGCGCTTTTGTCATCACCGGGTTTGATCCAATATGGCCGACTTCCTGTACATTTTAGGGCGGGGGGGCCATAATATCATTTTTGTCATGTTCCAACATATTCTATTTTTCGATGCGAGTTTCAGATTTTTCGGTCGACTTTTTTTCCAAGTCGGGCTCCCATAGGCCCAATGAAAATCAAAGTTTGAGGTGGCGCTACCGAGTCGTCTTTCGTTATTTTTTTTTGCGGTCTTCGGTGACAATTAGAGCTTGGCGAGTTCTAATTTTTGACACCACTCACTGGCATGTCGGGGCGTGTTAACCACTTGATTTTTGCCATTTTCCCCGTTTCGGACGCGGTTTTAATTAGTCCCTCGCCGGGACGTTGTCTCCGGCTCGGGCCTAATTAAAACTGCAAGCAGTGATAAAGGCCCTCGCCACCCCTTGCGACCGCGGGGTTCACGCAACCACGGAGTTCGCGCTTGTCGTTCCCCCACTTACATCGCCCCTCCCACCAAAAATCAGCGACTGAGTAATACTACTCCATTTCATTCCAATGAGAGCATTTATGACATTTTCACACCTGCACGGTTGGAAATAGAGGTATGTCTTCATTGACTTTTTTCTTCAGTATGATGAGTGGAATATGTGTAGCAAATTTCAATGGTTTATGACAAAGTAAATAGTTTCATCCCAGTTAACCAAAACCCATGTATTTCAATGAGAGATGTTGGTTGTTGCCATGGCAACACACTTGGAAATAGAGGTATGTTCCCTTGGGCTTTTTTGTTCAGTATGGGGATAGGAATGTCCATGCCAAATTCAAATATTTTTGAAAAAGTAAAATTTTTGGGTCCAATTCAAAATTTCAAGGGGGCGCGCTGTGGAGCAATGGATTGTCTCAGCTGTGTAAACTGTATATCATTACATTCAGATGAACAATGTGACCAAAATGTATATTAATGCCGGTTAACAGGACACTGCATGTTTGAGTTAGATGCAATTTAATACTTAAAAAAACACAATTTTTCTTTGCATGTTGGCCACACCCACATTTTATGACTTAGAAAAATCCAAGTGAGTCGGCTTTAATCCCACATGGGCCTAGTACATTTTGACCAATTTTCAAGTTTTTTCAATGAAAATCCATGGCGTAAAAAATCCACGTGTGAGAGTTAAAATTTCAAAAAAATGGGTTTCCGCCCACAATGGCCGACTTCCTGTAGGGTTTAGGGTGGGGTCATAATATAATTTTTTACTTGTCTTGACATGTTCTATGGTTCTACCAAATTTCATTTGTCTACGATGGAAAAGGTCTGTCATTGCCGTAATGTACTTTGAACTTTGAGGTGGCGCTACCGAGTCATTTTGAAGCATTAATTTTTTTGCACAAGAAAAATATACAGATTTTTTCATCAACCTTGAATTTAGGGTCATAGTTGGATTAGTTCAGAGCATCTATTTAGTCGACACAAAGTCCAGTACTCTGAACCCCATTCATTTCAATGACACATTTTCTGACCATTTCCACGGTTACCACGGTAACATAGTTACAAATAGAGGTATGTTCTCATTGCTTTTTTGTTCAGTATGTCAAGCCACATCTTCATGCCAAATTTCAAATGTTTATGACAAAGTAATTTTTTTGGTCCCATTCAAAAGTTCAAGGGGGCGCTGTGGAGCAATGTAATGTCTAAAACCCCTATAAATTGTATATGTATGCACTCAGAGCAAGATTTTGAACAAAACGTATATTAATGCCGGGAAATGGGACACTGCATGTTTGAGTTACGTGCGATGTAATACTTTACAAAAAAAAAAGCTTTTTTTTTTTGGTAGGCTGGCCACACCCACACATTTATGACTTAGAAAAATCCAAGGTAGGAGACTGGAATCCCACATGGGTCTAGTTCCTTTTGCCCAATTGGAAGTTTCTTGAATGAAAATCCACAGCGTAAAAAAATCCAAATGTGAGAGAGTTAAAATTTCAAAAAAAAATTGATTTCCGGGCACAATGGCCGACTCCCTGTAGGGTTTAGGGTGGGGTCATAACATAATTTTTTACTTGTCTTGACATGTTCTATGGTTCTACCAAATTTCATTTGTCTACGATGAAAAAGGCCTGTCATTGCCGTAATGTTTTTTTATTTTTGAGGTGGCGCTATTGAGTCATTTTAAAACATTAATTTTTTTTTGCCCATCAAAATAATTAATTTTTCACCAGACTTGAATTTTGGGTCCAATAAAATTGAGTTTTCGTTAACGTTCAGGGGGTCAAAAATGGTTTTGAAGTCGCGAGGAAAAGAATAATAATAATAATGGAAACGCATTTTCCACCCATTATTTTTCTCCTAAACCATAAAAGCTACAGTCATGTGACTTTCTCACATTGTGCCCCATCAGAAATAAGGCCCCTGTGAATTTTTTCACAAGTCCACGACAAATCAATTGTCTTCTATGAATTTTTGAAAATGAAATTTGAAGAGGGCGCTAGAGAGTCATTTTGTGAGATATAGTCATGATTTGCATATCATTGTGTTCAGCTCACAAATGTGCATAAACGCTGTATTAGCGTTTTCCCAACAAAACATTTGTGAAAGAGAAATATTTTATTGAAATATCCAAAAAATTGCGATTTTGTAGAAAATTCACCATGACCACACCCAAAGTCATATTCAAATATAATTGATGATCTTTAATCTCACATGGGTTTAGTGGGTTTTGGCCAAATTTGAAGTGTTTGTGATGAAAACTGTGCGAGGAGATGTCCTGAATGTGAGGGTGTGCGCTTTTGTCATCACCGGGTTTGATCCAATATGGCCGACTTCCTGTACATTTTAGGGCGGGGCCATAATATCATTTTTGTCATGCCCCGACATGTTCTATTTTTTGATGTGAGTTTCAGATTTTTAGGTCGACTTTTTTCCGAGTCGGGCTCCCATAGGCCCCATGAAAATCAAAGTTTGAGGTGGCGCTACCGAGTCGCCTTTCGTTATTTTTTTTCGCGGTCTTCGGTGACAATTAGAGCTTGGCGAGTTCTAATTTTTGACACCACTCACTGGCATGTCGGGGCGTGTTAACCACTTGATTTTTGCCATTTTCCCCGTTTCGGACGCGGTTTTAATGAGTCCCTCGCCGGGACGTTGTCTCCGGCTCGGGCCTAATAATGGAAACTCATTTTTCCCCCATTTTTTTTTTCCTCCTAAACCATAAAAGCTACAGTCATGTGACTTTCTCACATTGTGCCCCATCACAAATAAGGCCCCTGTGAATTTTTTCACAAGTCCAGGACAAATCGATTGTCTTCTACGAATTTTTGAAAATGAAATTTGAAGAGGGCGCTAGAGAGTCATTTTGTGAGATAAAGCCATGATTTGCATATCATTGTGTTCAGCTCACAAATGTGCATAAACGCTGTATTAGCGTTTTCCCAACAAAAAAATGTGTGAAAGAGAAATATTTTATTGAAATATTCCAAAAATTACAATTTTGTATAAAATTCACCATGACCACACCCAAAGTCATATTCAAATATAATTGATGATCTTTAATCTCACATGGGTTTAGTGGGTTTTGGCCAAATTTGAAGTGTTTGTGATGAAAACTGTGCGAGGAGATGTCCTGAATGTGAGGGTGTGCGCTTTTGTCATCACCGGGTTTTGATCCAATATGGCCGACTTCCTGTACATTTTAGGGGCGGGCCATAATATCATTTTTGTCATGTCCCGACATGTTCTATTTTTTTGATGCGAGTCTCAGATTTTTCGGTCGTCGACTTTTTTCCGAGTCGGGCTCCCATAGGCCCAATGAAAATCAAAGTTTGAGGTGGCGCTATCGAGTCGTCTTTCGTTATTTTTTTTCGTGGGTCTTCGGTGACTATTAGAGCTTGGCGAGTTCTAATTTTTGACACCACTCACTGGCATGTCGGGGCGTGTGTTAACCACTTGATTTTTGCCATTTTCCCCGTTTCGGACGCGGTTTTATGAGTCCCTCGCCGGGACGTTGTCTCCGGCTCGGGCCTAATAATGGAAACTCATTTTTTCCCCCTTTTTTTTTCCTCCTAAACCATAAAAGCTACAGTCATGTGACTTTCTCACATTGTGCCCCATCAGAAATAAGGCCCCTGTGAATTTTTTCACAAGTCCACGACAAATCGATTGTCTGCTACGAATTTTTGAAAATGAAATTTGAAAGAGGGCGCTAGAGAGTCATTTTGTGAGATAGAGCCATGATTTGCTTATCATTGTGTTCAGCTCACAAATGTGCATAAATGCTGTATTAGCGTTTTCCCAACAAAAAAATGTGTGAAAGAGAAATATTTTATTGAAATATTCCAAAAATTGCGATTTTGTATAAAATTCCCATGACCACACCCAAAGTCATATTCAAATATAATTGATGATCTTTAATCGCACATGGGTTTAGTGGGTTTTGGCCAAATTTTGAAGTGTTTGTGATGAAAACTGTGCGAGGAGATGTCCTGAATGTGAGGGTGTGCGCTTTTGTCATCACCGGGTTTGATCCAATATGGCCGACTTCCTGTACATTTTAGGGCGGGGCCATAATATCATTTTTGTCATGTCCGACATGTTCTATTTTTTGATGCGAGTTTCAGATTTTTTTCGGTCGACTTTTTTTCCGAGTCGGGCTCCCATAGGCCCAATGAAAATCAAAGTTTGAGGTGGCGCTACCGAGTCGTCTTTCGTTATTTTTTTTTCGCGGTCTTCGGTGACAATTAGAAGCTTGGCGAGTTCTAATTTTTGACACCACTCACTGGCATGTCGGGGCGTGTTAACCACTTGATTTTTGCCATTTTTCCCCCGTTTCGGACGCGGTTTTAATGAGTCCCTCGCCGGGACGTTGTCTCCGGCTCGGGCCTAATAATAATAATAATGCCAGCGGAGTAAGACCGAAAGATAAAAAATATATTTAAAAAGGCTATAAATTCATTAGGTACTGGTACTATAACTGTAGTTGAAACCTATAGTTGAGACCTCCATGTTCTTAAATGTATAATATATTTTTGTATTAGTTTTTGTATTAGTTTTAACCATTCTATTTAAGCCTTCACTCAAAACTGAAGGCTCCAAATAAACACAAAATTATTATGTTAACTAAATCTTGATTAAAAACCAAAATGAATAAATAAATAAAAATGCAAATCTTATAATAAATGCGATACTAGAGCTGGTAGGGATTAATTCTATGCATGATATGACAGGTCTACAGCACAGCCAATCCTCTGTCAGTAAAAGTATGTGGTTTTGAGAAGAGTTCAGAGAAGAAATTGACTTTTTTATGTTGAATGGCACTGTCTTTCTAGTTTTGTTTATTCAGATTGTTTAAAGCCTTTTTCAAAATCCCTTATAGATGCATTTTTCTTGCTCAGTCTTGCAGTAACGACACTGATTGCAGGTTCTAGGACTGATCTGAAGAGGGGCAGCCCAGTGTGAGAGTGTAGGTGTGTGTGAGATCACCGCCATGACACAGAGCCATGTGACTGGAGGCTGTTATCGGTCCAGTGACATTTGACTGTGGTAAAGCGGTGTGTCATTCACTAGGAAGTCTACTGTATAAGTTTTAATCTCATGATGTCTGTGGCTAGAGTTTCACAGTAATAAATAAGAGTATGACGAGGCAGTATACAGTGTGCCAAAGGGGGAGATAGTGACTCAGGTCAGTCATGTGATAGTTCAGTGGTCAGTGGTTGGATCCAAAATGTGACCAGTGCATACATTTGTTGTGTCTTTGGTAGGATTGTCAAATTGATACTTGCTAAACTATGAAACGAGGTTCTCAAGTATCTATACTGGAAAATTGGAACTTTCCGGAATAGTTTTAAAGTGCACTATGTAACTTGTCTAATGGCACATGTGCTTGTCTCCATGGAGATGCTATTAAATTGCCTGGAATGTTTGATGGCAGTAAACATAACCATCTTGCATTATTTACGGATGTTTTTATTGCTCAAAAATATCTCGAAAATGCATGTGCTTTTTTACTGAGTGAGCTCACCTCCCCACATATCTGACCTGTAACTTGGCAGGGGAGCATAACCTGCTTGTCACCATGGAGATGTGTGTAATAGCATCAATGCAAAATCATCTCCATTGAAACAAAAAGGTGGCAGCATAAAAGTTACTCAGTGCAACTTTAAAGCATACTGTATTTCTAAACTGTATTTGGTGTTTTAATAGCATTTTTTATTGTTCTATCTTTTTTTTTGGGGCAATTTTAGTGCAAACTAGGTAAATGTAGAGCTTCTTGGTCAGAAACGCCTAATGTGAGTGTGGGCAGCGTTCAGTAGCTTCTGCAATGTCCAGTAGTTGGTGACATCACACAGCACTGCCTTGAGTACAGCCAAGTGTCCTGGCTGCAGAGGTGGAGTTTGAAATGTGGAGACCTGTTAGACCAATCACACTGTTCTTTATTTCCATAGACCCTGCCTCTTCTTTCCCCTCCTTCTTTTCTTTAGTCCTCCTGACACTGCCCAAGTTATCTTTTCTATTTGAAATACGGTTGTGGGTAAAGTTTAGGGGTTTAGTCCCACAATACTGCCTACATTCATTTAAAAGTGCACATCCTCTCACCAGCACAATGTGACAGCCGCCACCGCCACCCATGTGACACAGCAGATGCCCCGGCCCTTCTTCCCGCTGTAACCGTGACCCGTGCTGCCATCATCGTCCTCCTCCTCTTCCTCCGATCCCTCACTCCGGTCGCCACGGTGACAGCAGCAGTAGTGGATAAGGAAGGACAGAACCACCAACAGCGAGATAACGAGTGCGATGGCTGATAAACTGGACAAAACCAGTAAAGTCTGTGAAAAGTGACAGTAAAAATAGAGTGAGGAAAATAATCATATTTTGGCAATTAAAACATCTATTCGGATTGACACGCCCCCACTAAACCAGCAGGGGTGCAACATAGAACAGGTTTTGCAATTATACAGAATGATTCACTCTGCAAAAAAAGTACAGGCTCAGACTGAGTAGTTTCGGGTTTTGTTTTTGTTAAACCATTTAAAGTTGCACTATGTCACTTTCTGGTGGAGGGTGCGCTACCTTCTTGTTTCCATGGAGATGTCACTTATTGCTGGAATATCCCACAGTATGGCCTCTATTCTTGCATTCATTTCATTATGTGTGCTTGAAAACACCATAGAATACATGCATTTCCTACTATGAATGGGCTCGCCTGTTCACAGATTTGACCTGTAAACTTGGCATGGCAGCACCGCCAGCTTGTTTCCATGGAGATTGATACGTTTTGCGCCATACTGTGGAACATTCCAGGCAAAAAGCACATTAACATTTCCAGTTTGTGCTGTCACTTGCAATTAGATTTATTAACTTTTGAGAAAAAAAGTTAACAGAGATACGGTTAACAGGTTCAATATGTTATAGTAGCAGATATTTTGTTGTTGGCAGAGAAAATACTTGAAAAAAACTGTAGTCGTGATTAATATTGCAGCCTTAACACGTGCGCACATGTAACTATTTATTCAAACCATTATAGAGATCCAAACTGTTGAACATTAAGCGGCCGATCCACAGAGTAAACGCTAATGTCTCGATAAGCCTCGTCTATCTCTGGATCTGATCAGTAAAGTCAACATTACTCAAATGCACTTTGCCACACATAGCTACAGTATTATCCCTGATCCCATCTGCCGGGCTGTCGCTACTGCACCTCGCCTCAGATTTCACCTCCACCCTACCCCCCCCCCTCTCTCTCTGCCTCTCTCCTCCCTGCATCCATCCCTCTGTACTCCACTTTCTCTTTCTCTCCTTCACCCCTGCAATAACCCCTCCATTCTCTCTCTCTCTGCCCGTCTCCTTCCCCCTGCACCTGCCCCTCTATCCTGCCTCTCTTCCTTTCTCTCTCTCTTCTTCTCTTCTCCCTGCAACCATCCCTCTGTACTCCCACTTTCTCTTTCTCTCCTTCACCCCTGCAATAACCCCTCCATTCTCTCTCTCTCTGCCCGTCTCCTTCCCCCTGCACCTGCCCCTCTATCCTGCCTCTCTTCCTTTCTCTCTCTCTTCTTCTCTTCTCCCTGCAACCATCCCTCTGTACTCCCACTTTCTCTTTCTCTCCTTCACCCCTGCAATAACCCCTCCATTCTCTCTCTCTGCCCGTCTCCTCCCCCTGCACCTGCCCCTCTGTCCTGCCTCTCTTCCTTTCTCTCTCTCTCTTCTCTCTCCCTGCAACCATCCCTCTGTACTCCCACTTTCTCTTTCTCTCCTTCACCCCTGCAATAACCCCTCCATTCTCTCTCTCTGCCTGTCTCCTTCCCCCTGCACCTGCCCCTCTATCCTGCCTCTCTTCCTTTCTCTCTCTCTGCCTCTCTCCTCCCTGCATCCATCCCTTTGTACTCCCACTTTCTCTTTCTCTCCTTCACCCCTGCAATAACCCCTCCATTCTCCCTCTCTGCCCGTCTCCTTCCCCCTGCACCTGCCGCTCTGTCCTGCCTCTCTTCCTTTCTCTCTCTCTGCCTCTCTCCTCCCTGCAACCATCCCTCTGTACTCCCACTTTCTCTTTCTCTCCTTCACCCCTGCAGTAACCCCTCCATTCTCTCTCTCTCTGCCTGTCTCTCCTTCCCCCTGCACCTGCCCCTCTGTACTGCCTCTCTTTCTTTCTCTCTCTTCTCTCTACTCCCTCTCTCTCTTTCCATCCCTCCTGCAGTAACCCCCTCCCATTCTTTCTTTCTATATATCTCTCTCCTTCCAATGCACCTTCCCCTCTGTCCTGCCTCTCTCCTCCCTGCATCTATCCCTCTGTACTCCCTCTCTCTCCATCTCCCCGTAGTAACTCCTCAATTCTTTCTCTCTCTCCCCCCACACCCACCCCTCTGTCCTGCCTCTCCCTCTCTCTCTCTCTCTCTCTCCGCCTCTCTCCTCCCTTTATCCATTTCTCTGGTCTCCCTCTTTCTCTCATCCCTCCAGCATTAATCCCTCCATTCTTTATCTCTCTCTCTGTTTTCCCCCTGCACCCACCCCTATGTCCTGCCTCTCTCTTCCTTTCTCTCTATTTCTCTTTCCTCCCTGTATCCATATCCATTCCTCTGTGCTCCCTCTCTCTCTCCTTCCACCTTGCACTCACCCATCTGCCCTGCCTCTCTCTCCCTCTTTCTTTCCCTTTTGCAGCCATCCATTCATCTTCCCACTTTCTTTCTCTCTCTCTGCCCTTCACCCCTTCAGTAACCCCTCCATTCTCTCTCCTCTTCCCCCTACACCCACAACTCTGTCCTGCCTCTCTCATCCTCCCCCATTTTCTTTCTCTCCCTCTCTCCTTCCCCCCCTGCAGTAACCCCTTTCTTTCTCTCTCTCCCTGCCCTCTGCATCCATTCCTCCCTCTTCTTCCTAACCCATGCTTCTCTCCCCCACTCAGGCTTTCTTCCATATTCCCATCCACCCCACTGAATCTCTATTAATAATCTGTGACCTACTTAAATACATTCACTGCTGCTCTCACTCTCTCTCTCTCCCTCTCTCTTTCCCTCTCTCTCTCTCTATCTGTTGCTGGTTTTGCTTTTATGGCTTACTCTTATGTTCACGACTAACTCTCCCTCTCTATCTCTCCCTCTTTCTCTCCCTTTCCTCCCCCCCTTTCCCAGCATTGCTAGCTTTGCCTTTATGGTTCACTCTTCAATTCGTAACTAGCTCTCTTCTTTCTCTCCATCTCTCCCTCTCAATATTGCTGCATTTACCTGTAAGGCTCAAGCTTACTTTCTTTCATTTTTTTCTCCTGGTTTCTCTCTATCCCCCTTCTTTCTCTCTGTCATACGCCCACCATTGTTGTTTTTTCTTCTTCTATGGCTCCTATTCTGTTCATTATGACCCCTTTCATTCCCTCCTCTTACTTTCTTTCTACCTTCCTCTTCTACCTCTCTCCCCCTCCCCCTCTTTGCCATCTTCCCTCTCTTTCTGTCACACACATTGCCTCTCTGGCTCTCTATCTCTATCTCCCCTTTTTCTCCTCTCTTTCAGTCTCTCACCCCCTCCATTGCTGGCTTTATATTCCCACTGTCTGTTCACCAGCTTCCACATTACTCCCTCTCTCTCTTTCTTTCTCACTTCTACTCCCTCCCCCTCTTTCACCCTGCACTTGCTCCCTCTTTTGTTTTCTGTTCTGCAGGAGTTACAAACATTTTCAAACACTTTCAGAGAACGCTGGACAATTTGTATAAACAAGAATGAGGAAATCTTGAGTTCAACAGCAGAATACACTCAGAAGTCAGTTTAAAGGGTCCATATTACGCCATTTTCTGTGTTATAATGTTGTTTCCTAATCACAATCATACGTGGAGTCATGTTTTGTTTCATTCACACATATTTAACAAACAAACCCTGCATATTTAGGCTGGGTTCTTCTCTCAAACAGAAAACACTCTGTTCCACCTTGTGATGTCATCATGTAGTAACATAGGAAGTGCTTCATTGTGTTTTTAAACTCCACACACCTTCATTAGAATCATTTGGATGATTTCAGCCCTGGAATTGTCAATCTGTGCTGAGCTAAAGGTAAAACGTAGCTGTTAACATGAAAACTACCACTACATGACATCACAAGGTGGAACAGAGCATTCTGAGCTTTGGAGATGTAGACAGACTATAATAAAATGTTACTCAAACATGTGTGAATGAAACAAAACACAACTCCAGGTCTGTTTTTGAGGAGGTAACAACATTAACATAACTTAAAGCTCACAAGAGTCAATTTAACATAATATAGGACCTTTAAAACATGCACTATGCAACTTTTTGTTTGAGGGTTCCCCACCTGCTTGTCTCCATAAAGTTAATGTAGCTTGCATGGAATGTTCCACTGTATGGCATTAAACTTATCAATAGCATTTATTAGCTTACAGTGTTTTTGTTGCAAAAAAAATAAAAATATGAAAGACATGCATTCTCATTGTAATCGGTTTCGCCTCTCCATAGATCTGAACTGTAACTTGGCCTAGGGCTGTCACCTGCTTGTTCCCTTAGAGATAATTTAATGACATACTGTGGAACAATCCAGCAAAAGCAACAACATCACCATTCACACAAGCTGGTAGTGTGTGTATATCCCCACCAGAAAAGTACATAGTGTACCTTAAGGCTCCTCTTAAAATTTCTTGGCCTAAAAACTAAAATTTACATTTATAAAATGTAAAATGACATGGTGTAGTAACTTAAGCCATATTTTAAAGACTCTAAACGTCCCTTCCCGCCTCTACACGTTGTTAACAGTTATGACTAATGGAGTCATTCACATGTGGTAAAAGGCTACACGGCTCTGACTCATTAGTTTAACTGTAGAGCAGAACCGTTAATGCAAGATTTATACACACCAGAACAAAACCGTGACTAAACCCTGAGACTACAGGAGGACTAAAGCAGGACTAAGCAGGACTAAAGCAGGACTAAAAGCAGGACTAAAGCAGGACTAAAGCAGGAACTAAACCAGGACTAAACCAGGACTGAACCAGAACTCTCATTCGTTTAACTGTACAACTATACTGTTTATGCAAAGATTTATACACACTAGAACAAAACTGGGACTAAACCCTACAACTACAACAGGACTAAACGAGGACTAACCAAGACCAACCAAGACAAGTCAGTGCTCATTTAACACAAATTTCTTTCCCTCAAAGTCTGAGCTCTGCTGTAAACCACATGCTTTCAGGATCACCTGTAGACCAGTTGATTATAGTAAAAAGACCCAAGCAGCAAATCTTTGACTATTTGAAATGATTGGATGATTTGACCAAAATTTTGATTTCAGTTCACAGTTGATACTTCTGCATTTTGTGTTTTGTGTAACTGTACAGTCCATACTGATTGAGAGCAACACTCGACTCTCCACCTAGACATTACAGACATGTTTTAGCACCTTTCTATTTCAATGCAAACTTATGATCGGACTAT